>VWZT01007426.1:1001574-1012206 GCA_013397055.1 Pachycephala philippinensis
TTTTTTTTTTTTGGCTTCATTCAGACCCACAGCATCACTGAATTGGTGAGGTTGGAAGGGAGCCTTGGAGATCATCTAGTCCAACCAGTTTGTTTTGCTGAAGTTCTTGAGAATCCTGTCTGCCCACTTCTCCAGCCTGCCCAAGTGTCTCTGAGTGGCAGCACAACCAACTGGTGTATTGACCACTCTTCCCACATATGGCTGGCAAACTCGCTGAGGGTGCACTCTGCCCCATCATCAAAGCCTTTAATGAGGAGGTTACAGAATACTGGACCCCATATTGACCCCCTGAAGATTATGTGGGACTTTATAATTTTTTTGTCAAAGTGACTGAGCCCTTCTTCACTATGGTCTTTATTTTTCCTTTCTTTTTCCTTTTTCTTTTGTTCTTTTCTTTTATTTTCTTTTCTTTCTAAATTAGTAATAGAACAAAGATTGACAGAAGAAAACTTGGGCTCAGTTCAGGAAAATAAGCTAGTTGCATGAAAGGACTTTGGAATACACCTGGCAAAAGGAATTTCCTTGATGATATAAAGTCACTGTCATAGGATCATTGGCAGGTGTCTTTGGGGTAAATGTGGTGAGAATGGTACTTCATCTAAGGGATTATGAACTCTTGGACTTGTCTTTTCCAGTTGTGTAGAACTGATCCCACATTAAAGGACTGCACATAGTTCATCGTGGATGCAGCTAAGAGTCTGGGCCTATAAATCTAATCTTTCTAATCAGTTAATCTGATAAATGTCCTTGCTGGAAGTGCAGGAGAATGCTGGTTGGAAGGGAAGAGCTGGAATTCTTTTAAAGCCTACTTGCCTCATGATCACCATTATTTTAAAGTATGATACAGCCAACAATTGGACAGGATATGTAGTTCATAGGCCACCTCTTAACATCAGTTTATCCCTGCTAGGAAAGGGAAAGGAGGTCATTAATCCTTGACTGTATTTATGTGCATAGTACTCCACAACAATAATGCAAGCCTGCTCACCATTATTCTAACATTGCTAATTGGGAGGAGTTCAGCAGACGTGTCTGGTATTCTCTGAGGTCCAGCTGGTATCCAATTTCCAGCAGAGTTTGCTGAGAAACATGAAGGTCAAGTAACTTCCCCAAGGTCACACCATAAATGGCTCAGCTGGGATTAGGACCCAGCCTGGCCTTGCTCCTAATCTTTTGCCTAATTAATCACTCTAGTCTCTTTCTGCAAGTACCAAACAGGTTCATCTTTGTAGTTTCACCAACAAAATGTTGTGGGCAAACTCACTTAATGTGGGGGAATAGATTTCATGAGAAGGGAAATAATGAAATAGCATTAGCAAAGCTAACTCGTAACTGAAATGGAAAATGATTAGGACTGGATTTTGCCTATGGGAGATATTACTGTAATGGCCGTGTTGTACTTCTCTTGTTGATCTCTTATGTCTCAAAACTGTGCACATCCAGCCACTCTCCCTTACCAACTGTCAGTAAGTATGCTATTGAGAGCATGATATTTGCTGAAATTTTTGGACTCTGTATTTATTTGCCTTTATTATGACTCAAGGAAATTGGCTGACTGGAAATGCAGAAACAGTAACAAGGTGGCTGTCACATGGTTTATTTGTCCTTTTGTAAAACTCTCAGTGATGCAAATACTGCAGCATTTTGATACAAAACTGTTATAATGCAGTTGTTTTACTCATCTCTTGTGTGGGATGGAGTACTCTAAGAGGAAAATCAGCAACCAGAGTTTTAGGTATGATGAAGAAACTCCCTGATTTTCTCTATCTCTAACTGAAACCCATGGTCAGTATTACAGAGCATGAAACAGTTTATAGTGCCAGCTGGTTTAATTAAAGGCTTAGTTTCTCCAACAGAAAGCCACTTCATTACAAACCAATGAACATGTTCACGCCAGCAGTCTGCCTGTTTCTGTAAATAGGAATGGGTACAATGTACAGGTCTGGAGAACTGCTTGGAAAGCCTTGTGGGGCACAGAACTAAAATAATAGCCAACACATCTCACATGGATTAAGGAGCCAGAAAAACAAAAATGTCTTTATTTAGCCTGTTGCTAAACTACATCATCACAGCGTAACTGATCTCCTGCCATTAGGCAGTGAAATCCAAAGCCACGGATCACAATTAAAAGGCAACCTGACACCTGCAGTCTCCAATACACCTTTTGAAATAGGTAGAAGGAGAATATGCATCTTATCAAGGGGTTGAGGATGGTACATGAAGGATTATCCATGGTAGGTTCTGACATCAAAGTTAGTCCAGTGCTATATAGCCTGGACTCTTACATAAAGGGAGTTCAATCACTACCTACGCTCTTCAAAAATTACTACTTGGTATTAGTAATCTCAGCAAAAATGCCAAAGATGAATGAATATGGCAGTGGGACTCATTTGCAGTGTGATTACAGATGATTAAATGCACTTACATAGTTGTGGGGCTATGCAGAGAAACCCTCTTGTGCTGCTGCCTTTGTCAGACCTGGAGTGCAGCAGAGGATCTGATAGCCTAAGATTCAAGATGCAAGATGACACAAAATTTAAGAATTGAAAACTATTTTAAACCAAGAGATTGCTAGATTTTAGCCTAAGAATAATAATTTAAAATCAATTTGAAACCTTTTAGGGAGCCAATGAAACAGATCAAAATTAGATAAACTGGGAAAGATTTCTGCCAATGTCTAACTTGATACCATGATGAGACATTTTCAAAGCAATTTCTTGAAGATCCAGATAAAATTCAATGTGTGGTGATATAACAAAGGTACAAAAAAGTACAAAGGTATGTGAGGAGAAGAAAGGAATTTAGTTTCCCATTATATTCGAGATTGGTATGTGTTTTATTAGGAGAGGTTTATCAGAGTGACTGGAATGGAAGTTATTGTTCAAGCAGCAGAGGGTAAACAAGTCCTGTCCTATTATGCATGGAAATATTTCTGCAATTTCTACAGAATTCAACGGGAAGCAAACATTCCTATCTGAATGATTGATATGAATCATTCTCCCATTTGAATTTGGTGTGAAGTGTTTGTGTGTATCTCCAGTTAAAATGCAGAAAGTCCTGTCAATATTCATGAGAATAATATGTTGTATGAGAAATGTCACCTAGTTCTGGCAAAAGAAACTCCAGAATTTCCTAACTGATATCAAAGAATGTACAAAACCATTGGTCTGTTGAGAAAAACAAAAAAAAAATAACTAATTCTTTAGGACCCTCATGAGTGCACACCTTCACTCCAACTGATGGATACACTGAAGCAGAGAGGGTAAACAGCCTGACCTGAAGTGTGCAGGTGTGGATGTGCATCTAGATGGTAAAAACTCATGAGAAGGTTCTACTGACAGATTCTCATAACTACTAGAAATGCAAAAATGGCCAGAAGTTATGGTGTTATAAAATATACAATGCCATGTCTTATGTTATGGCATAGAAGAACTTGTTGGTTTAGATATTTCCGTTTATTTGCACCTTCCAAAAGGGAAATTAGTACCCGCCTTGCTAAAGAACACCAGCCCAGTATTCAGGATGTATTTTGCAATGTTGCATCAGGACAGTATGTGCAATGGTGTGTGGTTTCCAGTTTGTTTGCTACCAAGAGTAAAATCTTCCCCATTTTGAAAAAGGCTTGAGATCAATCTTGCTTTATTAGCATTTATGTGCACTAACAGATTATTGGAGTTTGCTTTGATTCAAACTGTTCTGGGTTTGCCAGTCTCTCTTGTCTCATCTGGGCAATTGTGATCCAGCTCACTGCTCACGTGTTATTTCACTACTGATAGAAAGTGTTGGGGTCATGACTTTCTGATGATGAAGAAGGTGCTGGTGTGACTCAAGGCACCCAGCTAGCTCAGCTGTCACTGAAAGCTGTGAAGTCAAGATATTTCCCACAGTCAGCTAATGCATCTCTTTCTTAGTCATCTAGCCATAACTAGTTTTCCAAAGGGTAATGGCCTCACCTCTGAGAGGCTGGTATAGCCTGTCTCAGTGTATGCAAAATAGGGCCAGATACTCTGGGAAGCTTAATGTCTTTTAGTTGTAATTGTGCTCTAGAATCTTACTCTTGAGTGTTACTTTCTGCCTAAAATCCTGATCCAATTTTCTGCTTTCTAGACCTTGTCCTAGTTCTTCCTACTGAGTACTAGATCCTAATCCTGCCCTTCATCTGTTCACCCTTGGTTCCTAGATCTTGCCTCTTTCATTTCCACTTCAAGTTTCTGCTTTAAATTAGCTTGCCTGAACCTGTTTCAGCGTGGACTGCTCATGATGCTGAAGACACTTGCAAACATCGAGACTAAAATTATAATGAGCCAAATCTGATCTTCACTTAACTGTGTGAACTTTAGTTTTCGTGAGATTAAAACATTTTCCAAGGACAGTGACATTACTATAGTCTAATCAAGAAATAAGATCTGTAGAAATTCTAGTTCAAGCTACTCACGAGGGTGATCACATCTTTCAGCAGATTATCAGTAATTGACTTACATGTGGTAGAACCATAAATACAGTGATAAACTTTTAAAAAATTTTGTTACACATTTCTAAGAGTGCTTCTTCCTTTTGCTGTCTGGCAACACTCCCCCATTCCCAAATTATGACAATAAAAAACTCTCTTACTCATTTCACATATTGTGAAGGCAGAGATGCTTTCTCCTCAAGTTTCCAAAGAAGACTCAGTAAGCTCCTAAGAATGTTTTCTCACTTGTACAATAGAGCCTTTGTATGCAAGTGATCAGAAATTGTACTTGAAAAGCTATGCTGAGAATAAAAGTATGTGGGATATTCATTACAACAGGGCCTCTTAACTGGATGTGTCCATCTGGCGGCTGTATTAAAATAATTAACAGAGGGAACTGATGTACAGAGTCTATGTAGCAGAGCATCATTTGGCCAAAAGCAGATTCTATCAAAGCTATAGAAGAGGATGGCAAATGCTGCTATTCCCCCAGCTGGCTTGAGAAACTTACTGTCATCAAATTTTGGCATGGTTCTATTTCATCCTTCTTTCTGTAGAAAGAGAAACTAATTAAAATTCTTGTTACATGGAATGCTGTAGTTGTTTTCATTTGAACTTTTATTCCTGAAGTTTTAACAATTATGGTTCAGATAGCTCCAAGACTGATTTGTGCCATGAAATCCACAAAGAAAACTAAATTGTTGACTTCTTTCATTGTTGCAATATTGCTCTAGATATGCAGGTGAAGATATGAAAAGAGTTCAAAGATGTTCTGATATTAATAATGATACCTTTAGCTGTCATCATTAAGGCTGTTCTAAGATAATGTATCTTGAAAAGGAAGCCTTAACATTATGCTTTCCTGCTGTTTTGACCTAAACAAAAGTAGGCTATTATCATAAGAAATACAGAGTCAAAATTACAGTGACATATGTCACTGATAGTGACATATAGGCAACCATGCATTGCTAGATACTTCATTGTCAAAACCAATGATGTAGTGTATCAGGAACCGCTTAAAAAGGCAATTTTCTTATTTTCACCATGTACTGATGTTTCATCTTAGAAATATGGAGCTTCTCTTACAGCCCTACAGCTTATTCATACGAGCATTATTTGAAGTACACTGTACTTTGTGAAAGAAATGAGCTCTGCCGAGCCAATGTATTATTTATTCTAGTGACAAGCACCGTTTGGAGATTTTTGTAAGCAGATCCGTGTAAAATACTAGACTTGAAGAATGAACTCAAAGGCCCCACCAAAAGGCTTTTATGTAAGAATTCATCAATAAAATGTTTAATACAGAAAGTCAAGTTAGCACATTTAAAGAGTGAAGTGGCATGGAACAGAAAAGAATTGGTGTATTTTCTTTGAACCCTCCATTTGTACTGCACTGTTTACCTGTAAGATTACACTTTCTGTTTATAGTCATTACATGAATTTGAAACAACCACCGAGCAGTAAGATACCTTGACTCAGGCTTATTGTTACTATCACAAACGATATTTTCTAACTCCTGTGAACCTGATATTCTTAAAAAGAAATAGAATCTTAATTCTTTCTTGTTTATCATTCAAAGACTGTCCTGCTGGGTAGTTTGCCTACAAGGCTAAGTAAAACCTGTCGTTTCCTAAACATAATTTTCCTACATCTGAGTATGTTTAGCCCTAGGTTCCTTCCTCCGTGAATTTCCAGCCTCTGCTACCTGTAAAATTGCCCACCCAGTTGCACCATGAAGACAGACATATTTTTTTATACACTTTTCATGAACATATTCAGAACTTGCTGTCTTCTGGAGAAACAAATAATCATTGCAGCTGTTCTGATGATACTGAGTAGCAGCTGTAGCTGCCAAGCAGTACATAAGAATATGGTTTATAATCTCATTACATACAAGCCTGGAAAGAAATATCAATTAGTTATATTTTATAAAGTATATAGTTAATACATTTATTAAATGCTGAAATAGAAAAATGCATGAGATTAAGTTTTATTTACTGTCACTAAAAGCCACAAAGTGATTCAGAATTTTATCTGCTATAATTATGGAATGATTTAGCCCATATCATAAGAAAAACTATCAGAAACAGGAACTCTTCCAGAAAACCTGTACAGCCAATAAATGAGCACTCAGAATTTCAAACCACTGGAGAAAAACCAAAATGAATTTACATCTGTAAGAACAGACTTGTGGAGGTTTCTGCATTAACACTCTTTATGAAATATGTGCAAAAGACTGTCATACTGTCTCAGAAGTGTCAGTAGAAAAGATCGTAGAACAAAATGAACAGTAGCAAAGTCAGTATGGTCACAGCTAGAAGTTTTAGTGCAATAAAGAATGAGATGGCTGCATGATTATGTCTGAGATGTAATTTTTTACTTAAAAGTAATGTTTTAAGTGAAATAATAGAAGAAGGCATATGGGACACCAATTTTTTACAGGATTTATGAGTTAAATGAAAGAGCTATTTACTATGAACTCTTATGTTCTTATGGAACAAAGTCACAGAAACACTAAAAAAAGCATAAAATACATGAATATCTTGATTTATTGTATAGTATTTTGTAAACTTTATTAGTTTAAATTCATGTTAGATTGAACAAAAAGTGTGAGAGAACCAAGACTAAAAGTTGCCATAGATCAAAACACTTTTTGAGATTTGGCTATCACACACACCAATACTCTGAATAATCACAAATGTGAAAATATAATTGAAACTATGTTTTCACTTTAAGCCAGGTATTTCCCCTCAAATACGGAACACACTAGCAGCAACACTTTATTTTATCTAACTGAGGAAGAAGCTCTTTTCCGTTTGTGACCGAATTCAGTGATTTCAGGAGCAACTTCTCTTTAAAAAGAAGTGGTTTTCCTTAGAAAATGAGTTCATAGAATCATTTGGTTATTCATGGTTGGTGTTTGCCTTAGCATATACTTTTGAAAATACTTTTTTTTTCCCCTCAGTATTTCTGAGGAAAAACTTCCATGAGTCCTAATTATTTGGTATGCATTAATTTCTGATATAAATTACTTCTGATAGTCCAGCAGATTATGAAATAAATTTTTCCAATACATCCTGCTACCCAAAAATAAATTGGATATCGAAAGGAAACCAGGTATGTAGTACTACTGTTGTTTGTGAAATAGGCATATACTAGAGGAAAGCATTACATTCTCAATTTTAAAACATAATAAAGATAGGAGTAATAGCAACAATAGTAAAAATCACATTATAAAAGCTACTTATTTGCACCTAATTGCCCTACCAATTCATAACAGACTAATGCTAATGAAACATGTAGTGGGAAGCCCTGCCATCGTTTCTAGTTCAGATGCACAGAATAATGTGATGTAATGCACACTGGGACAGTAAAAATACCCTTAAAGCTTCCAAAATACTACACAGCTTACATATTTTTTGGACACAATAGCCAATGCTCAACAAAAAAAGCCCCACCAAACCCAAAACCCACCAAACCCAAAGCTGACTGCAGATGTCAGAGCAATTTTTTTTTTTTTGGTGAAAAGTAAAAACTGTTGTGGGATGTTGTGTTTTGCAGAACACAGACTGTCTTGTGATTGAACATCATTTTCACAGGATGTCCCAAAGAAAAGTGGACCAAATTCAATTTAGCTCCTGAAAAAGAATGGACTAGAATATTACATGGATTCAGTCCTTGCTTTTAGGAATTTGGAAATTTAACAGAAATCATGTTCTAGGGATAAAATAAAAGTACTTAAAAATATGTAAGTTTGCTCATGTCACAATTCATGCCACATGAGGTTCAACCACCAGCATCAGGATAATTCCTGGACCACGTGGGAAGGCTTTGGTCTTCCTTGGATTTCCTTGATGACTTTCAGTTTACTTTCTACTCTGCGCATGGTAAAAAGGCATTTTTTGGCCTTCTTTGGTCCTCTCTTCAGTAGTAAGGCAGCCTGTAATGTTGTAGTTTATAAGGGGTTCTTGGTATTCCTGCACATGGGAAGGTTGTAGACTATTGCTATTGTTGAGAAATTTTTGGGAGCATTTTTGCAGATGCTTACTCTCATGACTGATGGGCTCTTCTATTAATTTTGGGAGAAGCTACTATACAATGTCAATGTTTTTGGTGGGGTTGCCCATTGCTGTAATTTTTTATTGGATTGCTACCTTTTTTCTCCCATATATTCCTACACAGATCTTAATGCCAGTAGAAATTTATTGTTACATGGTGTGTTTTGATGTTACCTTCTTGATTCCTTGAGGAATGAAGAATCTCAATGGATATGATAAATTAGGCATCAACCTTTCTTCTTCCTTTCTGATCTCCTGTTGCTGTTATTCCACACGGGTTTTTTTCTGTCTTGTGCTTGGCACTCATATGTCTTCTAAATTTGAATTACAAAGTAATAAAATACACGTAAAATATTTGTTCCCATCTTACATGTAAATTTGTTGGGATTAATAGTTGACAATATGATGTGTATTTTAATTTTGCATTAGAATACTGGCATTCTAACACAAATTTGATACTGTAACTGCTCATTAGACCGATCATTTCCATGGATCATTCTTTTCTGTTATCTTTTCTGACTTTTGGGATTCAGACAGAACTATGCTGTTTTTCTTCAGTTATAGTTAAGTTTTCAGATCCTCTAAAGCCCTATGGATATGTACGCACAATCCCCCCTTTCTACTTAGAAAAATGTAATGAATTAGAAACCAGAAGAAAACATTTCTCTGCTTGCTTTTGGCACAGATTGATCCATTTGGGTGTAGTAGAAGCATCAATGATATAATTCTTTCCTTGAAGATATTCTTCAGCGCCAAGGAACCCACCCCAAAATGGCTTCTATTAATTTTCTTTTACAGTCTAGGACACAAGGGTAATAAGTGATGTCAGTTGGAACAAGAATTTAAAAATATGTTCATGTTTAATGTAGCCTTAGTATATGCAGGCACACTCAAAGACATCAACACTCCTAGTTCTCATATTTAATGATGAGTAAATATTGCACTTATTAAACTTTGTTGCAACTAGTAATATGTCACAAGTTTTGTGGAGAAAAGTTTAGCTGAATTGCTCGGCTAAATTGTTCATTAGATAGGCTTCCCAAAGAAAAAAGCTCAAGCTTTCTCATCTTTCCTTTTGATTTTTGATCACTGTTTTCGTTAAGTGGAGAGAGAATTTCCTTTTCAATGACCTCTTCATTCACAATTCATCTTTACAGTCTATTTCTGTCATGGGCATTCGCCCTTTTCTGGCCATGGTGTAGCTGAATTTTCGACTTCTCACATGCCTTCATACTCCTTGGTGAACTTACTCTGGCTGGTCTTCCATGTGCATTAAACTTGGCACAAACATGACGAGAATTCCCCTACCAACAAGCACTGTTTGTGCCACTCCTAAGCAGAAATGATACTGTGTCTTTAACAAGACAAGCACTTTGTATTGATTATCAGCTTTTTGTGTTATTTTGAGCATATTAAAACAAATTAACTCCTCTAATGCACGTATATTGTCCTGGATGCTTGAACTGCTGACACCTACAGACAGCCCTTATATATTGTGTCTACTGTTGTGTCTATGCAGGTCAGCGAACCCATGCCTGGAGTGCACCACAAACAGCCCGGGCCAGGCCTTTGCTTATGAGTGTTTTGTGAGGGGCAGCACTGGCGGCCATTGGCCCAAACCCGCCCTTGGGTGCAGGGATGCGCAGAGCCACTCAAGGTAACGAAGGGCGGAGCGACCGGGCCGTTCCCATCGCCATGCCATGTGCCCTACACATACACCCAAGGAGGAGACAGGAGAAGTGTAAGATGAAGGAGGAGACAGAAGAAGTGTAAGATGAGAAGACGAAGGCAGCCAGGTCTGCCATTGCCGCTCCGCCCCCCGCCCGCCTTGGGCCTCCTCGGCCGCCGTCCGCCCATCCCCTCAGGTGAATGCGTATCCCTCCGCCGCGGCCGCCCCTCGGCCGGCCTCGCACCCGGCAGTCCCCGGATGGAAACTGTGATGGCGGCCGGCAGCGCCTCGCCGAGCGGTGGCGGTACCCGAGGTAACTCCGCGGAGGGCGTTGGGCGGGGAGCAAGAGGGCCCCGCGTGGAGCGGGAGGGACGGCCCGGCGCGGCTCGCGGAGCAGGCAGAGGGCGCGAGCGGCTGCGGCGGTGCCCTGTGGTGAGACTGAGACATTAAATAGT
>VWZT01007426.1:1012485-1024560 GCA_013397055.1 Pachycephala philippinensis
CACCGCCGCTCCCCCGGCAGCCCCGGGCGGGCGGAGGCAGTGTCAGCCTGCAGGTGGGCTGGCGCTGGCCGCGTGTCGCCGCCGCCTTCAGCTGCTGTGTTCGTAAATGGCAAGTTCGCCCTGTGGCACGGGCTGTCTGTGTGTGTGAGCTCTGAGAGTGCTTCGGTGGTTTATTTTCATTTTATTTTTACAAAAGCACCGTTGTGCTGCTCAGGTTGTATCTGACTGCTTCAGCTCTATGGGTTTCTTAAGATCTAGTTCTGTAAGTTCCTGCATGTGTCCAAGTCTTGGGAGAGATTAAGGCACCACTCTAAATTTGCAGGCACATAGAATGGGACCGGTCACGGGATATACTTCTGTATAATGTTATTTATTTATTTAGTAAAATTTAAATAAGTCTAAATTTTTTCCGAGATCTTGAAAGAACTGCTTGCCGGAATACCTGTTTTGAATTTAGTTCTACATGGCAAAATTGTAAAAGTTGCCTAATCTAGTAGTGTCTAACTCCTATCTGTAATTTCTCACTAAATCAAAGTATATGGCTAAAACTTTCTCTCTGTACTTTCTTTAAACAAAAATATGGACATATTACAGCATTTTTGGGGGAAGAAAAGTGTGCCTGAGAGCCTCAAGTGGTTACTTAGGCTTATTCTTGGTGTTTTGGGGGCTTTTTGAGTAAGAGTTAACTGTGGCACATGCTTATGTGTTTTTGATTTTTGTACTCACTATATCTGCATTTAAATCTACTTTGTTGTTTCAGATACTGTGAATGTAATATTCTGCCTCCTTCCCAGGCTTTTGCACAACTTTATAGAAACTTATAATTAGGTCTTTGCCATTAAAATTTTTACTTAAGAAAAGTGCCTTTTGAATTCAAGTTAAAATTGGATGCACAGACATACCAGTCACTCTTTTCTATGCTCTTTTTAAGTTATCATGTGTTTATGCTTCCCAGTTATGAATGCCTGAGCTGTAGTGGCAAGCTAAGGTAAAATAGGCATTGTTATATTGTGTACATGTACAATATTTATATTGCATTTGATGGTGTTCTTTGGGAGAGAAGATAGTACATATTTTTGTCTTCAATGTATTAAAAGCTCCACATAATGTAAATTTGTGAGGGATTTGTGCTTTTCAGCTTACTGTTTCAGTTATGCTTGTATTTACACCATTTAAAATACCTTTCCTTTTGTTTCCAGAACTTTTTTTAGTATTTCTCCTGACTGTGGCCTTTTCTGAGTCTTGCATACTTACCTCTTCTGTGTGTGTGGAAAAAACCCAGGTGTTGAAGAATTGAAGTCAAGTATTTTCTTAACATGTAAGTCAGACTTCTTTGAAAATATACATTTAAAGGTTCCTATGATTTTTTTTAATAGTTGTTTCGAATAAGTATTTTTATTTGTCATGCTGCAGGTGCTTGTTGATAGTTACAAAGTTAAGTTGTAATTTATTAGGTTAATTAATTAAATGAAATCTTAGATCGGGATTCTTTGCCAAATGTAAATGTTGCCCCGTTGAGGACCACACTGGCCTGGTACTGAAAGCCTGAGCCTTATTTTCTGCGGTACTTTAAACACTTCTGATTTCTGTAGTTTTAACTGTAAACATACTTCAGGTTTCAGTGTCTTGACAGTATAACATTTTAATCTGAAGGACTGGCAGCTACCATCAGGATGATGTATTGCATCATGCAACCTGTAATCTTTGTGTTGCATCTGTGTATTAAAAAAGTTGTTCAAGCAAACAGATCCAAGTCATTTTTAGTGACTTATTCTTTATGTGGAAGTTCAGCTTGCTTCTATTCAAATAAGGGATATGCCATTGGCAAGAGAATGCATTTTTATGCAGTACTCTTTTGGTGGAAATGGAGTGTAAATGCACATGAGTTGTTGTCTTCTCAAGGCTCAAAGTAGGGTAGTATCCCATGTATTGATCTTTTGTGTGGAAGATGGGGAATGTGTCATTGAGTTAAAAGAAAAATAAAAATCCTGTATCCAAAGTGTTTCTATTTGGAGAGACTCCAAGGAGGGAGTGTATGTCTCTGTGGTTTGTTGTTTTGAGGTGTTTTTTGGGGTTTTTTTTTTTGATTGTCAGATGTACAGTTGAAGTCTTGCAGGTCTCATATCTGGAGGACAGTTAAGTGAATTTACTTGATATTAGAGTCTGTATATAGTGTTGAAGTCTGTTGTGTTTATTATTTTCAAGAATTGTGCAGAAGTGCTAATATCTTCTCCAAAGGAATGCATTAAAGCATGCGCTTAAAAAAAGTGTTTTGCTTTTCTTGCTACATGATAGAAGAACATGGACTTGAAAATTTTTCAGTCTCCATTTTCTTTGTCAGGTATTTGCACGTCTAATGATAGATACTTCCTCCTCCCAGGACTGTGAGAAAATACTTGAAAGACCTTAGGGCTAATGCTTACGATGGCTTGGAGATCTAGAAGCAGCCCTTGCACTTAGTCACAGTGAGGGAGAGGATGTGATCATTCTTTCAGTTTGAATGTGAATAAATAAGATGATCTAATGAGCTCCAAGTCTGTGTTGCTTCAGGGTGAGCACGAGAGTAGGGGAGAGAGAATCGCTGATCAGATTTCAGCTAACAATTTACTAACTTTTATTAGGAAAGAAGAAAGTGACTTTGTGACTTCTACTGTGGAAAAAGTTTTTAGTAAAAAGTGTTATACTAGTGAAGAAACAGTTCTTCATTTCCAGTGTTGCTTTTCAGAATTCAAGTTAATTTTGCTGCTGTTCCAATTCTGCTGATTTCTGTGTCGACATTCTGTGTGGGAGTGTTGTTTAAGCATAGACTTCAGCTGTTATAAATCGTTGGTGCAGCCTGTTATGGACACACTGACATGAAGTCTGTAGTGACACAGTGATGCTGACCATAACTATTTGAACCTTTTAATCCATAGAGGAGTACTGTTGTCAGTTGTGTACTGAAAATATTAACATGTACCCAGGAACATGCAGTGAGAAACCTGAGAACATTTATCTGTTGACTATTTCAGACTCGGGTGGTGCTAAAGGTAGGCATGTGAAAAATCCATTGTAGGTCAGTGTGATTGGTTTTTTGGTGTTGGTAAAGGTTATGTCTCCATTAGTAATGCAGATCTTTTGTCAGATTCTGATTTTCTTTCCTTTTTAAGCACAGTAGTTACTAATAGAGTAGCAGACTTTGAGTAATAAAAATACCAAATCCTGCAGATTGGACTTGTTGTAGTACTTCACTTAGGTTCAGTTAATGACCCATGTCACAAAGGAGTATTTTTATTTGCTTGAAATCCCAAATGAGTAATAAACACTGGCTTCATTTAAAAAAAGTAGGTCTTGGGATTTCTTACACTTACAGGGTGAGATAAACCCAAAATTTGATGACATGTATCTTTCAGTAGATGTTGTTCATTAAAACTTATTTTTCAAGTTTTATTTTTTTTTTTGAGAAAACCCCCAAACAACAAACCAACAAACACCCCCAACATAAACAAGCAAACAAACAAAGTTTACAGTGTAATAGCTTTTTTTTTTGCCTCATCCTTTTTTTTCCCCCCCTCAAGTGCTATTATAAACAACTTCAAAGATTGGCATATATTTGTTAATGGATTGTAATAAATGTTCTAATTGCATTAGTTTTAAAAGTAATATTTGCTTTGTTTGTTTTTTAATTTCAGGAGAATGAAATGGGGAAGTTGTAGAGCTTTGAGAATAACTCGGTGCAGTTGTCTCATTTGTTGCCGGAAGTAAGACTAGATCTCAAGAATTCACGTAAAGAAAAGCAAAACCTAAAATCATGTCATCTGAACAGGAACACTTTTTTTGTGGTAAAAAGCAAATCAGTTTCTTAAGACACAATGCTATGAAGAATTTTTCTACAGACATTACTTTGAAAAAAGAACTGGTGAGTGATCCTTTAAGTATGACGATTCAACCAGCAATTTTAGATGTCAATCTCACTTATGGACTAAAAAACGTGAAAATTGAATTGCCCAAGGTGAACATTCCAAATGAAGTATTAATGAAACACGAAGTTGATAGGTTTAGAAAACTCTTTCGGTGTGAGCAGGAAACTGCAAGGAAGTCCTTAAGTATAGAGAAAATAAGCGGAAGCAATCCCAATTGTTCAGAGGGAAGCCACTTGCAAATTAAACCAGAAGTGCAATTTGAAGAAGGGTTGAAACCTTCAGCAAAGATATTGAATTTCACTTGTACAAAGTGCAAGGATAACATTAGATACAGCCCAAATGACCTACAGAAACATTTTCAGCTGTTACACTATGGCGAGTTGCCTTTGTACCCTTGTGAAATGTGCAGCTTCTCAGCTAATGACTTTCAGTCATTTAAACAGCACAGACGCATCCATCGTAGTGCTTTAGTAAAATGTGAGCTCTGTAATGATGAACAGATATACACTTTGTTGGCTTTGACAAAACATTTCATATCCAAGCATTGTGTAAATGGACGCTTCCAGTGTGAAAAATGTGGGTTTTCTACCTATGATGTGGGTACGTTTGTTCAGCACATTCACAAACATAACGAGATTCCCTATAAATGTGGAAAATGCCATCAAGAAAACTTTACAGAAGAGGAGCTCCAAAATCATCTTCTTGTTCATACCAGTATGTTTTCTTTTGGTTGTCGTTATTGCAGTTACAGCACATCACGGAAAGATTATCTTTTGAAACACATCATAGCTTTACACAGAGACCACTTAATTGCAAAAGAAAAACTGGAAAAGGATAAATATGAAAAAAGAATAGTAAAGACTCCGGCAGGACTGAAGCTTGTGTTAAGAAGATATAAAATGGGAGCATCAAAAAAAGCACTCTGGAGACGGAAGAAAATAAGCAGTGAAAGCGACAGTGCCGGAGAAGAAAATACACAAGTGTTAAGAAGTGTAAATAAAATTCAGACAAATGCTGAGGAGCTGAACCAGTGTATGAGAGTCGTGGAAGCAAACGAAGAGAAAGGTCAAGTTAAATACACAGAAAAGCGTCATTTCGTTGGTGGAATGCTCTCTGCTACTACTGCACAGTACAATAAGGCAGATGATGGAACAAGTTACGGCCTGGGATTATTGAAAAATGCTGTTCATGGGCCAACAGTATTGATGGTTAAAAACAATAAAATATCTGTTCCAGCAAATTACAGTGCTAAATTTGTGGGCTTTAAAATGGTAGATGGAAAACAACATATTGTTATAAAATTACTACCTACAAGTAAGCAAAATGAATATTTGTTGGATCAGAAACTTGATCCTGTTAAAGATGGTTCTGCTACTCCTTTGCTACAGACTGCTGATCCCTGTGGCTTGTCTTCTGGTGCTATACCACGTATAACTGATCAGTCAACCTTAAAGAACAATTGTGTTCATTCATTAACCTCCTCTTCGTTTTCTTGTCCTGCTCCTCATTCAGGAAAAACAAAAGTGGAAAAACAAAATAACTCCATATTGTATGGGAGGAGTGTTTCTGAAACTGTAGCACCTTCTAATATAGCTGTAGGAAAAAGTCCAAATTATTTGCCAATGAAGCTGGACTCAACTGTACTTCCACATGAAGAGGTAACAAAAGTTGGAACTCAAAGTAGTATCTCACGGGGAAGCTTTAGTCCTTCAGGTCATCCTCAGGTATTACCAACCGCTGTTACAAATACTCTTCATTATGACCCTATGAAAATGCCCTTCTTTCCTGAAATGAAAGTGCAAAATGGTGGCCTGAATAATAGTAATGGAACTAATAATCTCTATTATTCAGCTTTGGTGGATTCATCTGGTGGAGGGTTGTTGTCTTTTCACAACTATTCCAAAATGGACTCTTTGGATAATCCATGTAGCATTTGGACATCAACAGATGACAGATACAAAGAATTGAGCAAAACAGGTTCTTTTCAAAACAGTAGAAATGAATCTGCATCTTCATATTCAGAATCGATGGAAGGCTTAAAAGCAGAGAAAGTTGTGTCAGCCCAATCAAATATTAATAAAACTTATGAACACATAAACACTAAGAATAACTCTGTGTCTTTTAAAAGCCAATCTAAATGTGTTGACAGCAACTGTTTTATGGAAGACAAGCATAATGGCCAACAGTATTTGGACACTAACATAGATCAAGGCTTTCAGAACGTAGCGGAGAAATTCCAGGAAAATGCCTCTGAAAATGATTGTGTTAACTCTTTCTTAATGCCTAAAATCACATCTGTTTTTTCATTGCAAAGTGAACAAGCAGCTAATTATTTATCACCTGAGATAAACCAGTTACTGCAAGATGTGTTAAAAGTAAAAACAACTCCTCAGCAAGAGTCCTACAGCAAGACAAGTAACTGTGTAAAACTTGGTTCTGATAAGCTGCCTTCTGGTCCTGAGACCAGGAATGCAGCCTGCATGCGTTTAAAAAGCTCTGCGACTGCGTGTGGTTTTCAGAGGCCTCCTTATAATGTAGACTTCCATTTATGTAAGAGAGAGTTGAACACAAGCTGTAGCACAAATGAAAGTACATGTGGGAGAGAAAGAGAGACACCCAAAACATTATTTGATTCACAGGATGTGGACAAATTATCCAGAACTCCGGGTGTTGGTACATTGCTAAAAACTCATACAGATGAATTTACACAGCAGTTAGTAATAAATAAAGTACTGTCTGCAGCTCAAAATCCTAGCAGCTTTTCACCAGTTTTGCCTGTTCTTCAGGAACAGAAGAAAGCCCTTTCTGTTCAGTCCCTTCCGTCACGATTTTTTGTTCCTTTCCACCTTTCTAACCAGTCTAGACGACGGGTGGTTTCAGGAAAATCTCTTCCATCAACCAGTTCATCAGATGGGCATGTGACTAAAGGTGTACCTGCATCTTTTGTTTCAGATAAAGGACCTGGAATGATTTTGACTTTTAGTGGGGGAACAGTTGCAAATGCCGCTAATGATAGTTCTCAGGTTTTAGGGGGAATTGCATCCAGAGAATTTGGGAAAATAACCATATCAGCTCCAGAAGTGAAGGGGGAAGATGACAGTTTTGGAAATACAAGAAGTTCCTGTAATGGGGAAGTATGTAGTACAGTAGATGACTCATTGAATTGTATGCCATTCAAAGAACCTCTTGTAATTACAAGCTCATCAGAATCATCTGTAGAAGCAACGTCTTCTGTGAAGGTGTTACCAGAGCACCAGGATGCTGTCTTTGGTTCTTTGGAGTCAGTAAACCAACAGGAAATTAAACAGGAACAACATGTTTATGCACTTTCGCCTGATGGACAGCAGGGAGTTTTTCTGAAATGTATGACACCAAACAAGCCTGTAGTTCACAAACCAATTTTTTTTCAGGATAATGCTCATCAAAATTGTCAACCAAAGAAAACTGGAGCCATGCAACAACAGCTTTTGCTGAAAATTAAGACTCCTACTTCAGATACACTGTCTGATACCACTCAGTCAGTAAGCAACATGGTGCCCTCACTACAGGTGGATAACTTGCAGTTCCTTACTCCTGCACTAGAACAGAAACAAACTAATCTTAGTTTTAATGATGCCTTAAACTTACCAGGTGGGTTAATGCCAGCAAATGCCTCTTTGGCAAGCTCTAATCCAGCATGTTGTGTTCCTCCTGTAGAACCTGTGTATTCTGCTAAATCTGCAGGGACACAGTTGCAAAATTGTTCTATTGAGAGTATGCAAGTAATAACTGCTAACAAGAGGAATAACTTTGGTTGTCAGAAGTCCACATGGAGCAACCAAAACAGAACCGCAAAAGTAAAACCTGGTTTAAAACAAGCTGGGTCTAAAAGTTCAGGAACTGTGGGTGTACAAAGAAACAATGTCAAACGTAAAAGGAAGGCTAGTTGCCCAGAACCTCCTAGAAAGAAAGTAATGTTGCATAGAAAGTGCAAGGAAAAGAGTCAGGCTGAAATTGTTAGTGAATCAGGTAGCCCTTACAAACCAAGGGCATCAAAAAAAACTGTGAGGACTTTGAAATTACTCCCTTTTAATTCTAACCAGCTTGTAAAATGCCCCCGGAGAAATCAACCAGTTGTTGTGCTTAATCATCCTGATGCAGATGTTCCAGAGGTTATAAATGTCATGAAAACCATTGCTAAATTTAAGGGACATGTTCTTAAGGTTTTATTGTCAAAAAGAACTGTTGAAGCTCTTTTGCAGCCAGAGTTCTGCAATCCTTTGGATGTAACTACTGATCATTTTTCTCAAAAAAGGTACAGGACAGTAAAACCTATCAACCCTGTAAAAGAAAGATTTGTCTTAAAATTGACACTGAAAAAGACTAGCAAAAATAATTACCAGATTGTGAAAACTACCTCTGATAATACCGTGAAAGCTAAGTTTAGCTGCTGGTTTTGTGGTAGAATATTTGACAATCAGGATAATTGGGTAGGACATGGACAGAGGCATCTGATGGAGGCTACTCGAGATTGGAATTCATTAATGGAACGATGACCAGTGAAGAAAATCAATATCATTCATTAAAGTTTAAAAAAAAATCAGTTGAATTAGGGTACACAAATTATTCTGTTTTGTATGTCAGTATTGTAACTGAGGTTGAAAAATGATGCAAAGTGCTTCTGTTTTAAAAGAAAAAGTGTATTCCCTATTGCCATCAGATTTCAGAAAGATCAAAGAACTTTGTGGTTTAAATAACTTGTAACTAACTGCAAATACAGTTCCATGAAAATATATATTATTTTTTATTACTGCTACCATGTGCTATATTTTTATTCTATAGAGTGATTCTTCAGGGCTTTTGTTCTGTACATACTTAAAAATCCCTAAACATGTAAATAGTTTTATACTTTTCAGTTACTTGGTATAATTCTTGCACAGAAATTACACCCCTCCCCCCAGTTTTTCAGTTCTGTGCATGCACTACTAAAACCAATTTTTAAAATCCTTTCAAATACACACAGGTGTTATCCTGGGATTTTTGTTATTTTCACTTATTAGCTCTTGATTTTGTTTTTCAGGGATTGAACACTATTGTTAGCAAGTGCCTCAAAGATGTGAAGCAGTTTACATTATGTCGACTGTGTAACCATGGGTCCGTATAGGGCCATTCCCCCAACAGTTTCATTTAAACAAAGCCATATGTGAATGCTTTAAGCTATATTGCTATGCACATGACACTTGTACTATTTCTGTGCAGTTTGTCTACTTTCTTAGTGAAGTATTTTTCATATAAATTAATAAAACATGATTGTGTTAATACGGTGAGTCAGAATGAAATTGATTGAAAATATACAGTATATATATATTCATATTGTATATGGTGTTTAAGAATGGTGAACATTCCTAATCTGTATTGATTTTGTCACTATTAAATTTGCTATAACTTGTGTTTACAGAATATGACTTTGAGCATTTATAGAAAATATTTCTGTCTTACTATGTCTGCCACAAACCCTATAGTAAGGTCAGGATATGGGGAGGTGCAGAGCACCGTTTCAGGCCTGTAACTGCACTATGGTTTTATTTCAGGTGGGTGTAATTTGTCCCTATAATGACTTAATGTTTTCTGCTATTGCCTATTCAGATATATTGCCTTTTGGGGCACCAGGGGTTTGGCAAAACCAAGGCTTGAGTTATTCTTCCTGTATTTTACCAGCCAGCAGGGTAGTGTTCTTAGGAGCCTGCTTGCTTTCTACTTTCAGTTTTAGGGATAATGAAGAGAGACCATGCTTCACAGTTTTTAGTCTTTATATGAGGGTGTATAAACAAAAGACCATCTCTTAACCATAGTGACTGAGGATATACAGATGAAGGTCCTTATTATCCACAGTAATGATGTGTTGAGGCTTTGTCCTCTGGATTCTTAATGAACCTGTAAGATAGAAGTTTCAGTCTTAAGTGGGATTGCCCTTACCATATGGCTGGCACCTTCTGCCCAAGTGTGGTGGTGTAAGCCAGCTTCTCAAGAGTATTGATGAAAAAACTGTCAAAATTGAATAGAAGGCTGGTACATTAAAATCTCGGGGGGTTTAGATTGCATGGAAGCCCAGGTAGTTTTCTGTTACTGTTTCCATAAGGTGAAAATGTAGATTTGCTTGCTACCAGTGAAGTAATAGGAAGTCTTCCATAGATGTCACAGGCATGTCACCACTAACCTGAATTCAACTTATGTTTTAAAAAGTGTTAAAATTATTTAAAAACAATTGCTTCAGTAGCTAGATAAATGTTTCTTTCTTGATATGTCTGTTGGCAGGAAGATGCATGCTAGCCTTGTAGCTGGTGAGTTATGTATGGGAATCAACTGAAGCAGTCAAGGCAGCGTAGTGTGGATGAATACACAGTTGGTATGTGTTGTGTATCCAAACTGGTCATTTTGTGCTGAACAATGGGCTTGAGCTCTGATGTTAATGTGGTTAGGAACTTTGAGGGAGACCAGCATAGTGGTGAGGAAGCAAGTTGGAAAGAAACAGCATTAGGAAAGGACAAAAACATGTTAAGATTTTTTGACTAGAAGTATCTATTGTTTGCCTCAGCTTGCTCTCCTGTGAACTGTGAAATTGAACCCGTGAATTTTGGACATTGCCTTTGCCTTCTTTGGAAAAAACATATGTGAAGTTTGTTTCTAAACCTACTTGGTGCAATTTCAGCAAGGATGACCAATTTTTATTAACAATTACTTAGCAATGAGGTGGAAATCCTGCTATAGCATTAGGGGATTTTCTCTATATCGATGAATCATGAGAGTGACAACTGGAATTTTTTTCTAACTGGTTTGTTTACTTATGAATTTCCTATGAATTAAATGGTACTGTGAAAAAGAACATTGTAAAGCTAGGAAACATTGAAATAAGTTTGCTTTATATGATCTTAATTCATTGTCATGTGTTACTTTTCCCATAGACATCCATCTCATTCAGTGCAGAGAATTGTTGCTCCCTCTTGAGTAGTAATTTAATATTTTGTTTCCCCACCCTTACTTATGTCCTCCTATTATTTAGAGCATGTTGCTCAAGTACTGTTCTAAATATAGAATTCCTTTATTCTTACGAGCTTTTCCATAATGCTTTGTTAGAGGTCCTAAGGATTTTGCATTTCTGCAGATTGGGTTTCAGAAAATCTCAAGTGGGACGTGACTGAAATTAAGATAACAATTAATTACCATCAGGAGAAATTTTGGTTTCAGTGATCTGACTGGTGTCACAGCAGACGGTGTGGTAGAAGATGCAGGGACAATACATTCAGTTCTTCAGTGAAATGTTCAGCTACTTAACCAGATGAAGCCACCTTTTTACTGGCTGACTCCTGCAATGTTGGTGCATTTCTCAGCATTTTCAGTAAATGGGGAAAGGTATCTTACAAATATCCTGCAAACCACAGTCCTTCAATACACAGCTACAATTTATCCCTGAAGTATTGTGTGGACCAAGTGAAATACATAAATCCATATGGAAAAATCAATGATCATATATTTAATGCTTGTATTGTAAGGGATATAGCTGTGTGTCAGGGTTGCACAGGTAACTTAAAGTGTGTTGATTTTGAGTGCTTGACTTTGCAACTGTAATATTTTAAAGTAGCTTGTAACATTGCACATAGCAATATAAGAAACCTTAAATTGATTCTAGTGTTTTGGGACATATAAAAATAGGTGCAAACGCAGGGTCGTCAACCGTTTGTACAGTGTTTGTGTTAGGCCTTGAAGAGGCCTAAAATCCAGCCTTTTGGGTATTCTTGGCAAAATGTGTATTCATCAGTAAGTCATGGTAGCCCTTCCTCAGTAATTCTAGTGTTTTAACCAAAAATTTGTTACAGAGCTGTTATGTGAAACTTTTTTTTTTTACAACACTTCCTAACAATCTCTATTTGCTGCTGGTGCTTTTGATTGAAGGAGGAATGTAGTTTTGTAACTTGTGTGTCTGAACACTTGGATTTTTGAGAATGCAAATTCGTACTCCTTTCATGGAGCAACATTGTCAGGAATGATACGCAGTACTCGTTGTACTCTCTTTATCAGGTAGGCAGACAACACTTCTCCTTTGTACATTATTAAATATGATACTTTGCCCTGAGTTCTCAGACAAAAGAATTACTTAATTTTAGTTCTAGGTTTAGGGTTTTTTTGTGTGGTTTTT
>VWZT01007426.1:1024568-1070811 GCA_013397055.1 Pachycephala philippinensis
TTTTTTTTTTTTTTTTTTTTTTTTTTTTTTTTTTTTTGGCTGGTTGGTTGGTTTTGGGGGTTTCTTTTGGTTTGCTTTCGTTTAGGGTTTTTTTTTGTTTTGTTTTTAGCTATTCAGTGAATGACAGTTATATGGAAGAGAAGTTAGTTAACAATATCCAAGAAAGATGAGGGGAGACAGGTGTGTTGCTGTGTCCGTCAGGTCAGACTTGATATACCTGTTGCCTGGTGCATACACATGATGGCATTAAGATGACTGCTGGCACTGCAACAGCAGCACCAAGTCACCATTTCCTACATTCTGTAATGGCTTTTCAATCTGCAGCATTGGGATTTTTAACACAGCCAGTTTCATCCTGAGAGCCGATTTATTTTATGTCCAGAATGTAGGAAATGGTAACTTGGTACAATCCTCTACACTGTGTTTCAAAATACATCTACACCAAAGTCCTGCCAAGCTGTAACAGATCTAGCTTGGGTATGGAAAGCAGAGTAACCAGTCTGCTTCCTTTGCTCCTGTGTAAAACACCAAGTGTATAAAGTAGGTGATGACATACTGGTGCGTATGTGTGTGTGTTTTGGGGTTTGTTTTTTTTTTTGTCCTCCCATGGAGCCTTCTTTTGTGCTTAAGAAGTTCTCATCTCAGGCTGATTGGATTATTTTGTGGAAGGTTGCGTTGCCTGTCAGCTCTCTGCCTTGTTTTACTGTCAAAACTATAAGCTAGCCCTATAATCATGTAGAACATGGATAAAAAGTAAAGAAGGGTTTGAGGGTGAAGGTAACTGGCCCTTTTATCTAGAGCATATTTGTTATTTGTAGGTCAGCCACAATATTACATGTAGTGCTGAGCACTTGGAGCTGAGGGGCAGGAGCAGCAGTGCTTTAAAATGCTCAGTGCTAATTACCTTAAAAAAGTGATACCTAGTTTCTTGTATGAAAGTCTATAGGTATACACTTGAATTTCCCTTGTTCATGCTATTTTTTCCCCCCATTCTAGAATAATGGAGATAACTGCACACTTTACTTGGAAAGCTGTGTTTGAAGAACCTAGACATTTTGAGGAGCAACACAGAAAGGTTAGCAGACAGACAGATTTTGTTAGTACAAAGTTTAAATACTGTGCAGTACATGAGTGAAAGGCAAAGACTACATGGATGCAAAGGAAGTTAAATACTCAGTGGCTATTTTTTCACAGAATACTTCCATTGTGAGTATCGCTTGAAATAGCTTCTAAAGTGATGCTTGAAGTAGCTAAATAATATAATAGTACACATATAGAAGGAGTTGATTAAGCTTGCAGACACTACTAACTTCTGTGTTAATTTTTACACCTTGACTTGGCAATCTTAATGTTCTAAACATTTCAGTATTAATCATAGTATTAATATAAAACTAATACCAATATTAGCAATATACTAACCATAGTCCTTCTGTAGTACTGTGAACTGTCTGTCAGAGGTAGACTTATGTAAAATCTGTATACATGGTTTCATACTTGCCAGTGTCTTACTCACATTATGTATGGGTAAGTATTGCCCGTGTTGCAGAGGGAAGAAACTGAGATGGCTCAAGATATGTAACTAGCCATGTGCTGAGCATCTTATTAGCATACAGTTCTTTCTAGAAGAGAGGTGCATTACTTTTAGAAGTAATTGATCAAAAGCACAAGAAAATAGTTGCAGAATACAGCTACACTATGGCCCTAAGTGACTTGCTGAGACTTTGCCAGTCTTGACTCAGTCTTGCCTTTAATGCCTTGAATATAATCCTAGAGAATGCTGCCTAATTTGGAACAAAAAGAACAAACCACGTGTGTATGTAAAGTGTCAGTTTTAGAAAATACCTTTAAGATGGATGAGTCTTCAGGTCCAGTAAAATCAAACACCTCTAGAACTAATTAACAATTGCTCCTAAAAGTTTTTCACTTGTGCAATTTTTACATTAATCAAATTCATTTTCACCACTTGAACATTTGTGGAAGTTTACTTTGTTCACAATAATACAGTTAAGTAAACCACTGTGAGAGAACAGGCCTGAAAAAAGTGGGTTTTTTTCCTGTGTGTGTGTCCATAAACAGTAATTCAGCAAGAACTGAGTGGGTAATTAGTTTAGCAATGAAGCAGTGCACCCAGGTCACCAACAGTAGGGAATTTGAAAACAAGATTTGAGAGTCATTAAGCCAAATACATGTATGTGTGTATATATATATGAGATAAAGCTGTAAAAAGTGATACTGTTCATAACAAATTGTGAAGGAGCACATACAAATACATACATTAAAACATCAACACTAGTGAATTGATGCTTTCTTGCTGGAAGGGTGCCAAGAAATGCAGTCCAGCAAAGTCTCCATACACTACCGAGTTTACAGTATTTTTAAATTTTATTAGTACATTTGAAAATACAAACAAAAATATCAATGAAACAGGGTGAAGCTGAAGGAAGGTACAACACATGTCCATAAATCTAAAACATTCAGGTGGATTTATTTCCACTAATCACAAATTACAGTCCTATTTTCAACTTGTGCACAGTGGTACATTAGGTCAAGTTGCTGTAATTTCTGGGGCTGCGCACTTTACAAAGAAATTGCTGAAAGCAGTGATATGTGGTAGACATAAATTGAAACAGTAATTACTGTGGGTATTACCATTTTTAAAATGAAAATGTCCTACAAGAAATCTATCTTCAAATAGCAGTCAAAGGACCAACCAGGCTGTGGTATGCAGTTGTTCTTCATGTGACTTTGGATACCCGTGTTGTCACAGATGAAAGTGTATCTGCTTTGGCTTCTTGTGTTAAATGTGAATGCTTTCCTGATAAGAGTGACATAGGGTTCAACTCTATGAAATGCATTTCTTACTACTGTGTAGGTGCTCTTAAAGAGTGTTTCCCATCATTTTGGATTTTCTTCTTTTAATATCTTGTCCATGTCTCGGTATGTTGAAAGAAATGATTGAAGAAGTCTTCATTTTAGCAGTTCAGTTTGATTAAGAAACTCTTACAATATGTTTCAGTTTTGTTGAGTCTTTTGTGTTGTTTTGGCTGTCAATGAGAACCAGGGAGGTGCGCTGATGATTCTCTACTATTTCAGCAACACTGTCAAAGCGCTGGGTAAAAAAACCAAAAAATAATTAGTGCTGGCTTCCTTTAATGCTATAATATTGACAGTAATCGCTGCTTCTTTTTATCTTTGCTTCTCACATAATTGAAGAGAGTTAAGCTACAACTGTTACCGCGTGAGATGCTCTGCCTTTTAGTGAGAGCACTGATCCTTCTCTTAGTTCTGATTTTAGTCATAAACAGATTAGATTTGGACAACAGAAGATATAACAGGCACCAGCTGTCTCCTCCTTTCCATTTGAGATTGCCACCTGCACAAACTGAACCACTGAGTTTGCTACGGGCCACAGTGAACTGAGACTTCATTTTAACTTAATGTATAGTAGGCTGCAGACTGGCTGCTCAGAAGCTGTGGCAGATGAGGTTCAGCCACCTCAGAGGGAGGGCTATCTCCAGGAATAACATGGTACAGGCAGCCATCAATGAGAACTGTTCTAGTTACACAGTTTGAATGTTTGTCACTGTAAATTAATATCCAGAATCCGCTAGATCTGTTGCTTTTCCTTTTGGTCTTTGCTCAAATAAAGACTTTGGACTATTTATCCTGAGGTCATTTTTCACTCTTTGTTGAAGACTGGGTGACCTCCTGGCTATTATATTATCTGTAATCTCATAACTGGTGCCTGGAAGGCAGATAATTAGGCTACGGCAAGCCTACTTTCACATTGCTGAAAAGCCTACTCTATGCAGTGATAACAAACTGTTTTTATTGGTATTTGTGTTCCAAGTTTCTGTTTTGCTATCAGAGTAACTGATTACCTGTGTGGCAGAGTAGCCAACCAGTGATCTTTTCACTCCAGAGCTAGAGTTTAACATTTTCTTTATGTGAAAATAGTATTAACAGTAATGTCATTCTCATTTTTGATAGTGTTGGGGGTTTTTGTTTTGTTTTTTGAGCATGGCTGTTCTTCTTTGCAATTTTCCAAAAAACTTATCTAGAGTCTTAGAAGGTAAATGGAAGACTATAAACAGTCAGAAAATTTATCTAGCAGCTGCAGCCCTTATCCTGTTTACTTTATTCAAAACAGCTCTATGAGTATGTTTTAAATTTGATCTGTGGTTTTAGTTACAGTGTACAGGAGTTGACATAACACTGGTTTCTCTAGCTTGACAGAGCAGTCATCATAAAGGGTATATTTTTATCTTCATACATGGAGAATCTTTTTGGTCATAGTGCAGTATATCTTAGTCATTGCTTATCAAAGGTATGTAATTGAAAACCGTTAGGAAAAATATCCCCACATCATCTCACCTCTTCACCACTTTTTTCTCTGCCCAGTGCATATTGTCTTGTTGATTCAATAAATCGTATAGGAATGTTGTACACTCTTCTGTTGTAAAACACAACCAGTGTATATGGTTGCCGTGAGTCCTGTCCAGAACTCTTCCTTATTAGAAAAGATCCATCCTAAAAAGAAAAGTAGTCCGTGTATTTGGCTCATTTCTTTCCAACAACTTAGTTTGGTTTTGGCTTAATATTTTGATTTATATTAGCATTAAACCCTTTTCTCCCATTAAAAAAACAGAATAGCAGCAGATGAGAAATAGCATGTATTCCTGCTAACAGTAGCTTATGAAGCTGTCATTTAAGAATCACCTTTACTGCTGCCTGTTCTCTCTCTCAACCAGAGAGAAAAAGAAGAAATAAATACACAGTGGCAGCCAGCTGTCGGGGTCCGCAGATTGTTAGGGAATAGTTCCTGTCAGTGGCAGTAGCTAGGCGAGAAAGCAGGGAGAAGTGGAGATACCATTTCTCCAGAGCTGTAAAAAGCACTCTCAGCACACCTTCACCTGGTGATAGCCCCCATGCTCTGCCCCTTTATCCTGCTCTGTGTACTTAGGCAAGAGTGAAAAGGTACTTGATGCTGACAATGCAATTCTACGGGCTACTCTTGCCTACTGTGACACCAGATTTTGTACAAAGAATAGTTGAGAATTCAAATTCTACAACTACTTAAGCGCACAGTGTTGCTATTTCAAAATGCATAGCAACACCAGCCTTTCCAAGTAAATGTTTTCACATGAGCCATTGGACAGTGGTGGAGACCACTTAAACGTCACTGGGCTTTGCATTTCTTTTAAGGGGTGTGCATGAGCTATCAGATCTTCCTCAGCTCTCTAGTCTGTAATAGCTTTCTCTGCAGTGCTTTGGTCTTTGAATTACCCTTCAACAACTTTGCCTTGCAATGAAAGCCAGAGTTAACTGAAATCACCACAATAATTTCAGGTTTGACAGTACTTGCATGGCACAGTAGTGCTGACCTGTTCAGAATGCAACTGATGCTCTTAGAATACTTTTGGTTGTCTTTTTTTATTATTATTATTATTATTTTAATTATTATTATTTTTTATTTGAAGGTTTGGGTTTTTTTCCCATAAAACAGACATTTTTTCAAACTGACCTACCTTGTTTGAGCGGTACAATGCATCTTCTGCCATTTTCCTATCACAGGTAGCAGCATACCAGGCTTTACTGTGAACACCAGCATCCTAAAAAGAGAGGAACACTGTTTCACCTGTAAAATGATAATAATAAAGAATATGGCCTGTAGGGGAGTTACTGCTAAATAATGACAGCTGTGAAGAACTAAAATGCAGAAAACACAGAGTTTAAAAAAGTCTTTGCCAGGAGTTCACTGTTTTAGTTGGATAGAGGTAGGGTGAAGAAAAACTAGAGTGTCAAAACAGTGGTAACAGATTTGTGATAGAAGGCTGATAAATGACAAAAGAGAGATACCCTGAGGAACAGCAGTCAAGTTCAACTGTAGGATAGTTTTAAAGATGGAAGCGATTCCAGTAGAATTTAAAGAAGAATAAATGTTGGGGAATGTTGAGGAATAAACAGACCATTAACAATTTAAATGCTGCTCAGTTGTGGGCTAGCCATGACGTGTTCGGATTTGGTTGGCGTCTAAGCTTTTCGAATGAAGTTTCCTATATACTTAATGCTGTTTGCGAACACAGTCATGATTGTCTCCACCTGGACAGCATGAAGGTTGGATAAGTTTTGCTCCAGCTGTATGATAAAATTAATTTTCACACAGGCTTTGTCACCTCTGTACAAAAGAAATTAAAGGTGAAGTTGCACATTATAACTGAGCTGGTGTAGCTAGCTTATTGCTGCCAGAAAGCAAATGTCTTGGCTGCTTTTTGTGCTCATTTTGTTGCTCATCTGATCCCATGGTGAGATAATTCACTTTATTAATCTTGCAGAAAAAAAAAAGTTTCCTTTTTTGTTTTGCCTTTTCTTGTGTTTGACTGCCAGGCTGGTTTTCTGTCAGTTTAATGACTTGGCTCAACTCACTGCAGGATCAGAAAGGAACACCAGAGAAGCTGGGAGGAGAGCTGACAGTGAGGAGAGAGCAGAGCCTCAATTTTGGGGGCATTGCACTAAATTCTTAGACTGGCTCAAGCCATAACATACAATTTTACCTTCAAAATTTTTCCATGTATTTCTCCAGTCACACTATTCATTGGAAAAAGAAAGCGTGAGAGGAATTGCAAGTATGAAAGGTACTTGCCCACCTAGAAAATGAGTCCAGTAAACAAATCTTTGTTCAACAAAACAAGGAATCAGTGGCCCCCAGACCTTTCTTCTAACACTGTCTGTGGCCTATAATGTAGAAGCAGACAGCTGCTGCCAAAGTTTGGATGGGAACCAAGCAAAGAGTGAATGTCATGGGAATGAATATCATCTGTGAGCACCTGTATTGTGAAGGATGCTACAGCAAATGATACTACTGTACATAACTGCTGGGAAAGTAGCACTAACAGCTGAATTTTTTTTTTTTTAACAAAATGTATCTTTTATTAAGCTCTGGTTTTGCCCTTGGCTGTTACATAAAAATTGCAAATGTAATTGCTATGAGCTGTTTATTTAGAGTCTGTTGGATTGCTTATTTGAAAGTAATTTTTATAATAAATATCCAGTATGACATACAGTTAAAATTTTCCCAGAACTTCAAATCCTTTGTGTGCTTCACTGTTGTATTATCTTTGTTATGTCAGACTTTAGAACACTTGATGTTACTAGCTCTGCATGATAGAGCGTTAGTTTTACCCGCAACAGAACTGTTTTTACCTTGTTTGTTACTACTAGGCTAATAAGAATGGCTTTCTGCATTTTGTAGTCTCCCTTCATCCAAAATGAGAATAAGGGGAATAGCACTGAAACGAAAATAACTTTGCATTTGCTTAGATCATTCAAAGCTTAATGTTGCAGCAAAACACATTAAAAAAAAGAATTTGCCATAAAACTGACAGCATTAACTGTAATGAGAAGAGATCTGTTTAAAGGAATAGAAAGGAGTTGGACTTGCGAGAGACTAAAACACGTGGGGGAGGCATCACAGCATCACTGAATTTGCTTACTGCACTTTTCTTTCCTGTACACCATTTGTACAGCTATAAGCTAGAAAAAAGGAGGTGATTAAAAACTCTTTATAGCCATCTATATTAAAGACTAGACTTCAGTACATCACCACACGTTTCCTGGTTTCAATGATGAAATATGAACTGGGGAGTCAGGAAGACACAAAACTAAAGCTTTTTAAAGTTTTGTTTAAAGTGGCTGGTAGAGTGCCAAGATTTGATATAATACCATTTACATATTTTTCTACAGTTTGTTAAACCTCTCCTATGCTATATGATCTGAGCATATTTTAATGAAAGCTAACATTCAGATTATTTGTGCTACAGAAAAGCCTCATTGCAAAAGGGGCCATAGGAGCCCTCCACAAAAGGAATGTCACTTTCTTTTGAAAGGTGGTAGGGGTGGAAATACTATTTTAAAATAAAGGATAAGGAGATTTCTGTAATATGAATTTAGCTAATATTATACCTGGTCTGCAGAACTTGAAATAGATGAAGTGCTGCTGGGAAGGGAAGCACCCAAAGAACGGTGTGCAGCTTCTGGCACTTCTAGAAAAGAGAAAGAACAACACATATGTTTTCAAGGTATGTTTGTTATGATGTAAGAAATTGATTTGTTACAAGGGCTTTGGAAGATCTGGAAACACTTGACCTTTGATATCACTCAGGAAAGCTTTCTACTGAAAATAGATTGGGCCTGTAAAAGTGCTGGGACACTTGCCTGCCCAAAGGGTAGCCTTGCTTGTGAAGAGAAAATCAGTTTGGATAACAACTCAGTTATTAGCCAGAACTAGACTTAGAATACAGGAAAAAAACTCTTCCACCACCAAAGTGAATGAATGTAGCAATAGATAAGAAAATGCAGGAACACAATGCAAATAGTGCTCAGTCCAGTGTCAGAAGCAGTCTTACAGGTGAGGGAGTCAGGAAAATGAATGTATCTCAGAGACAATTTTTCACCAGTTTAGACCACCTGAATTGTTTATATGCCTGTGCAAGAAGTCCAGGCAGCTAAATGGAGAAGCAGAACTAACAGAAAACATGATGCTTAATTATAATTGAATAACAAAGCATAGTAGAAAATAGTTACTAGGGCTGAAATACAGATGTAAGAGTTTAAGAAATCAGAAGAAAAATGTTTGAGTAGTGTTGCATAGTAATGATATGATAAAAATAAGTATAGATAATTGCTTTCTGGTAAAACAGAATTAGGCCCAGGAGTGTAGGTGTCTCCTACAGGTACTTGTGAACAGAGCTGGATGCAAATCAATATGCTAGAGAAGATCATTGTAGAAAGTTGAGTGTTACTTATTTTGTTATTATGGGAGGCTTTTTTTTCCCCTGTGTGTTTTACTTATTGGGGAAAACAAATGCTACTATGATTGTTAGCATTCACCTATTTCTGGATATGGTGCTCTGCAGATTGTGTTGTTAAGTCTTTGCTAAAGAATTCTGATTTAGATTTTGGTTAAAAAAGCAATAAGAATGTTATAGAGAAGACCATACAGTGACCAGAATTTAAAAATTCAATTGGACTGGAGAGCTCAAAGACAATTGTGTGAAGGACATTTAGAACTTCTTTTGTAGTGAAGATGCAACTATCTGGAAGCTGCATCCCAAATGAAGGGGAGACATTGTAGGGAGCAGTTCCAGCTCTCAATGAATTAATAATCACTGGAAGAAGGCTATTCAATATTTTGAATTTTGGTTTGTCTGTAAAATTTTGACTGACCAGCTGTTAAAACTACAGCTGAAGATAGACTGTATGACTAAAGCAAGAACTGCCATAAATCAGTCAGATTAGTGAATTAGACTTGACAAAAGGACATTAAAATAAGTAATGAAAGATGCCTTAGCTGTGTCTAAAAAAGGAAAGAGAGATGGGGCTTTATGCAATAAGAATTTTATTGATTTTAAAGATAATCTAGGTACTAAACAAATAGAAGTGGCACAGAAATGGAAATTTCCACAATCAAATTGGAAGCAAAGCTTAAATAACTGATGGGCCCACATAATCTTTACCTAAGAAATTTTAAAAACTGGCACATGAAATTCAGGGGTGGTAACAGTTATTTTACATAATTTTCAAGTCAGAATGGTACCAAATGATTAAAGAATACCAAACATAATTGCTATACCTAAAGTAGAAAAAGTGACTTGAGCATCTACAGGGCTTTTTGTCTGATTCCACAGAACACAAGGCCCTAGGAGAGAATTTGAAGGAGATAACGTTAAGATTTGAAAATCTGAATCTTAGCCAAGTAGATAAAATGTTACAGCTCTTCCATGAAATAACAGAGTTCTACAAAGAGGGAATGTGGCACTGTACTTAATCTGGACTTCAGTGGAGCATTCGATACTGTGCCATATGAGAAATAAGTACTTTTAATGATGAAGATGGAAGTTAGCTCTAGGCTTGTATGGTGGGGATAAAGAAGAGATGGCAGGTTATGCTGAAGGGACATTAGTGATTGGGACCAGTGGTGTGTCTTATAAAATTGTTATTGGACCTGGCACAGAATAAGATTATGCCAAAGAAAGTTTACTAGTCAGAGCATCACTTAGCACCAGATGGCCTCAAAGAACAGTTACAGTTCCGGGAGTAGTAAGAATTTATGCTTCAAGTTGAAGCACATCAGTTGTGTGACAGGAGCAGACAAACTTGAGTGCATCAGTCAAGAGCATTAATGTGAACCATACTGTATTTCCTCAGCTCAGGAGATATAATTGCAATATGCATCAAGCAAATGTTTCCAGGAAAGAGGTACACTAGTAACAGCATGTAAGTTTAAGCTACACCAAATGTAGATTTCTATGTGCCATTCTCACCATCTGTTTACAGTGTGAAAGATATGTTCAGACTGAATATGTACAGTAAAGGGCTTACAGGAAGGTCAGACAAGTGCTGCTAACAAGGAACTATAAAAATGTTAAATCTCATTTACACTTCTGTACAAAGAGAGTTTATATACATATTACCTAATTTGTTTTTAACTGTGAACTGAAACAAAGTCCATCTTGGAAAGGACTACTTAGAGAAGAGCTTTAGCATTTGCTATTATAAAAGTACCTTCTTTTTTCTTTCCTTCTGTAGAAAAACAATAAATTGGATGCAATAATAATCTATCTTCTAGGCAACAGAAGCCTTGAGCAGCCCAGAAATGTCATATTTAGGATTCTTCTGTGACAAGGAAGATTGATGGAATCTTTATTATGATGGGAAATGACCCAAACTGCCTTTGCTAGAAATTTCCAGTATTCATAAATGTAAATGAAGCACTCATTTTCCATCAATAACCCTGACATACTCCCTTAATTTTACTAGCTGAGCTAAGATCCTGGATACTTGACTTCCTCTTTGTATGAATTACAGATACATTAATTCAAAATTAATTAATATGCAAGGTATTTCGAAATAATTTTAATTCAAAGATTAATTTGAAATTACAATTTAATCACATTTTAATTCAAAAACTGAATTATACTTACTTGGCAGAACTGAGGACTTTTGGAGCAGAGGCCTGAAATAAACGTCAAGAGATTACAGAAAGGTCTGAGGGGATCTACCCAGTCCTGATAATATGAAAATTGTGTATTTGAAGCATGCAGTTGTAGAGTGTGTTCCATCTCATCATTCTCACCCTGAGAAATACAGATCTGATACAGGTATTAAAAAAAATGATATCACACTAGTTGGAATTTAAACATATGGTTTAAATCTCCATCACCTTATTACAGATTAGATCCTCTCATGTGTTTTGGTGATGGTTACAGTATTTGTATGTGTTCATTTGCTATGTTTTATTTTTTCGCTACTGTGAGGCTTCAGGAATCTCAGCACTCAAAAAGGAACAGGAAGGCTACAGTGAAAAGAGTGCTCCCCTTGGAGCCTCTCACAGCTGTGTTCAGACCAAGCAGTAAGTGCTGGTGCATTGCAATATTCAAGAGAAGATGGAAAGGGATCTTACTTTTGGGCACCACTTGGAAGGGGTGGAAGTGGAAGCTCCTGGTTGGAACTGCGTTGTCGTTCTGGTGCCGTAGGTTTTTCTGTAGTTCGGGAAAACAAACGGTAGAGTCAAGATTTCTTCAGAAATGTATTATCCCAGATTAGGGAGTCCCAGTGGGTGAAGGAGGGTTTCTTTTACTATAAATTTTGAGTTTTTTCCTTACATGGCAGCTTGCCGTTGCACTGCTTTTTTTGTTAACTAATTGTAGGCAAGTATCTGTGCTGTAGATGCCTGCAGAGCTTGGTCAGACTCTGTGACACAGGGGGAGGGCGCTGGGGCCCGCTGCCTGCAGGAGCTGGGCTGGCCGGGGCATCCCAGCCTGGTGCATCCCAGCCTGGTGCATCCCAGCCTGGTGCATCCCAGGCCGGAGCTGGGCAGCAGCTCCTGCTGAGCCTTGCCTGGAGGAGCTGCCCCGCACACTCACTCAGAGACGGGCGGACGCGTTTCCTGCCTGCGCCAGCGACTCGCCTGGCCAGGACTCGGCTCCGCGAGAGATGGTGCTGGCTGAGTTCAGAACCCGTCCCTCCCTTCCCCCTTCTCCTCTTACAGGGCTACAGGGGCACACTGCTGGTCCATTATCGTCCGACATTACCCCGCCAGTAACCTCAGCAGTTTTACTGGGACTGCTTTTAGAGAACAATGATACTCAGTGCAACTAAGGCTGCCCAGATCCAGTTTGAAACTGCTAAAACCAAACACCCCTCAGAAACCCACAGTAAGTTGAATGTAGTGTAGTTTGTTTCATGTTTTTAGTAAAAACAAAAAAACCCAACCACACAAAAAAAGTTCAGATAAATATCAACTTTTTCACAGTAGTGGATATAATTTACCTTCATTTGCAGTTAAGGTGTCTCTGGGAGGTAAACATGGTTTCTGCAATAAAAGGGAAGGACAAGCAAGTATTAAATGGCATGTCACTTGTACAGCAAATGTTTATCCTTTTATACTTTTTGTGGAATAGTTTAGAATTGACAACATCCTGGAAGAATTAGGAGGCAGGGACATAGCCATTCTGTGAAGAGCCTCTAATTGAAGTTTGGGATTTTGTGAAGTTGATTTGGAAAGAATTTTACCCCAGTTTGTGGGTATAAATAGATGGAGAAAAAGTAAAACCTAGATGGTTCATTCTTATCTCAGGCCCAAAAATGAAAAGTCTATCCCAAATACTTGCAAATCGAAATTTGATTTTTTTAAAATTCATCTATGCACACAAATGAACACATTTCTTTTTACTGAAAGTTAAACTGTCAGTTTAGCTCACAGTACAACTGCAACCAATCTTTCAGTTTCAATTTTTTTTTCATTTTGAAACAATGATAATAAACTGCCAATTTCGAAACATTTTTCAAATTAATTTCTTTGAAAATTTCAACCAGTCCTCTTACTTTCTGCCACAAGAAGTTTTGGGATATTTTTCTAATGACTAAATACTTCCCTGAAAAACCTCTGACAAATTCTGGTAAAATCCTGCATATTTCTTGAGCTATCACTTGCAATGAACTCATATTCCCCATAGGCAGCCCTGTACATTCTGGGAATACTTCTGAATTGCCAGTGTTCCCATTTATTTCTCATTTGTTCAGTTCATGCACTGTGTTTATTGTTACATCCTAGAGCACTGAATTCAAACATTGCTTTGATCAAAATATTTTTCTGCTTGAGTTTTCTCACTGATCTTCATTCATGTAATAGCACCCAAATATTTCCTGTCTTTATAACTCTTTCCCCTGGTCTTTTTATGCATTTATGTTGTACCCAAACCCATGATAAAATTAAGTTTTACAATAAATTAAAAATCTAATAAATTTTTTGTTTGATTATACAATTACAAGTCAACTTACTGGTGAAATTACTGCATTAGAAGTTTTCTTGCTGAAGTATGGAACAAAAAGAAAAATAAAGAATATGGTTACTTAGCAGATACATGGATTAATTTAGCAACTAAGCATCAGTTTCACTGGTTCCCAGGGTATTTCTGTCTAAGCTGGGATTCATTGGATAGTTGTAGCAGTTAGAAACAAACAAGAATAAAAAAAGAGTAAGGGTATCAGATGCAATGTGGGCACTCAGGACAGGTACTTACACAAGGAAGCTACAACTCTGTCCAATACTTAACATGACTTGGGTGGAGCAAAAGAACTTTAATGAAAGCTTTCTGCACTTCTAGGCTTGCATGTGCTAGTGCTGCAGTATGGGACTAAATTAGGCAAGACTGCCAGCATCAGCCATCAGTAGCAGGCAGTGAAGGGCAAGGCCACTTGGCATACAAACAGTATTCCTCCAGAAATAACAAAACAACAGCTTGCCTTTACCTAGTCAGGCTATTTTTCAGAAACAGGAATAAACTATTCCTGAATTCTAATTGCTATAGGCAAGGATAGGAGTTAGCTCCTAATACACCTATTAAACCCATCCCCATCAAAGAAGTAGTTTTATCATTTTTTACTCACAGGCCCCTTGGTAATGGAGATGGAGCTGCTCCAGTGGGAAATCTGGATTCTTGTGTGTTGTTGATCCTCTGACCTAGAGATGCAAGCAACATATTTAGGATGCAGTGTGAGCTGTATCTGAACAGTGGATTTTCCTCATTGCCATTTTAGTGTTAATGTAATAAAGGTAAAAAATATCCATTAGTTTAATTTTTGTCTTAACATGTTTTCAGTCTGATTATACAAGAGAACAGTTCAGTAACACTTCTTGCTTATTGCTGACTGTTACAGATAAAATTACACTGACACACTACATTGCATGCTGTATTACGGTAACTGGTGGCATATTAGTCCCTCTTATATTGCCATGTTTTCATCTGAATACTTACTTTCATCATTATTGTTTGCTTCATGGTCCTGTAATGGAAAAATAGGTTAGATTTGACATGAAGGAATTCAAAAAGGAATTAATGTGTTCAGTTTTAAGTCTTTCACTGCCAGAAGGAAATAGAGGTGACGAAGCAGAGAAGGGCAACAAGGCTGATAAAGGGACTGGAGCACAAGTCTTATGAGGGGTGGCTGAGGGAGCTGGGAGTGTTTAGCCTGGAGACAAGGAGGCTCAGGGGGGCCTTACTGCTCTCTACAAGTACCTGAAAGGAGGGTGTCGATCTCTTCCCCCAGGTAACCAGTGACAGGACAAGAGGAAATGGCCTTATGCTGCACCAGGAGAGGTTTAGATTAGATATTAGAAAAAATTTGTTCACTGAAAGGGTGGTCAGGCATTGGAATGGGCTGCCCAGGGAAGTGGAATCACCATCCTTAGAAGTGTTCAAAAGCCACATGGATGTGGCACTTACGGACATGGTTTAGTGGTGAACATGGTGGTGCTGGATTAACAGTTGGACTGGATCTTAGAGATCTTTCCCAGCCTTAATGATTCTTTGATTATTAAATAAGAACTGCATGAATAATCAAGATGGTTTTGGTAAATTCTTTATTTTTAAAGAAATATTTGTACAGAAGGCAAAAAGATCCAGAATACCTTCATGATGTCATTTGAAAAATTTTAAGCAACCATCAAATTTTGAAGTTTCTAATAATCTTGAGATTACTTCTAGTAAGTAGTGAGAAAATTTGGCCTGAATTTTGCAGTGAGACCTTTTGGTTCATGCTTAATTTCTGAGCTGGAAGACAGAAATTTTGCAGCAGGTTTGAATATACTAAAACCACATCTTCCACTGAAAGGAGGAAACTGAGTAGGACTGTCTTGTCACCATGCTAGAATTGAAGTAATCCACTTAATTTCCTGGCTTCTTTTGGAGATGCTTACTTTTGCCTCCCATTTCTTGTCTTTTAGGGAATCAAGACTCCCATGTGGTAAGTACCTTTCAAAGAGCCACCAGTTATTAATTTGTCTGTCTTCATCTACTCAGCTAATGGCTTTTCACTAATGTTGGTGACACATGCATCCATTCTCTGGCTGGAGAGGTGTAATCCATCACACAGCAGTTGGGGAAATAAGACATGGAGAAATTTTTCTCCCAATCAGCTCAGGCCTTTGAGAGGAACAAGGGTTACAGTTCTGTGCACATGATCAGTGGTGTTTAGTGCTGACAGCCGATTGAATGGGAGCAGTTAACAGATGCTTCAGGTATTGTTTGGGCTTTGTCAATGTGCTGTAGTCAGGGATGGAAAGGAACAACAGAGCACTGGACAAACATCATGCTCATTACCATGTGTTTGTTTAAAACTGTAAGGGCCGACACTTACAAAACAAGCAAAGACCCAAAAATTTGGACTGCACTGGGTGACTCCTTGGCTGACTCTTGTGACAAACTGGTGAACTGCAAGCACTGAGGAGCTGAATACACCCATGGTACAGATGAGTGTTTGTCTGGGAGCTTCATCTTGGAGCTATAACTCACTCAGTGTGTGGCTCCAGCTAAAGGATAGTCTCTTTTTATTCTCTGCAAAGCCAGGATGATATCTCAGATCTAAGCTCTGAAAATGCATTAATGGAGAGGTTTCAGCTGCAATATGGCACTCAGGTCTGTTCTGAAGCAGGAGCATTCTTAGTGCTGATCAGATAGTGGAATTTCTGTCCAACATTCTCCCTTTAGACGCAAGTTTTTTCTTATCTTGTATTGGTAAGAAAAGCTGAGAAATCAAACTGTTTCATAAAAGAGAAATCCCAAATTTGGCACCACTCGGGAATTGTTCAGCATCCCACTGGATACAGAGCTAAATGGGAAGAACTTTGTGATGAGGTGGAAGGGAAACTAAAATGCTCATGCTGTTGTATGTACAAACTGCTTGGTACACATAGAAATTTAAAGATTGAAGTAAGACTATAAGATGCTCATATACCACCTGCATTAGGTCACCATAACATCTAATCCTATGATATGACCCAAAATTTCTAGTTTTAAGTGTCGAATTTCTCTATATAGTTATTGGTAGACTGATTATTTCTTAGGGACAATTCAGAGCATAGGGCTGGGACAGGGTCTGAGCATGTAGCATTTGGCACAGATGCTGTCACAGCTATGTTGCTCGGTTCTTGATAGTTGGCTCCTCATGCAGACCCTCATGCTGGCACAACTATGAGTAGAGCTATTGAGCAAATTAACTTATGGAGCTAATCTGGCTGGAAAAGAATCTTTTATGATTTGCTTTTTCTCATTTCTGCAGCTGGACGAGTTTCCAAGTAGTTTGCTTCAAAGAAAACAGCAGAGTGGAAGGGACAGACTGAGGATAAGAGCAGAGGGAGAAGAGGACTGGCTGGAACACAGCCTTAGGGACCCAAGGCTTGTAATTAGTCCTTCAAGGACTGCACTTTTTAGTGATGCTGGTTACTCAAGACTACCCAGTCTAACATTTTAGAAGGTTTCCATTTTCAGAAAGCATTAATCATTCACCATCTGAGAGGAATGAGGCTCAAGGAAAAGTGCTTCAGATTGGGCAAAATCATCCTTTGCTACTTAAAATAAGGTTCCTGAAGTTCAACTGGTATTTTTTACTACAAGAAATTATTTTTGTGGACTGAGACATACATCCCTTAAAGCATTTGAACTTTTTCTTGGATCAATACAGATGTCCAATGCTCTTTTGTCCAAAAGATTATTAGCAACAATCTCAATATTAGATGAATCTGACATTCGGTCATCTGTTTCTGTTATTTAATCCAGATAATAAAAAGCATCCATCTATTTATATATAAAACACAGGATTAAGTTTAACACATTCTTTCAGAGTGGCCCATTAATTACTCACTGTTTTTGGATGAAGACGACTTCTGGGGAGAGGCAAAATATTTCTGAAAAATACACACAATAAGTTATGATGAATAGGATTTATTTATTTAATTGGCTCAGATACGCTTTTTAAGATCTAGAGGGAAGCAGGTCTGCAGTAAATGGATTCGATTTCAGCTATGCACAGCTACAGTGGTTGTGGTGATGCTGTGCCCTTGGTGTGGAACTCTCCTAGAGGAGCTGCCGTCCTAGACCTCGGGGCCCCTGTGACTGTGCACAGAATCTCACCAAACACCCTCACACACACAGTGCTGTGGATGCCTCCTTCTGGGGGCACATAATGTATTTTGTAAAACAATGTCCTGGAGATGAGGCAGCTTTCTATGCTTCTGGGGCACACAGGAGTGAAGCAGGCTGCATATTCAAGTATAATTTTTCTCTTTTCCTCCAGAGACTTGGAATATAAATAATGGATTTACTGTGTCCAGTTTCTTTACAAGTAATCGTGTACAACTGCAAAAACATCTGATTTGCAAGGTTGCAGACATGGCTAACAGGACCTTAAACTGGCTTGCAGAGAAATTTTCTCTCTGTACTGGATCCCTAAAGGGATATTTCAGAAAATACTATCCATTTGGCAAACTGGCTTGAACACAGAAGTTCACAATCAATGAGAGCTTTCACTTCTCACCTTGTCCCAACATCCCTGGGTATTTGAGTGTCCTCACAATTGTTTATTGTCTGAAGGCTACACATTAGAGAGAAGACATATTTTTTCTGCTAATATTTTCTATTGATCTAAGGTGCTGTTAACTTACCTGGAAGTATCCTGCTTAGGTGACTCTCTGGTCACACTGTGCACGTGGGAGTGCTCCGTATTCTGAGCAGGCATAAACATGACTGGCTTGGTGAACCTAGTAATGAAACATGAATTAAGAAAGGAAAATTACATTTAACAATAGGGAATACAAAGAAAACCTCTCTTTCTTTTCGCCTACCCCCCAAAATTCTAAGAAGTACCCTTAAGAGTATTTCTTTTTAATATGCATTACATTTGGGTTATTGAAATTAACACAGAAATGTTTGATAATCTTTGTGTAGATAATCTGAAGAGATATTTACTTTATGTATTTCTTCTGTTACTGTATTTCTCCTAGAGAAAGAATTACCAGACATGTAGTATCTAGATGAGAAAATATATTTTCTGACAGTTTTAAATTATGCACAGACATTCACAGCAATAGGTTACCTGGTTACCAGTGGTGGTGATGGTTTTTCCTGTAAGAGAAAATGCACTGAATTATTTTGGTCATTTTCTGATTCCATAAAATAAATTTGCATGATCTTATTTATGTTAGCACATCAAGATATTTTTGCATTGTGATATGGATTTCTACTAGAGCTCTGTCTGGTAATCTGCATTAGGATGGGAGAGGCAAGAACTCAACATCTGTAAATCTGCTTTGGCCACACGTTATGTCAGTACCAGCAAATGGGAAAAAATTACTGTGTCAGAACTGTCACTGCTCCTCTGCTGCAGTTCTGCTTCTGTAAAACATTCCCTTAGGCTGTTGCTTCCCAGATTGCATCACTATCACAGAGGACTGGGAAACTTTCCCCTTCCCATTGACTCTTTTGAAATGGTTTGCCAGCTTTTCTGAAAAGGGAGTGTCAGAAAGCTTTACGTGCAGGAAGAGAGTTGTTCCCAGTTTTCCCTTTTGAGAGACTGATAATCTTTTCTCATGATCACATTTGTACCCTGCCTGAGGGCAATGGGAGTCATACTATAGAAAGGCCTCACCTCCTCTTCAGGAACCTCGTAGACTTCTGTAGGACAGGGAAGAAATAAAAAGCATTCTTCAGTTAGCAAAAACATACTGCATGTTATCATAAAAGCTGATCTGAATTTGTATCAGTTGTACTTCTGACTCTGGAAAAATAACTTGGAGAATCTGCTTAGAACTTGAACCTGCCATCAAAACCCTGGAGCAGCAACACCCCCTGTCTTCCAGTGTGAACTTCAGGTGAAGTCACAGGAATTCTGATTTACAGTCACTGTATTAATCAAGTTTCCTCCCATCCCAAAACATTTTCATTGTTTTGTTTTTCTTCCCCTTCCCTCCCCGCCTCCACCCCCCAGCAAGATGAATGCTTTTGTTGTGCAAAGCTGGGTCAGTTTGGAAAAAATGCGTTATCACACCTGTACTAGCATTTAGCCTTTCCTTGACTCAGGGAGGAAGAAATCAAGTCAATCATAAATACAAGCTGGCTCATTTGCACGGCCAGCATCCCTCCCTGAGTTCTGACCCACATATATATTTTAATTCATGGATCTTAAAAGCAAAAACCACCAGCATCTTTATCTATGCCCAATGAAAATAGAATCCTATTTCAATAAATTTCATGTCAGGTTTCATCGCTTTAGGTGTCCCAGCTCCCACCAGGGGGAGACGTTTTATTTTTTAGTAACATCTGCCAGGAGCTGGTTGTTGCTTGACACTGATTTACAGAAAGGCTGAGATTGAAAAGGGCATTTTAAACTGTCTGGAAAATAACTCACAAAATCTTAAATAATTCAGAAAAAAATTTCAGTTTACAACTTGTAGTTTGTGACTTTAAAGCTAAACACGTTGCTAATGAATATGCAAAGCTTTTTAAAGAACTGTGTCATGCCTGTAAAGGTTACATCCAAGCAATTAATGAGATAGTGAGGATGGAAAACAAGTCTAAGTTGGCAGAGGGAGGTTAAACAAGAATATCCGCACTTACAAAAGCAAATAGGATTCCTCTTATTTGCTTCTGCTTTTGTTTCTTTTTCCAAATAAACTGCTCTTTACAGAACTTCAATGGGAACACTGTTATAAAAGGCCATGCAAGACATCAATGGGTAAAGAATTTCTATATGGTTAAGTCTAATGGTCTAAAAGTATTTGGCCTTGATTCTTATGGTGAAATGGGATTACTGACATACTGAGTATAATTCTTTTTGCTGTATTGATCCATTTGTGTTCCTCCACTAGAGCGAAAGACTAAAAATAAATTAATTTGGGGCAAATAACTTATTCTAGTTTTATTCATGCTTAAAATGGATTTACTATTCAAGCTAGACAAAGCAACTGCTACAACACAGAAAAGCTAAAGGGGAACATATTTTTGTTTTACTTTAGTATGTCATAGGGTTAGTGGTGTGAATACATCAGGCATAATTTAATATACCACAGTCTTAGATTATTTTATTTTAACAGCGATGCAAGCTCCACATACCTTGCATATCAGAAGTAAGAGAAGGCTTTGGAGAAATAGGGGGGGCTGGCTTTGTTGTCTTCATAAATCTGTTCACAGGAGCTAAAAACATATTTTATTCATGTACCTATATATATAGTTGTGTATGTGTGTACATATACACACATTTATATACACATATCTGTTCACAAACTAACAATGTAACATTTATACAATAAGAATGAATATTAAGTAGGTCCAAATGACAGCCTTTTTTGCGACCCTGAATAAATCAACTGAGTCAGAAAGCAGCTCTCATTTTAAAAGAGAAACATTATTCAGTATTCCAGCCTTTCTGAAGAGGTTTGATATTGCCAGTAATGTCAGAGAGCAGAACTACATACTCTTCTGTGTTTACTTTTCACCTTTGGGCTGTAGTAGTTTCACTTTCTAGCTAAATATACTTCAAATAGTGAGATTAATAAAAATAAGTCTGGTTTTATCTACTGAAATATATAAAAATGCGTGTTCTTCTCCTGAAACATTTCAGTAAACAGAGAATTTTAATGCTATTGCTCCCTTGGATGAGAAGGCAAGCCATATGCCATGACGAGCCTCCTGATTGTACAAGGGCTGGACTTTGAAACAGCTGAGTGAGAGAGGCAGAAATCTAACATGGCTTCAAATAAACTTAAAAATAATTTTCCTTGGTCTTGTCATAAGCCAAAGGAGCCAACTGCCTTTTTGCAGGCTGTGATCTCTTTAATAGCTGCATCTCCACTCTTTGAACCCTAGAAACAGACATTAATTTGACCCATTTTTTTCACTATTATTCCTAATAAAGCAATAATTATTAGCTTAAATGACTAAAACTTACATCTTGTAGGTAGTGACATGCTGCTTTCTGTGGGTTCAATATAGTTATCATCATCATTGTCCACTGGCACAATGTAATTATCCTATGAGAAATGCAGGACAAAAATCTATCAGTTAAACCTCCATCATGTCATCATGTCAACAAACTGTTGGGATTGAAGCCCTGCCAGTAGTTTACAATAGTTTCCATTTCACAGTGACTCCTATTTCAGACATTTATCATCCTATGTAGAAGGGAATTCCAAGGACTGAAAACCCTTTACCAAATTATTCCAGTTCTGACTGGTGGGTGGAAGCCCTCCCTTCCCTTTGGTCCTGGAGTAGCCTTTGAGGTTACTCTCTCCCTGTTGCCTGCAGCTTGTTACAGACGATCAGGAGCTATTCCATGGTCTAAATAGCCTCCTTGATACTCAAAACAGGCATATTTCCCCTAGGAATCAGTATGGTATTTGCAGGTCACTGTTTGTGATGTACAAAATGATTTGTACTATAGAGGCTAAGAAAGAGACCAGACCACGGCATTGCTGTGACATTTACACAGCTAAAACAAGTATATCTCTAAACTTTACCTCATCATCACTGCACTCCTTAGGCTTTGGCGGCACTTTTGGTTTTGCAGCAGGAGATGGCAATGGCTTGGATGGCACACATGGTTTCTTTGGTCTGGACGTGGCTGGACTGGGTGTACTTGGGAGAGGTTTGTTGATGGGAGGAAGCTGCTGGTGACTGGTGCGATTGTCTTTTAATGTAGTAGAAAACAACAATTTTAGTAAAAATTATGCATTAGCCTCTGCACTTTTCTCCTACTGCCCGTGCAAACAAGTCATTACTGTGGCTGCAGCACAGGTCAAAAGGCAGACCTGAGCATAGCTGGACCTGATGTTGAGACTTGTGTGTGAACAGGTCCTATTTCATTGCTCAAGGCAGCAGCCTCGCCCTCTGTATCAGGCGGCAGAGGTGCTTAGACACTGACTGTTGTATGAACAACTGTTTCACTCCTTGGGGAAAAGGTGGTGGCTGGGTGGTGTAGTCCATACGAGAGACATGAGAAAAACAACACTGGGTGGGAATGGAACATAAATTACGCCAGGGTCTCTGGGGGTCATTTTAACAAGTCCTTCCCTTTTCAAAGAACACACAGGTGAAGTGCTGATAAACTTTTAAGAGTACACATTTGGTATTTTAACACTTTGATGAATATTCTACAATCAGAAACAGTCTTGTATCATACAAAAATGAAAGCAGGCATCATGTCAATGTTTCTTTTCACCATGTCTCAAATCTTCATGTAACTGAAGCTACCTTTCATTCATTTCAATGCAACCTGTCCACGGTTGAAAAGAATCAAAACAGAAAGAAAAATATCCCTTTATACTGGACTGATGTAAATAAAATTTTGATCCTGTCCTGTTTTCCAGGGTATTTATCATCCTCAGTACCAATTTTGAAGAACAATAAGGGGTGAATATTTGGGCTACTGTTTGGAATAAAGGTTGGAAAAACAGAGAAGAAGGGACCTCTCCAGTCTTATGTGCCTCATCTTTAATAGGAATTCCTGCATCAATATATGTGGATTAATCTGGAGCCAAGTTAATAGTATCTCACATACCTTTGCTTGAATTTTGTAGTCAGTAGATGTCTATCAAAGTCTCTAGGACACATTACATTAAAATTATAAACATCACTACCCGCAATACTAACCTGTTTCATGCTGTAAGGAAAAAAAAAAAATCATACCCCTGAATGCTTAAGACCTGAGTATCAGAATTAAAAGCAAACTCTTGAGGAAAGGAAAGATTAGTCCATTTGAGGCCACTTCTCTTCTGATACTGATCAAAAAGCAATTATCAAGCTGACATAGTCAACTATTCCATAACTACCTGCATATTCACCCCTAGAAATAGGGAATGCAGAAGGAATCTTCTTTTTCTCCTTCTCACTTGGAGGTGGCTCATAGCTGTCATCAGGATTCTCTTCACTGGGGACCACATACATCTCAGAGTCAGAGTGGTCATCTGGATTTTCATAATCACTGTCCTGGAAAGACAAAACTTCCCATTTCTCATCTCATGGCTTACTTATGGCTTCATAGCAATGTATAACACAAATATCCTTGCATGAGTACGATAACTAAATTACAACAATCTATCACTGAAGGGACACATCATATTCCCTTTTAGTGCTTGCTCTTTAAACAACGAGGCACTCCCGCCTCCTCCCCTTCTGCTTCTCCCAAGAGCTCCCTGTTTTCTTGCTATCTCCAAAGAGTCCTTTCACCTCAACAGCTCCATCTCCAAATTATGGACCAATAGCTTGTTTCCCTTCCCAGGACAGTTCCTTTCTAGATCCAGCTGTGACTCTGGATGTGTGTTGTCACTTCCTCTCCCTTTCCTGTTAAAAGGGTACTCGAGATCTGACTCCAGAAGGAAATCGGTTACTTCAGGCTGACAGCTGCACCATTGCTTTACATGGCTGACAGCCATGACTTGCCTCATTCTAATATTTTCTAAAATCTTAGCAGAAGTTTTCATTTTTAGTAAGAAGTGGCTTTCCTCTCCTCACCCCTTCCACCCTTCTTCCCCCAAATAAAAACTCTCACTGATTCCTGAAATTATTGTTCAGTTTGGGAACTGAATCCCTCAAACTGATGCCATGTGCTTACTTATCCAAAAACTTTAGTGTTCATGGCTGCAATTGACAATGCTTCTGAAAGTACTTTTAAGCTGAATGTAAAAAAATTGGGGCAGCTAAAAATCAGTGGCTACTTGTGAATAAAACTGATGTAACAAAGAACACGACATTTCAGTAGTATTTAGTTCAACCACAAGTAGATGATTTAAAAAGAAACTTTTCTTATTATTTCTTAAGTTATTAGTGCTAACTTGTTGCTGCAGTAACCTCCTACTAGCCAGAAATATGTACTTACAAAATCATCTGACCATTGTTCCTCTTCATTGTCTGCATGTTCTAAACCAAACATTAGAGTTATTTGAGGAGATGTAATACTGAATATAAATGTTTATCTTAGACAGGTTTTTCAATCTATACTTATCATATTCAGTTAAAAAAGAGTGAGCAAAATTTCCAAACAGTTCTGAGTCACACATCTGGTTTGGACTGAATAGTAAATTAAATGCCTTCTTGCTTGTTTTTGACAAATTATTTCAGAGCTGTTGGAAAAGCATTAGAAAATGACAAACTGCACATGGTCTGAATAGCAGAGCATGCACTTTATCCACAGTGTCCTGCTAATGCATCTCATTTTTAAGTAGGGGTGACAACTTCTAGATAATGGAACTCTTGCTGACCTCTGGGCCCTGTACCTTCTTGTTTCTTGGTTAAAGAGTCAAGACAGCACATTAATTACAAGTGCTTATGTTAAACAGGGAACAGTTACCTGATAACTTCAAAACTCTGTCCTCCTTTGTTCTAGTCTTGTCTTAACAAGATGGCTGTTAACTTGTAAAAATAGCCATGAACTAGTTTGTGGGCAGTGCTGTGTGATAAGCAAGTAGAAGTCTACCTTTAAGATAATTCATTATGTCATTATTACATTAATAGGATTAAGATTTTGAATCTGTAATGATGCATTTGTTCATTTCTTCCCTATTTACTTTCACTCACAGTTTCTACAAGGAGGGACTGGATGCAAATTCTCCTCCATTTTTACAGCAGCCTAGATACAGAACTCAGATTAAGACTGATTTTGAAAGACCAGTTACTTGCTACTCTTCATGCCAGCACAATTCACCATTTTTTCTTGCCTTTCATTTCAGAGGTGTGAGCTGCCTTCAGAGTTGTTGATAATGGTATCCTGTTCTCTCATTAAAAACAAATTACGAGGCAATGTATAACTGAAATACTGTTAGGCATATAGATAGCAAATTAACACAGACATGCAGTTTAAATTTACATTAATACAGCCTTACCTGAAGCATAATCCCTTTGTGGTAGACTTGGCGGTGGCTTTTTTTTAAGCCTGTAAATTATAATTATTACATTTATGATCTCATAAGTAATATTCACTAGAACGGAGCATTAGCCAGACACATTAAAAAGCTGATAACAAAAGATACCTGCAGCTGAAGAAATACAGATTACCATCACAGATGCTTAGCAAACAGCTGTAGAAGAATGCTTTGAAAAGCTAGAAACTGATAAAATATTAAAATAGAATCTGAGATTTTGATATCTTTTTTTCACTAAGAACATATGTTGAAAGGACAACTTCCTTGCTCACCCCCCTCCTCTTCATTTCCAGAAAGAGATAAGATAGGGGGCAGAGATAAATGATGATCTATTGGAAGATGAAAATCTGTTCAGGTTCAGAGAGGCTTTACTAAGACTATGGCATAAGAAAGTAGTGTAGCACTCTCCATTCGTATTTTTAGAACTATAATTTTGCATGTACTTTATTTGCTGATTAATGTTTAAATGTATACCAGGTCTCTCAGTGAAAGACTCTACTTTTTATTATTTTATGATGTTATGTCCTGGTTTTGGTAAAAACTGTTACAAGTGAGTCAAAAGATAATTTGTAGAAATACTGAAAGGACCTTTATGGCTATACAGGTTCATATGTATGTGCATGTATACCTATTTAGCAAGCAGAAGTACACATATATGTATGTGTACTTTGACCAGCGTCAAACCACAACATTCTGTTCATGTATACTCCTCCTTACTAACTTGCAGCTGTCCAAAGAAGACACTGAATTACAGTCAGCTGAATTATTTCACTACCCTGTAATGGAAGAGAAGAATTTGGGTTTAAAGTCAAGATGAACAGTGCATGTGTGACATCAGAGGCCAGACTGATGCCTCTGCAGAGGGAAAAAACTACAACCCTTTGTTTTTTGTAGCCAGAGAAAACATTAAGATAATTAATGACATTAAAATTATTCTTTAAAGTGACTTTTGAACACTGTCTGACAGTTCCCTGTAGCACTGATGAGACCTCACCATGGACCTGAAGCTTTGTCCACTGAACTGACGACTTCTCTCATTCTTCAGTCAGGTCCTAGCAAATTCATTTGCAAAAATAAGCAAATAATTAAAAACCAAAAAATCCCTAAGGAATTTAAAATGTTTTTTTGGGATCTCTGAGCAATAGTGTTTACTTGTGGTAAATCTTACTTTACCACAAGAATTTGACACTCAATATTTAGGTCCTGAGCTTGCTGCCTAGGTATCATTGTTCAGGTACCACTGTAACTCAGGGTGGTGACATGCTGGCACAACCACATCAACTTACAAACTTTACCTGTCTGATTTGAGAACTGCTTTGGCTACTTCTGAGTTGAATTCATGGAATTCTGTTGTTCAGATAGTCACCAAAACTACCCCATGCACATATATGAATCAATGAATAAATGGTGAGGGCATTGCTAAAACTCAAAAAAGCCCTAACCCCCCAAAACAAACAAAAATCAAACCAGGAAGATTATTTTTGCAATGTTAACCTGCTTTGTTCATGGCTAACAACACTAATGATGGATAGCTGCCTCCTCAGAGGTTTAAATTTCCTGCAGCATAATATAACTTAGTGTACAAACAGTAAATTAAAAAGCATTCTCAACAGCCCTGCTCTGGTCTTCTGTCCAGGTTAGCACAGCCATGTTAGAAAGAAAATCCCAGGGCCACTGCCAGGGCTCATCTCAGGTCTTAGGGAGGGGTGACCAAGATCTCTTGATGTATTTTGCAACATGTCTACCACGAGTTGTTCAGAAATGGTGGAGACTTGGAAAATAGTGGAACTGAGGCAACAGTAAGAGGCTGTCTGGGTCATGGTATAAAGTACATGGCTTAAGCAACATCACACATTTCTAAGCTGCTAAGCAGAAATCTTCCACGCTTGGTACCAGGCCCTGTAAATCCCGGCAGTGGCCCTGGCAGAAAATGTAAATACGTTATAACGAAAGCACACGAAGTACAGAACAGAGGTCTGTGTCTAAGCAGCCTATCATGCTATGGTGCAGCTATGGAAGAGCATACCGATCCCAAGTATCTTTCCCAGTTTTGCAAATTAAGGCCACTTGTTCATTTTGGAACCTGAATATCAATAGAAGAAAAGAAATAATGTTTCTGTCACAGAGCTGAAACAATTCACGGCCACAACTATATTTGCTAGAATCTTTTCAAATATGTTATTTATTCTAAAATTCAAATCCACTTAAAAAGTAGTTTTCACTGTACGGGTACGATTTTCTGAGTGCCAGAACAGGAATCCAGGCTCCTTTGAAGTCAGCTGGAGCTTCACTTTACAGGAGCCAGAACTTTACCCAATGTGCAAACCACAACACAAGCTCAAAAGACACAACCCTGTGCCAAGGCGTGGTTACCCAGCTATTGCAGACGCTGACCTCATTATCCACACAGATCCCTGCAGAATGGCAATTGACTCTGTCCTGTTCCCCGAAGTTAATGAGAAGGGACTGGAAGAATCAAATGCCACCCAACTGAGCCTGCATATTTAAATGTATTTAATCCTAATACACACATTGTAGCTTCAACAAATAACCAGGTAGCACTTAAAACATTTCATATAATGGGTTATAGATGCCTCTCACACAAGAACAGAATGCAGGGTACAGAAATTTAGAACAATTTTCAAGGGAATAAATTATTCCATTTTAAAACAACATATTCCAAGATTTTGCCCTATAATATGCCGAGCTTGATCCAACAAAACATTTAGGTATGTACTTAACTTTTCGCACATACGTGGTCCTGTAGGAACTGCAAATATTAATTACATACTTTGAATTTGTAGCACATTTTTGTTTTCCTGCATTAAGTGAAGAATTTTAAAATAAACTGCAGCAGAGGTCTGGGTGTTTTGCTCTAGCAGCACTTGTTTTTAGAGGCTACACCCAGAAAAATAACCAAACATATGTATTAGTAGACCTTTACGTGTAGCACTTAAATTTTCCGACAGGTGCATTTCCCCACTAGTGTTTCTCCTCACTCCCCCAGCATTTAAGATAGGCCTGAAAACTCTTTGTTTCCAAAAGTCCTTTGCTTTTTGTATTGTTAAGTCTGTACAAAGTCCACTTCCTCCTTACAAACCATTTTAACATAATAGTTTTTACAAAATTATATTGATATCTTTTCCGAGTTGAGTATTTATAGTAGATATTATCTTTAAGTGCACTAGATCTTCACACTTGTGATTAAACAATAAATTAGTTTAACTTTGCCAGAAACATTTTCAGAGTTCCAAAAGGTGTGATGCGAACAGATAAACTTCTCCTGAACTGTGTTCTCATGACCTAATGGAATAGTTTGTCACAGATTTGGAATTACGTGGCAATTGTACAAGATAAAATTAAACTGAAAGTGTTTTGGTTTTTTTTTAAAGTATTATTTCTACTCTTTCACACATGTTCTTACATTTTGCTATGGCAGTTACAGTAATAAAATCTTGACACTCAAAACACTCTATTCAGCTACACAGTGTTTTTCCTGTTTATTCAGAGTAACAGCTAAAATTAGGTATTATACTTTTTCCTGTTTTCTAAGTGTGGTACAGCTTGATTTTAGTACTTTCTCACATCATTTGGTTCATAAAATATCACTTTTCTCTCTGCCAAGCGTTTGATCATGAATGTCTTTTAGCTGGAGCTATGCCGGTTGAAGAGACATTTAGTGACACAGCAACTATTTTTCTGCCTAAAGTTACTGTCTAAATTATAAATGGTATATAAAAAATGGACCACACATATCTGAAGCAAAGACTTACCCAACTAAAAAGCTGGGTAAAGCATCTTCGTTCCATTTTTTGGGTCACATGGCAAATGTTCAAGAAACGGACATATTTTGATAGGATGCAGTCAGAAACATGACTACAAGTGCATGATTTCTGATGGCTTTGTGAAGGATGTGACATTACAACAAGGTGAATAAATTGAACTGCCTGTTTCTTATTCAACACAGTAGGTCAGCATGTACCAGAAGTTTAGGGTAGAGTCCTGACTTTGCTGTACATGCAGTGTGTCTTTTAGCATCGCCTTCAGTGGGGCCAGGATTCCAGTGAGCAAAGCCTAGAGGCTTAAAGCTTATGATTTACAGCTGAGTGCTATGTCTTTACGGCGTGTTTCCAGCATAGGCAACCATCCTACATCGTGAAACCTATGATTTCTCTGCTTCCCTCTTTTGTATTACCAAGGACGTGAATATGAAAAAAATGCCTGCAGCTCTCATTGTTTATACGATGCTGGCTACACTCATTGCTTCTACACCTGAGTACATAATCCTCCTTGACACCGTGATCTGCACAGCAGCTGGGACTCAGTGTTGTAAACAGTTTTACATGAGATTAAGGGCAAGCAGGTGACTGCTATCCTGCAGTGGCCAATACTTTTACTGCCAGAAAATGTTGAGTTGGAATAGGGAACAAACAGGACCTTTTAAGCAATGAAAAAACAACCTGTCAATTTCTTTCCTGTTACCAGGACTGTTCAGCCTGCTTTCCACAGACTTTTAAGACACACATGGGCAGTACATTAATTCCTCCCCACCTGCACCCCATCCTCACACGAGACTGGAGAGCAGAAGTCTCTTCTTGATGCAAGAACTTTTGCATTTCTACATAATCAAGAGCCAATCCAGATTTTAGAAACATTTTAACAAATACTGCTAGTAAGTCCAATGTATTTAATGAATATTTGCTAGTTCGTTCAATTTGTGTAGCAGAGGCTTACAGTATACATCTGTGTGATAACTTTAGGCTTCAGATAAGCAAGTACACTATTTGAATTCTCTAAAATTATTTCTACTTATAATAGGTTTGATTCTGATTTTTTTCCCCAGCATATGGATGAATCTAAAGCCCATTTTAAATAAATTTTTTCCTGCTTCAGTCTTGTTTAGAACCTTGACATTTAATAAAACAATCCTTTAACTGAAATGGAAGTAGTGATCAACCGGGTAACCATATGTTTTAGAAAAAGCATCTACAATCAAAAAAAAGCCCCCAAAGGGCGCATAGTGAGGAACACAGCCAGCTCTAATCCGTAAAGCTTAGCGCCTCTTGTACATATCCTTATCAGTTGTCAACTCATGCCTTTATTGCAAGTCTCATTATGTGCTGGGTTCAAGGCCCGAGCTCTGAAGTCATATGCAAATATTAGAAATTCTTCAATTTTTAAAAACTAAATTTCTGATCTTCATAACTGCAAAAAAGATTAATACATGATTCAGATGAATCACAGTGGCATCAGAAAGATTATTCTGTTTTTATACCTCGGTTTGTGTTCTTATAACTTGGAGAGCTGACATATGAGCTTTCTGCTGCAGTCATACTTTAAGAGAGTTTTTATGAGTCTGCTCTTTTTGACTTTAAAATTTTTTTTTTTTGGATCTCGAGTGAATCAAAGAATTGCAGTGCTGTAGCAGCAATCTTGTCTCTGACACTTAATGATGATCTTTCCAGCTTCTGCTACATTTGGTTCATGTTACTTCTCCCTTTTCTGTTCTTCCCCTCTTACTCTCTAGGAAGGACACACAATCAGAGCAACTGATTAACAACAGAATTAACGTTCAGGCAACTATGGGAGACACTTTGTAGCCTCAAATTATAAACCTTAGATGCTTCAAACCTTAGATGCCTCTGTTGTTTCTGTTGTCTGCTTTCCTCTCTGAGGCTTTTGAACTGAGCCCACTGGAACATTATTAATTACACTTAAACAACTATTGTGAAGTAGGAAGCCACCTTTTATTAAAAAGCAACAACTGTAAGAAACCCTCTTTAACCCCCTCCCCTCCAAAACCCTTGACAGCTTAGCAGCTTTTCCCTGGGAGCAGGTCCCAGGTGAAAATGAGTTTTTTGCAGATGGGTGATGAACACAGCAGTCACTGTGTTAAAAACAAAAACACACTTAAATTAAATTAAAACCCCAAGTAGTTGAAAGAGGGTCATTTTAAGGGAAAATCTCCTTTTGTGCTTGTGGAAATAAGTAAGTATACCAAGTGACTGTGATTAAGTGTGAATTGCAGCAATTTTAGAGTGAAAGAGGATGAGTAAAGAAACAAGTTATCTCAAAAGTTTATCTGATATATCAGGTGTTTTACCACCAGAGCCTGCTCAAGGTCTGTGGGCAGAAACACAGCTGTGAAAATGAGAGCACAAAGGAGGGCTTGGAGCCCAAGATTACTCCTCGTGCCTGGGGAGCAGGAGAGCCAGGCAGTCCTGTTGCTCCTCCTCTGCATCCCCCTCCTCTGGCAGCTGCCCCACTAACCCCGGCCCCGCCTGGGCTGGCAGCAGGGGCAAGAGCTGAGCCAGCCCGGCTTCCCAGAGCTCTTGCACAGCCAAACCAGGCACGGCCCTACTGCTTCTGCCAACAGCTGACTGATAATTTCTTATATACCAAGAATTAGCTGTTTCCCTTGAACTGAGCCATCATGGTCCCTCTTTAGGAACAACTTAAAACAATGTTTCTATGTGTCTTTTACGTACAAGAGCTGTATTTCTAGAATTTAATATGGTTGTCCTGGAAACACTGCAGCTACGGTGTAGTAATTAACTTCTGAAAGTACTTAATACTTTTGTTGCCAATGACCCATGTAAAGAAAGACATCTGAATGAGAAAATCGCATCCAAGTGGAATTTCAATGCAAATGAAAAGTGGGATAAACAGCTAATTGCTTTAAATATATGTTTGACTGGAAACAGTGAATAGTGTACTCATTTGACAAGGATGCAGAATTACTGGAATTTCTTTCTATGTATAAATACACATGAATATTTTATGATACTTTCACTCACGTGACACCAATCTGCATGTTGTTCAGCACATCTTACTGGAATAAGGGTGCTAGGTAATGCTGGATTTTGTTTTATGAGACTGAAACACAGGAGGACTTAGCATTTTTATGGGAATTTTAAGTATGATGTCTGACCAGTTGGTTCAAGGTGGAGCTCAAATTCAACTTAGTTGCAGCAGGAAGCCTAAACAGTTGCCTAAGGAGAAAGGCACACATGCAAACAACAAGCATTGATCGTTCCCAGCGAACACTCAAGAAAGAGGCTCTTCACTCAAATACTGTTTTTTTTCAAGGCTACAAACACAACCTATCATTGGACTCCAGTTCTGCAACTACTTTATGATAGTCTTAATACTGATGACAATCCTGCACATTGCAGTCTGAACTGAAGCTCTTTACATACACTGAAGTACCTCCCTCTGGAATGACATGGTCCCATCACCAAAGTACTACACACAACTGTGCTCATAATCCAAACTTTCCCACATTGATAAAACTAGGGATTGGCATTGCGAACTTACTTTTTGAATTTGTTTATTATCCCACTTTCATTTTTCTTGATGTCATGCACCATCTTTTGAAGCTTCCTGTAAGATATTAAACAAAGCCAGCATTAAATTACCAGTGGTTGAATAGCCATTAATATAAACTAAGAAAAATATGCTTAATATATCTCCAACAAGTAGTTTAATTGTTAAATCATTTGTGCATGAAGTTTTCCTCCCTTTTAAAGAGCTTTTTAGCATTATTTGTGTTATCCTTCTTCTTAATACAATTAAGTACAGTATAAACAATCAATTTAAGAGTAAGTGCATCAGGAAAAAATAAATCACTGCCTAAATTAATAGTTTAGAATATTTAAATGTTAACATTTTGTCTAGAACTGACTTTATAACACTGCACAGCTATAATAAGAATGCCCTCTGATTTCTTAAATATAACAAGGATAATGGACAAATAATTCAGAAGCACATCTTTAACTCCTGCTGAAAATTCAGACTATTCATTTACAGCAAAATGATATAGTGTTACCTGCTAATATAAAGAAATGAATTACTTATAGTTGTGAGAAACAGGTGTACAACAAAATGCTCCAAAATTTCCAACAACAATGTGCAACACCTATGAGTAGCTTGGATTATTATCTAAACTAACCAGATACATTAAATCTGAGGTGAAAAGCTCAGAAGAACTTCTGCTTTTCTGTTGTATTTTTTGGCGTTTTTTTCCTAACAGATTCAGCTTCTGGTTCTGCTTGAAACATCACAAATAGCCATCATCTGCAGTTTGCTGTTTCTGTGTTGTGCCCCAGCTGGCACCTGGCAGTGTCTATAAATGAAAAGTAATGAGGAATGAAAAGAATGAGAGGAGATCTAAATGGTTTAGTTCTAGTTTGGGGAGAATGGCTGTCTGCAAGCATTTGTGTTTCTTTCAGAAAGGCTTGCCAGACTTCAATTAGGGATGCATGTCAGCATCAGTTACATTTCTTTTGTTGTTTGTCAGAGATAGGACTCAAACGCCACCACCACCAGAAATCTAATTGCAGATTTCTATCTGAATATTGCTTATTGCTCATCACTGACATTAATATATCTTTACATTAGCAAAATTACGGCTTTATTTTGAGAAAAGGTGGGCTTTTTTCACATTACTGGTTTTATTCTATATTGTCATTTAGTTGCTAAAAAATCCTCACACGTGCGTGCAAATAAAATCCACCATAAAATTTATAAGCACAAGTACCTGAATTAGTCGGCTTTTCATTTGATCATATTCAGGTGAATTGATTAGAGCATCATGGGAGTTCCATGAGTCTTGAATAAGGCTATCATTTAAAAGATCATTTTATTACATATTTCTGTTAAAAAAGGTGCATTTAAATTAATCACATGCACTGGTGCTATTATGATATTTTTTCCATGCAGAAGGACTGAAATCAAAACACTCCTGTTTTTTGCATAGTCAAATTTCTTAAAAATCTGTGTCTCTTATTCCTTATTCTTTTTATGGGGGCATTTAGATTTCTAAGTACAACTTTGATAAATTAGAGAGTACCTAATATGCGTTTGTGTAAATTTTTTCAGTCTTTGAAGTTACATAGGTCTTATAGGAGTTGTTAGAACACTTGTTTGTTGCCCCTGGAGAATTTAATTTGTCTGAAGCCTATGAGAGTAAGCAGATAACCAGTACACTAAGTGGGAAGTGTAGGAAGTCATCAAGCACAGCTGATCTCCAGTTCAAGTGGAATCCCCTTTGACCCATAGTGTTGAACAAGCTGCAAAAACCAGTCTGTCCAGTTAGCTGGAGGCTGAAATTTCTATGGCCAGGCCATGTAAAAGGCAACAAATGAAAAGTTTTACGAAGAGCTGTCTATCTGATTTGTGATCTTAGAGAGACAGAAGAAAAAAATGAGAGGCAGATAGAAAAGTCTATGGCAAGAGGGTTTTCCAAATCTTAAGGGACTCAATCCCGAGCCCAAAGGCCATTCCAGAGTGATGAGGAAAGTGACACACAGAAGGGCATTTATACACCTAAAGTTTTGACTGAATCTACATATCTGACTAGCACTAAAATACTTGTTGTATGGCACTCAAATACTTGAGGTTATACTCCAAGTAAAGAGGTTTGTTGTGAGAGGACCTTACCAGAGCAGCAGCCTCGAGAGTACCTAGGGAATGGGGGCTCCCATGGCCCAGTGGAGGCAGCCCTTGCGTCAGGTACATAACTACAACCCTCTTTCTTCACAACGCGTCTGAGTCAGGACCTCGTTACTAACTAATGTTTACTCTCTAGTGTTCTCTTGGGATGAGCAGATACTAGAAATACTCAAGGACCTCCATCAGCTAGTACTGTAAATGAAAATTATGAGTAATGCTTGTCTTACTTTGCATTGCATATAATTAAAGATAATCAAGAGGTAAAACTTAAAGTTGCTTCTTTAACTGCAAGCTCCAACTCATTAAACCGGCTTGGGATCATTTTATGCAAAATCAGGTTGCAGATAAAGGTGCAGTCTGTGTTACTGCTAATCTTTGAAAACACATTTCAGCAATAGATATTTTGAGATACAGCATACTTGTAACTTGTATAGACTGGATGGGACCCTTTGATCAGGATCTCATAGCACACAGAATAGATTTTCAAAGTTCTGCAGGTAACAAATTTGGAAGTCTAGGCTGTAGGTGCTTCTAAAAAGTTTTACGTTTCTTACAAATGCATTAGAAATTCTACATGTTGGAAGGAATAACAAAAGAAGACAGAAAAGTAAAATAAAACACTTTTTAGCCCTGTGTTGCTATTTTTCATATCTTATCAATTTGAAACTCCAGTAATTCAGAATTACCAGATCTTTGACAAAGGGGTCACTAGCTGTGAAACATATGTGAAGGAAGGTGGAAAGTTTTACTGTTGTAACTACCATACATCCTGAAAGAAGGATTTGCTGTGTCACAAAATACCTTTCTGCACTCAAAGACGGGCAGAGCTGCCTTGAGATAAAACAAAATGAAACAAACCCACCCTCTCTTTGATCTGGTCACAGCTCAGCTTATGAGGAACATGGGATGATGAAGGGAGGATGATGAATAGACCTGGCCTGTGACACATCCCCACCTTCAAACATCACCTGGAAGCCTTCGGCTCTTTTGCATACACACTCTCCTACAAAAGCTTTCCAAAGGTAAAATAATTTTTAAAGAAAAAAATGAAGAAGAATAAAGCGTGTAACAAGTTTTCAACTTAGATGTGAGATGAGGTACAGAGTCCCCAGACTTGAGAAAGAGAAGTCTGTCTTAATTTCAGACAGATTTGTGTAATATGGAATGCTCCAAACATTTAGACTGGTTTTTGAGAAATTGTATTTATGGGTATGATAAATCTGTGAAGACATTTACCAATATGTATTATGTGATATGTGTATTATGGCTCAGAGCAGTCAGCACGAGCAGCTCCCCAGTGGTCATGACCTGTCCCTGCTCCTGGAAACAGGGAGGGATCTCCCGTGTGCATGAGCAGCACAGTTCACTTGTGCACAGGGAATCCAGTACTTTGCTCCCTCAGTGCACCCCCTGGTTGTCAGTGTTTTATCTGTACAGCTGCCTCTGTCACTGGGGAGTGACAGCCCATAGCAAGAGTATTCTGCAGGGTCCCCGGAGTAGGCAGAGGGACACAATTGCTTCAGGGTGTCTGGGTGTGAGCACTTGCACCTGAGAGGGGTCCTGCTGATGTTTTTGGAAACAAGGCTGACTGCAGCATCAACAGGGAGCGGTAGCGAAACAAAAACTAATTTTAAATGATTTTTAAATGATTAAATTTTCTATATTACAAGCATACCTATTTCTGTTTATCTGGGGGATGAGAATTATACCTTCTTAAATTTCTGGTGTTTACAGGACTGTCTGAATTATCTGTTTTGCCTCTTGAGAAATCCCCATCTGTACTCACAAACCAGTTTCTTTAGTTAAAGAAGAGCAGAATTTTGAATATGATACATTCACGTGTTTCCTACGGCACCTTTGTAAGCAATACTGACACATTCATCATTAAGGGACCCGTACGTTCCTTCTCCTCCTCCTAACATCAGTTTGGTCTTTAACTGATGAAGTTGAATTTGTTTTAAAATAGTAAAAATAATTTAAAAAATAAACACACTGTAAGTCAGATAATTTGCATGCCAATTGCAGTTCTTATACCTTTTTGGGTATATCTGTTTCTCACTGACAGGACAACCTGTAGTTCTGTGCCTAGAGAGTCACATTTTCTGAAGATTACTACGTCCATTCACTTAAAGTAAGACTGGAGGTAGGTGTAGCACTCACTTTTGTCTCAAGAAAGGAAGATCACATTAAAACAAAAAATCGTTGTTTCTCAGTGTTTTTGTTTGTTTGTTTGGGTTCTTTTTCGGGCAAATTCAAATACTTGGCATTAGAAACCTAGAATGGGATTTAGTAAGTGCAAATTTAGACTTGAAACAAAAAATGTCCAAAAATACCCACTTGCCTCAGCTATAAAGTTTTACAGGAAAGAACAACAAAACATAAAGCAAGGACGAGTATAATGAAATTTGGAGAATAAAAGCCAAGTTATTAGAAGATAAAAACCAAAACTCAAAAAGCAGAAAATTAAAAATTATCATTAATGAAAAAAAACCACATTAAAATACGAAACTAAAGAAAGAACAGCATCTCCAGACTCCTCCTATATGGTTTCTCACAGCACAATTATTCCACCACCTTCTCCCCAGCTGTCTTTGTTTTGTGTTTCTATTATCCTTCAGTTTTATAAACAGCTACGCAGGTGACCAAATTAAGAAAGAAAGTTATTGTTTCTGCACAAAGGGGAAGACTCCTGCTTCCTTTTGTGGGGAGAACCTGCTTACCTAGAAGGGGATTTGTAAAAGTACCACTTGAGATTTTGAAAAGCATGAAGCTCTTATGTTGAAATACCTTCTCAAACTGAATTAACAAACTAGAAAAGCACCACCGTTCCTATGCCAGGCTTCCACGAAAGCAATGCTCCTGACATGGTCTTTGTGGAAGAACATGGATTTTGGTGAACTGGGTGAGTGTCTTCCTAAGATGTATTCTCATATTACTTGTCAGTTTTGTGCCTCAAAGACAGTGAAATTAGATGTTATAAAACAACTCTACACCCTTCCACTTCCCTTCTAATTCCTCAATAGAAAGCAAAAAGAAATACCAAGTATAGAAAGCATCTAATTCCTCATTAGACCTCCTTCAGGTGCTTCAGATCTCCACATGCACACACCCTTATATCATATGCTACCTGGAACAGCAAGAGTGGGAGTCCTTTGCACAGAAATGCCAGGTGGAATCATCCACCTGGGTCAGAGTTGGTGTTTTCAATGGCTGTGATACGTGTAAAATGCATAAAAATGTGTAAGAGAGACAGCTGAGTCCTTGAGGTGCAGTCAGATAAACCGCTTCAGTAGCTACTGGTCCAAGGTAGGGCCTTACAACCCCTCATCCACTCTCGGTCTTCTCCACCCCCTGCAATGGCTTTCATGATGGGAGAAGAGGAAGTTTAGAGCTGGAGGTGGTACTCTGTGACATCAAACCATCCATTCAAGGCATTGGGCCTTTGATCTTTATCTGTAAAGCTATCTCAAAGCTGTGAAGAAAAGTTCAAAGAGGTTTGCTTATCAGGAGAAGTCAATTACAGCTACCTATCTGAGAGGAAGAAGGAACAAGGAATTGTTTTCTCCCGTGTTTGGAAGGTGCACAAGGGGAAATGACAATGGTTTATAGTAATTTTGACAAGAGTGTTGATTTTTTAAGAAGTCTCAAAAACATCCTATTCTGCTCACTTTTGAATCATCCACTATTTTGCCTACAGGCAAACCCCATAGTTAGAGCAGGTGTGTGTTTACATGGTACACACAGAAGCACAGAAAGGCTAATTCATTATATTTTTCATCTTCGTATGCCCTCTATGTAATCTTTACAAAAAAGCTGACAGTCCTCCTTGTATTGGTAGGTACTAATATTCACTGAGTAAATAAAAAATGTAGCATGTAAAGGGATAATACATCCTTGACAGAAATCATACCTAACATGAGAGTAAACAGTGCAAGTACTTTGAGGTGATTGGGAGTTCTGCATATTGAAAGAACTCATTCTAAGCATTTGAATTTGCCTGGAAACAAACAAACAAACACACACACACTTCAAGGTTTGGACACCTCTTTCCTCTTATCCAGACTGCTCTTCCCTTTATCCCAACTGAATAACAGTGATACCATAAGGAATACAGAAAATAATCAGATATTATGATACGTAAGTGAATATTACATGTCACTTCTTGACATAAAAGGTAGAGGATATTTTCTGTTTTGTAACTGACCTGCTCTGTTTTGAGCTTTTTTGTTTTTTTTTGGTTAACTGATCTCTTTTTTGCAGCAGCTCTCTGGATAAGTTAATGCATTATAAAACAAAAACACACACAGAAGCCACATTCACAAGACTTACTCCACTTTTCTGAAAGGTTTTCAAGCAGCAGGAGGAAGATCAACACATTAGGCTACTCTAAAATACAGTTCCAGTTACAACCGAGTGAGTGCTGTACCTCCCTGAAGGATTAGTTCCCTACAGCCCAGTCGCTGAAGGAGAGCAAGGGCAGAAATTTGAAAGAGTTAAGTGCCTTTTATATTTCAACAAGAAGAGGAAGCAGAAAGTCATGGCAGGGAAACGAATAAAGACAGGATCTGGTATGGACCCAGAAAATTACCACTAACAAACACTGCTGTACTTGGGCTCAAAGTGTTCTTGCTCAAGCTACAGAAGCATACCCATCATAGATGTGGGGTGGCACTGACAGGGGCCTAATGGAGGTTACTCATGTTTTTGTTTGTTCTGTTCTGAAGCCTATCAAGTTGTGTTAAAACTCTGGAGAAATTCCCTAGTTGGTCCCTATGTCGCTTCAATGGAGCCCACATAGGCTGCCATTGAAAGGGGAAATTCCGTTCTTTGCCCTCAGTGCTTCCCCAGTTATGATGAATCATGGGATTTCCAGCTGAGAAACTAACTTCTTTATTCTTTTGCCAATTTAGATATCAGCAGGATCAGATCCAGCTTTGTCACGTGGTCATTGGAACCTTAGTGCCAGTGAGAGGGCTGAGAGGGGCAGGGTGAGCAGAGGCGTTGGGAGGGTGGAAGAAAGGGATCTGCTCTTTTGGCTGCAACTCAGACTTATGCTAAATTAAACTGGCCATGTAGCTACAGCTTCAGGAGCTTCTGTGCTTCTTGCAGAGATGCCTACAGCATCCACATTTTAAGACAGGAAGGAAACGTTTAGCCACATGCTATAGCCTCTTGTATTAATAGCCTACTTCACCCGGTTTCCCCTTGAATTAAGCTTGAAAAACATATACTCATATTTTTCATATTATTTCCTCAGGATGAATTATTTCAATTCTTTCTAAAGTATTTACTGTGTAGTAATTTATGTTGAGGTCATAAACTTGTAGCATTGCACATCTGGCTTTGCTTATGTCTGGAAAATGAACTTGTTCAAAATGTATATACTAACAGATTAGGATAAAGATGCTAACAGAATTTTCAAGGTTCTGTTACTTCTCAGTAATTTATTACGGCTGGCACAAACCAAGCATATTTACATAGAATGAACAGCCCTTTTACAGGTTACCAAAAATCTAAGATGATGCCCTAGAGCCAAATGGGAAAATACTGTCCCTTTCTGCCACTGTTTCCCGTCAATTTTTCAATTCTCCTGTCTGCTGAGCATATAAACTAATATGGTTTTCCAGTGCAACAACTTATGATTGTCTATTTGCCTTCCAAAAGCAAAGCATCTGTCACATTTTAATGTCCTGTGCAGTACATAGGTTTTGAATGATTCTGTAAAATACAAAACTGTTTTGTTCTGGAATCAACATTATCACTGGGTACCTGCAATATTGTATTATGATTTAATATCTAGCACTCTACACAGATGTATGGGGTACATTTATAAACTAATGGTAAAAAATGGTTTTGCCAAGTTCGCCGGAATGTTGAGGTTTTTTCCCATGGCCATGAAAATTAATTTATTGGGTTATTTGCTTGGCTATTGATAGTTTATTATTTTACTAAAAAAAACCCCCAAAGCCCCAAGTCATTAGATCAAATCTAAATTACTTCCTTCTGCTGAATAACTGACAGTCACAGGCCAAGGATAGTGTCATTTGTGATTGCTGTGGTTGACAAATGCTCCTACTCCGGACAGTTATTTTGGCAGAGCTCCAATGTCACTACAAGACCTTATTTTATTTGGAACAGTGTGCATATGAAACAGTGGTAGAATCAGCTATGCCAAAGACTGAACAATTTTGCCAGCACAAGTAGAATGAAGCTATAGGTACTACATAAGCATAGCTGATCTTGTGAACAGAGCACACTTTACACTGCTGCCTACCTGCAGAGATTAAAGCAGGGCATTTCTTGATAGTTTCAATATTATACTGCATCATTTTGCCCACAGTTCCATATTCTCATTTAAAACATACATAGATCAGTCACACTTAAACATACTTTTCTATAAACAGCATTATAGGCAGGAAATCTTGTGTGGGAATAAATCCTATGGGGTGATTTAGTTTGGGGGTTTTTTTCTCCCTTCGGCTTGTGGATGGGCTTTTGCTTTTTGTTGTTTGTTTTTTTTTTTTTTGTCTTGTAAAAATTAGCGTGTTGCAGGTTTGGTTTTTGGATTGGTTGGTTGGTTTTTTAGCCTGGAGATTGGTCCAGGCAGGACGACATAGCTGGAAAGAAGAAAAGAAGCTTTAAAGGGATTGGTAGAATGAAATGGTTGTGCAGAGAGAAGGGAATAAAGAAGGACAAATATAGATGGGATGGAGGCTATGCTGTGCTGAAGGAAGGTCAGAGGGAGAAGCAAGAGGATTTGCCTGGAGAAGTCACACTGAGTGAAAGAATGGATTTTTGCAGTGGTATTTGGGGAAGTTTGCATTTCCTATCTCGTTCCATTCCAAAGTCCAGAGATGAGAGGGATTAATGAACTGTTTAAGCTGACAGAAAAGTAGAGGAAATAGAGATTATAAAACCGTATCTTTTAATCAAAATCCCGTGCTTTGTATGGCAAACAGGACCTAACAATACTACAGAAAAATCTTTTGTTTGTGCTCATCAGCACAGCAAATGCAGCCAGTGACCTCCTTTCCCTGTGCCTGTGAAATTCAACTTTGAAGACTGCAAATCGCTGAACTGTGATTTCATGTGACCTCATGTTCAGCCTACATTTTGGTGGGCTAAAACATGGGTGTGCCACAAAAGCTGCTGTCACCACGGAGTGATACTGCACAGCGGAAAGTTGTCAGGAGACACTGGAAGCTGAGACAGGAGGTGGCTGTGGGTGGCAATGGGTGGTGTTCCAGAAGACCTTCACAGCTGTTATGTCCTATGGGCAGATTAGACTTCTGCTAGAAAGAGGAGAACACCAGAGCAGGTGGAAGAGCAGAAGTGAGGCTGAGAGAATTGGGATCGTTCAGCTTGGAAAAGGCAGAGTTCTGCAGTGACCTTACTGCAGCCTTTTAGTATCTGAAACAAGATAGTATCTGTCTACAACACAGAGAGAGGAACTGATTACAAGGGTACGTAGTAACAGGACAAGGGGGAACAGCATCAAACTGAGAGTAGTTCGGATAGTAAGAAGAAATTCTTTACTGTGAAGGTGGTGAGGTACTGGAACAGGTTGGCTTGAGAACTTTTGGCTGTCCCATCCCTGGGAGTGTTCAAGGCCAGGTTGGATGGGGATTTGAGCAACCTGATCTAGTGGAAGGTTTCCCTGCCCATGGCAGAGGGATGGGAACAGGATGGTCCCTTTCAACCCAAACCACTGAATGGTTCTATCATTTGCATAGCCTTTCCTCTGGACTCTATGTAACTAGTAAGAGGTTGAGATGTTGAAGCTGGATGTGGGCTTTGATGACCAATTCTGTCATGGGAAGCATTTTCTAGGTTGCTTTGAAACTCCAGTTTATTTCTTGCTTGAGTTTATTTTTGTTCTTTTGTCCTGTTCAAGTTCATTGAGGCAATAAACTAAGTTAAAATTTGCCTTGAAAAAACAGATTAAGTTTCTAAGTCTGTTTGCTACCACTAAGAGGAATTAGTAGAACTACTATAATAAAATATTTTGTTACAGTGCAAGGCTAATATTCATATATTCCCCAATCATTTTCTCCAAAAGTAAATAGTCACTATGGTAAAGCATCCTATACACAGGAGATATCAGTTTACAGCTAAATATCATTTCACTCCCAAATGAATTAATTTTCTACTATACACTTTCAAAAAGATACAGTGTCAGAAGATCCTCTGTTAAAGGAAAGGCCTAGCAGTAATAGCCAAGCTATCAGTAGAAAATTAGTGAAGCCCACAAACACCTCCAAGTTTGATAGACAACTAACAGACATTCAGGCCTTAAGGAAACCCCTCTTGATTTTCATAGAATTAGGACTTAAACCCTTCTGTTTAACAAGGGGGACTAATACAAAATCCCACAAATAACCCCAGACACACTTGTTCAACCTGAGAGAAGTAGATTGTCAGTTTATTTCCACTCCCTTTTAAATGGGCATTATGCTTGGAGATAGTGATTTTAAGCCTTTGTTTTTGTTGGGGCAGAGGCAGATTGCTGCAAATTAATGAAGTCATCTGAAATTAACATGAAACTGTGCTGTTGGAAAAGGGTGTTTGCAATCGTAGTTTTCTGGCTGCATGACCTTAGGCAAGCGAAAGCATGTGGCACACTTTGGTTTGTGCCACTGTTTGCCCATCACTGAAGTGGTGATGATGCCTTTGAAAAGGACTTTGTGCTGAGCAGCTGAAGCCAGCTACGGGCAGAGGGTCATCATTAAGGTTTGTGGTCATAATAAAAAAATGCAGCAAGACTGAAGAGATGCTGTGACACCGTCACATATAGTAGCTAGAAATTATTTAAATACCAGGAATCATAGGCTTATAGTCTAGGGAAGTTAAACCACAAAAGACTCTGCAAGGTTAGTGCAGCTCTTTCTTTTTTAGCTGCTTACTTCCCCTTACCCATGTTGCCTACCATCTCTGATCATGAGCACATCTATTTCTGTATGTTTGCAGCATAATTTTTTTTCCCTGAAGTTCAGTCTGAAGTCCAGGCACACTAGAGCTTGCCATGGCAGCATGGCTATTGCTCATGTATTCACTCCACACTTTGGGAAACAATTCAAAGTACCAAACTACTTGTATGCACCACAGATTAGTTTCTCTCACAATAAATAACCAAGGCTTTGAATTAATTTTTCCTGACTATAAGGAAGAAGTTAGAACACACAATACACTCAGAGGGAATATTTGTATAATACTGTGCATGCCTTATAAGAAACACTATATAAAAATTAATACTGGAATTCCATGAAGTTCCAGCATTCCTGTCCAACTGTTACTGAAGTTAGTTGAGTGGCTTAACTGCAAACAATGTACATACCACAACATGTTAGGCAGATAAGCATATAAGAACACTTACAGTTCTTACTGTTGCAATAAACTTAACAAATGGATCATGTTAAGAATTCAGATCTGACATAAGATTTGCTAATGCAACAAAAAGCTAGGTCTGTTAGGCCCAGCTATACCCATGGAGAATAGCTGAGCTTAGCAAAACCACATAATATCAAGTTTTTCAGGTCTACACTTTATCAAAAGATCCACTCTCAGACAGCGACTCAACAGTAGTGCTTTTTTAACTTCTGCTGCTACAAAGCAGAAATTTTAAGAAAGCTGTCTTTAAAAATGCAAACTATAATCACTTCAATTGAAACTATGTTTGGCAGGAACATTTCTTGGCATTGCATCTTAGCATACAAAGAAAAGTATGTTTTTGACATAACCATTTAGATCATGTAACATTCAGTAAACTCTGAACCACCTATGTGTGTCCCATGCAGACAGAGGTGGCATTAGGAAGTCAATTGCACTGTCAACAGGTCACAGAGCACGAGGGGGTACCCAGCTGTTTCAAAGGAGGAGGAGAAGGCTGCCGCCCTGTTATGCTGATCTCTTCCTGTATTTGCACATCTCTCCGATTTATCCTATGAACATCTACTCATGGAAAGTTCTGCCTTAAGGTTTCAAGATTCTGATACCATAGTAAGATTTTGTAGTCAAATATCCAAGTTTCTAAGGAGTATTTTGCCATGCTCAAATCGAAGCATGCGAGTCCACTGAGCGTGGTGAGAATGCTCACACGCTTGAGAAACGTGTGCTCCTACATTCCCTGCACAACTAGGCTGGATTGGCCATGATGAGGAGTGAAAAAGTAACTTGTAATACTTCAGGTTAATACAGGAAAGCAGAGCTACTTCTTTCTCTTCCCTATTTTACAACAATATTAAAACCACAGATGAGATGGAGAGTGTCATCTATGTGAAGATGAACAGAGGTGTGGTGCTGCATTTTGGGTTTAGGGATTTTGAATCAGTTCACCAAAAAGTTGTGGGCCATTATAACCCCCACATAGAGACCCACTTTGGATACTTGAAAGTAATCCTGCTTTAGTTGTTTGCAAAAGTGCAGAAGATTAATCCCAGCTACAATTTTATGACAGCAGAGAGTGGGTACTTTATTTTTTATGTACCGGTAATGGATGGAATCAAGCTTTCCATCTTGTTTCTCGTTATTTAAAGATAGCTACTTTAGAGCAACACTGAGCTCTGACACCACTTAAACCAGTTTAGAGTACTTAAGGTGGTAAATTGCAGACAATGAGGAAATTCTCTGCTTTCTTCCCCCTGCCCATTGAGCCTTCCACCGTTCTTGCCTGGGCTTAGGATGCTTAGAAAGCCTGCTAGGCTTTTATTAGGCCTGCCTGGCTGAGGAGCGTAAGTGTCACTGCAGCTCTGCAAGTACACACCCCCTGCAACAATATTTCAACAGTATGGCAAGAGTAGATATTAATAAACTGCTCATCGAAATGAGCTTTACAAGGGATTATTCCAGTTTGCATGAAGGTTTCTGGAGAGAGGGAGAGAGACTTGAGAAGGGTTTATAAATTAGTATTGAGTGCTTAAGTATGAGTTATTTTAGGAAAAAATGTTTTTCAGTATTATATTCTTATTTTTCAGGGGAAGAAAAAAAATTCCATGTTACTTTAATCTGACATAGAACTTCTTTTAACTATTCAGAAATACAGAAAGTCATGATGAAAGAGCCTCGAGGTGCCAACTGTACCAGCACACCAATCGAGACACTAAAAATACTTCAGTAATGGCCAGCTTCTGCTTTTTTCCTCTCAAACCCTGTATTTAACATTGTTCTCCTTCACTTAGGAACATCTCCCGTTTTCCAGTTCCCTCTATTCCACCAGTTCTTTCGAAGATTAGGAAATATTACAGAACTTAACTGGAAAAGCCATCTTCATAGGACATTAAAGCACTAAGCAATTAATTAAGTTTTTCTAATTTGCATAAGACTCATACATCATAATGAGTCACACACTATTTCCTTACAGCTTTGAAAAGAGACACTTTGAAAATATCCCTCTTTGTGCTGCAGATGAAGCCGACACACATTTTGCTTTGAAATCAGTGTCCTGTTATCCACTCCAGACCCGAGTTTACCTCCCGCACTTCCCTGCAGCGCCCTGGCCACCGGGGATAACTCCGTTTTACTCTAAAACTTCTGCCAACTTCCTGG
>VWZT01007427.1:4036-16269 GCA_013397055.1 Pachycephala philippinensis
GAGAGGACTTCGATGCACATCCCTTCAGAACTGATTGGTAAGATACATTGAATCCTAAGCTTATACTATTTCTTCACTAGCTGTAACTGAAAAAGGTACCATTTTTCGTGCACTGTATATTAACTACTAGCAGTCTCTTCCTTTTGCTCTATTCTTGTGTAGTATTGGTTTACTTTAAGTCTTATGTTTGTTGGTTTCCCCGTCTATTAATAAATAATTTATTCTATAATAAACAGAATCAGTCATTATTACAAGAACTTACGAATGAGAGTGGGTTTTGGGGGGCTGGCCGTCTCAATAAAGTTACTGTCTGCTGCCAGAGGCCTGGGCAGGAGACAGGGTTAATCTAAACCCCCACATCCATTCGTGACAGGCATGCAGAAAACCTTAAGACATTTGTAATTCACAGAAACGCCCTTTCCCTAATCAATTCCAAAGGTTTACAAAACATTGCTACAATGGAAAGTTTTAATAAAATTATTAAAGAGATCACACTTCCAGCTCCTAGAATTCTTTCTTCTTCAGTAAACACATTACAAAAGCATTTACTTCAACTGAAGAAAACTACTGGCCATTGTATCAACTTTGTCCCACCTGTTTTTTACATCCGCCTGTAGATGTGAAATCAAAGCAATTGCATCAGGTTAGCAGTGACGCAATGAAGACCCCTAATCAGACCCTTCGTATTTATACATGTTCCACTCCAGCAGAAAGTGAAGTGAGGACTACATTTTCCAAAGGCTACACATCCGTGGTTTTTCCTAATAACAGTTTAAATTATTCATTTATTTATTATGAATAGCTATAAGCAGTGAAATTCTAAGAGATTAATTTGGTATACAGAGATCAAAAAGAGCCCTTTTGGCAAAAAGTATCCAAACTTGCTCATTATGCATCTTTTGCATTTTCCCCACTAGTAGCTGTATTTTAAGAAATACGTGTCCCTATATGAACCAGGTTTAAGAATGAAAAGTGTCTGAAGAAAACTGGAAAGGCTTCCTGTCATTGGGCTTCTGATAAAGTTGGGCTCCTTAATTTCAAAACCAGAATACTGTAGCAGTACCAGAAGCAATGGATAGGATCAAGACCCCATTGTAGCAGCAGTTAAAATAACATTGGGGAGGAGAAGAGTAACTGTTCAAAAAAGCTTAATTTAAAAGGAAAAGCCAGATAATGGAAATATTAATTATCTTTACTTTGTAAATGGTGAAGTACAGCATCCCATTGCACACCATGTGACATTATGCAAGCACTCAGAAATAGACTCCTTGCCACTTAAGCATTGATTCCCTGCCTTTGCTTTAAGGCCATCTTTCATATCTTTTGAAATACTTCCACCCTCTGAATTAGGAGAGCTCTGACTGCTGAAGATAGTAACAGAAAGCCTGTCAAAATCCAACATACATTCAAAAGACTATGTGATAAATTGTGACATAAATCCACAATTCTCCTTGAAAAAAAATCATTTGGTCATGTAAGTCATGGAAATTTTTGTGATCCTCTAAGTATTTTTATATTTGGAATCAAGGAAACCTCAAAGTCTTTTCAAGACATTGACTCATATTCTTCTGAAAAGGTCTTTTATTCCTAAGTGCTGTAAGCCAATAACAAGGAAAAATGGTTGTTTCCCCATGCTTACCCCAGAATTTCTTATGACACTTAGTAGTCAACCACCACTGATGTACTACTTTAATTATGCTATCACAAAGTTATCACTTCACATCTCACCCTTGTTTGCTCTTGCTGTGCCAATAAAAAAAGTGGATTACAGCTCACAGTATTCCCTATGAGAACCCACTCTATTTCACAACTGGCTAACTGAAGCCATGACATATCTTTATATGTTGTGCACTATTATGAACTACAGCTAAGCAAGATACTCTGAAAACTTACTGCTGGTAGATCCCAACTCAGATACAGAAATTTCCTAATTATGTCTTGGCACAATCCACTAAATAAAGAGATTCTCCTTGAAACATCACCTACAAGTGCTTTGACAGCCACCAATCATTCAGCAGGGACTGGGGAAATAGCTTATTTTTTTAATAAAATCATACTGTTTCCTTCTTCTTGATATTAAATTGATCTTAGAAAACATATTACATGTCACAGTCCTCAGCCTACTGTCCAAGTTACTACACATCAGGTAGAAATGGTTAACACCATACTGAGCCAGAGCCAACATGCCCTGCAATGAACTGTCTCCATTCTGTCTCCTGAAGAGCCATAGTGCTACGGAGAAGCCCTATGAATAATGCATCCCATCTACCAGCTGTTTTATGAATTGAAGGCACGTGGAAGAGGTGCACAGCTTTCCTAGAGATTCTTCAGGACTGAAGGCAGCCTTCTGATCAGCAGTAGCTGGCAGACCATCATCTCTCCTGTTATCCAACAACACAAAGGCACTTGACTTCTACAGGAAGTCTCCTCTCTTAGTGTAGGGTATTAGTCTGGGGCTTGTTTTATTCAATTTCCTGTTGAATTTCATTAATGTTTGGGTTTTTCTGTTTTGTGTGCCAGACCTTTTCTTGCTTCTCAAGTACATCTGGAGAATGCACTTGAGCTGGCAGCTCTTGTCAAAGCTGCCAACTAAAATGCTCACCTTTTAAATAGTCTTTGCCTAAACCAGTCTCTTCCTATGGGTAGCCTAAGAACCACCATTTGTGAAGGGAAAGCAGCCAATTGTCCGATATAGAATGAAACCAGGATTTCCAAAAGTCTATTTCCTGAGATAGAGGCTACCAAGTTCCCAAAACCTTTCTGTGTCTACAGAATAACACAAACAGAATATATTTCTCTTTTACAAACAACAACACAGACAAGTTAAAAATTAAAATGCAATAGTCAAAACGAAAAGAAGGCAAGGGTGTCTTCTTGTAACTGCTGCGAGTTTAATGAAGCTGTAGAAATTAATTTGGCCCAAGTTCACCATGTGTTTAAAGCTGATTAGATAAATTGGGTTGCCACCAATTTAAATGTCAGTTGTTACAAATACTGAGCTCTCCTTGTTCTAAAAATTACAACTTGCAGACACCAAAAAATTACTTTCTCACATACATAAAACACGACTAGCTTCATTGATGTCCTTCTTTTTTTTAAAACATAAGGCAGCAATTTGCGTATCTCCATGGAAAGCAGGAGTAGCCCAAAAGTGAAAATACAAGCTGGTGATATTGCAAATTTCTCAGATTCAAAGTTCTGCAAGGCAGTTCCAAAGCAATAGTACCCAAAATTTAGAAAGATATGAATGAGGAGTGATAAAACCCTTCTGACTTGCTTTTCATGGACTCATAGAATCATCAGGCATGGAAGACGCCTTTAAGATCATCAAGGCCAATTGTCAATTCAGCTCTACCATAACTCCTAAACCACTAAACCACATCACCCAGATCCAGACACTTCTTAGACATCTCCAGGGGTGGTAACTCCCCCACCTCCCTGGGCAACCTACTCAAATGCCTGACCACCCTAACACTGTAATTTTTTTTCCTAGCATCTAATCTGAATCTCCCCTGTCTCAGATTAAGGCCATTTCCTCTGGTCCTCTCACTGCAGGCACAGCAGAAGAGACCAGTCGCCACCTCACTCACTACAACCTCCTGAGCCCCCTCTTCTGGAGAATAAACAACCCCAGCTCCCTCAGCCATTCCTCATAAAACATGTGTTCCAGACCTTTCACAAGCCTTGCTGCCCTTCCTTGGACACGCTCCAGCACCTCAATGTCCTTTCTAAAGTGAGAGGCCAAGAACTGAGCACAGCACTCGAGGTGTGGCCTCACCAGTGTCGAGTACAGGAGGGTGATCACTGCCCTGGTCCTGCTGGCCACACTGTTCTTCCTAGAGGCCAGGATGCCATTGATCTTCTTGGCCACCTGGGCACACTGCTGGCTCATATTGAGCCGACTGTTAACCAGCATCCCCAGGTCCCTTTCTGCTGAACAGCTCTTGAGCCACTCCTCTCCAAGCTTATAGGGCTGTATGGGGTTGCTGGGACCTGAGTGCAGGACCCTGCACTTCCTCTTTGTCCTCATGCTGTTGTCCTCAGCCCATTGATCGAGCCTGTCCAGGTTTCTCTGCAGAGCCTTCCTACTCCTGAGCAGATCAACACTCCCACCCAACTTAGTGTTTTCTGCAAATTTACTGAGGGTGCCCTGAATCCCCAGGTCCGGATCACCAATAAAGATGTTAAACAGGGACCAGCCCCAAAACTGAGCCCGGGGGAACCCTGCTAGTGACCCACCACCAGGTGGATTTAGTTCCATTCACCACAGCTCTCCGGGCCTGGCCATCCAGCCAGATTTCTACCTACCAAAGAGTCCACCCATCCAAGCCATGAGCAGCCAGGTTTTCTAGGAGGATGCTGTGGGAGACTGTCAAATGCTTTACTGAAGTCTAGCTAGAGTATGTCCACAGCCTTTCCCTCATCTACCAAGTGGGTCACTTGGTCACAGAAGAAGATCAGATTGGTCAAGCAGGACCTGCCTTTCATAAATGCATATTGGCTGGGTTTGATCCCCTGATTGTCCTGCATGTGCCATGCAGTGGCACTCAGGACTGTTTGTTGCTACCACAATGGCATTGGACTAAGACAGAAATAGAAGGCTTTGCAAGCTGACCCTAACCCAGCAATGAGGGCTGGTTAAAAAGCAGCCCCAGGATACTGAAGAAACAGCTCTCAGTATCTCACAGTAAATATGGGAGATCTGAGTGCTGGTTAAGATACCACTCCTGCTAAAGTTATTAATGTGGCATCCTTACAGAATCACTGAAGCCTGGAGTTGCGGTGTGTAGCATCAAGTGCCTTCTGCTTTACTCCTGCCCCAGGCATGCAGCCAAGACTCAGCTTTATGGGCCATCCAAAAGCAAGGGGCTACATGTCTTCAGGGTTGATTTAAAGCCTTCAAAAAACAAAACAAGCAAACCAACAACTTGGGGCTTATAGAAACAGTGAGTGCCTTATGACACTGCTCAATTTCTATTGGCTTCATGTCAAAATGCAGCACAGTGGCTTGGGTTCAGCTTTTTTCGTTTTTACTCACAGCACCCATCAATCCAAACAGTGATTTTGCCCACACTGCTTTCTCAGACTGAAGAAATACCTGGTGCAGATTGCTCTCGTCATCAGATAGTGGGAATAAGGGAATTATTTAACTAGTAATTGAGCTCTAAAGGACAGAGCTAAAAGAAGACAGCCTAAGGCTAGGCAAAATTTAATTCAGTCTCTGAACTAGAGAGAACTTCCCTGATTATGTTACTTCAGACACTGAACTCACCTTCCACAACAATAAAATATTTCTGTGCAAACCTCACCAAAGAATTAACTCTGAATGTCACAGACAAGTCATTATGTTGAGGAATTGTCATGACAGGGGGCAAAAAAGTAATTTGAGAGTGCTAATGTGAGCCTTTTTGAAGTGCCTCCTACAAATCATGGAGGTGGAAGAAATAGCAGTAGAAAAAGACAAATCTAGGTTTTATTTTGAATATGGATTTGAAAGCTATTCATGTTGGGATTCAGGCGATTATTTAGTAAGTGATATGAAAGAAAGGAGCTATTTGCCCCCTTTAGCCATCCCTGTTGTTTTTCTTTCCCCCTACCCACACAGTTTGACACCACCCAAGCTATGCCTGTGCTCCAAGAACCATAATTCCAGCGTGTAACTCCAGTGTGACCTCTGACAAACATGCCTAGGAAATGCAGAAGCTCTGGGCACACATGGAGCAGAGAGGATCATGTTCCCTGCACCCCATGGCCAGCCAGATCAGCTGGCTGGTGAGAAAAGATGACTGGAACCCAAGCCTCACACTGTACCAGCATTTGCCCAGACCTCTTCTCAAGTCTAAGAAGCCTGCAGAAGAAAAGATTAAATATGCTCTGCACCTTTCTGTAATCATATCCCTCCCTGCTTTCTTCATTGGAAAAGTTATTTTCAGAGCAACTCTAAAGGATCTGAGGAACAGGCATGTTGCTGTCGGCGGTGCCAAGAGGCAATTAGGACTCAGACACGCGAGTGGTCAGCAGAAAGGAATGGATTGATTGATTTATTTATTTAATAAAAGATGGGTTTTTATGTGTTTAGTTCTTTTAGTGTTTTCCTAAAAGGCAAGAGGTATTGGACCTCTAACTAACTACCTATCAGGGTAATTGGTCAATTTACACATCATTCATTTCTCTAGTCAGTATCACAACAATTCTAATTATAAACACAGGTGCAAGATTAGCAAAGTCTGTTTACAGAAAACCTTATCATGTTTTGCATAGTTTCGCATGAGAAAGAACAGAGCTCTCACAAACTGCTGCTGAGAGCTGAAAACTTCTCTGCTAAAGCTTTTTAGCATCCATACAGGCACTGTAACACCTCTCCTCTCCTACCTCCTCACCAGCTTAGACTATATCCTTTGGACTTCCACTCAGAAAGTACAGCTTGGACATGACAGAAAAGTGCTGTACTGTGGTTTATTATCCAAGTAGGACAGAGTGGCAACATTTACTACCTCTGTTCTCTTCTTGCCTCTAAAATCCACACCTTATGCTGAGAAGAATGTAGGTGTGTCTATGCCAATCCTTTAATCCCCATCCCAACATTGAAAAACCCGGTTAAGATCTTCCAAGGAAAAGAAGTACTATTTGAACTGTGATGATCTGTTAATTTCTAAAGCTGTGCACACCAGTTCCTCTTACTTCAGAGAAATGAGTTGTAGAAGTAGAGACTTGGAGGTGTTCAACTCTGTACTGACTGTACAAGTGATGGCAATCACCTCCTTTAAGGATTGTTAGAGCACCTCACTATGATCCAACAAAACAAATGCAAACAGCAGCACTCTAGCAGCTCTCCAAGAATATGTTTTTTCTGTGAAGACTGCAAGGAACTGACACAGCGGGAGTAAAACTACAAATCCCATCACTGAGCACAACATCAGCATTAAAGGATAAAGGATAAAGACATTGAAGGGTGAAGACGTTGCATGTACCTTGTTACACTGGAACAGTAAAAAAAAGTTTTAACTAGAACCTTGCTTGAACTAAACAAATGTGTTTGAGGTCTAGACCTCAAGCACTTAGAAACCATTCTTTCTGGGTTCAGTTTCTTCCCCAGGAACACATAGGAACGAACCCCTAGATTCCTCTCTCTGACCTCAAATAAGAATCAGGCTTATTTTTGCCACTTAGTTCCTCTAGTGCCATGAACTTGGGGTGCACAGTAGCTCCAATTCATTAAGAGGGATTTCTTTTGTCCAAGTAAGTTTTCTTACCCAAACCTATTTCTAGTCTCATGATTAGAAATTTTCCTGAATAAACAGGTGACTGGATTTAAAAACACAAACCGTAGAAAAGCAAAAGGCCTGGCCTCCCCATAAAAACGCCCTTGGAAGAAAGATGTGCAGTTTCTTGATATTTAAAAATACGGAGGTGCTTTGAGGTGCTGCATGAAGCAGTTCTGAACCACGACATAAGCAGAAATCAGGATAATGTCAAAGTCATGCTACAGTACTGAGCGCAGAAGCCTCCAAGCCTCCATGCTTAAGGCAGCAGAGAATCACAGTTTATAATCTGACCTTGGACATGGGTAATTTAATTCCACATGGTCTGCATCAACTCATCCGGTTTAACCCTTTTAGTTTGTAAGCTCAACAAGTTTAACTAGTCTTTGCTAAAATTCACTCTAAGGCTCTGGTTCTGCACAGCACCTGAGGTTTACCTTCACACCTGCCACAGGCCAATTGAATTAGACTACTCGTGCACCACGTATTGCTGGGATGGCTGCAGCTCAAGCTGATTTCATGAGCCACCATCACAGGCTTTGCACGACTGAGAACTTGAATGCTAATATCCGAAAAAGCCAACAGGCATCTCTGAGACTGGCTCAGCTCTGGAGTAGGCTGTAGATGGGAGCAAGCACTAATTCTGCAAAAGTGTCTTCATTAGAGGATGAAGCTGGGTACAATCAGCAGCCTGAGCCAGCCCAGCCTCCTGCTGCTCCTGCTGCATGCATCTCGGAGCACCAGCTGGCCAACCTTGCACAAATCTACCATTAAATCAGGACATGTGTCCCAACACAATGTGCAAACACAGAACAGAAGACCAATTCCAGTCTCAACAAGCCTGTGAGAAACACAAAGGGACAGCGAAGCACTGTCTGACAGTGAGACAAACCATGGCAACTACAGATTAATTACTGATTATTTTGGGGTGTGCCACATGGCAAGGAGAAACGTGAAAGAGGATGGGAGATGGATTTGTAGTGCTTTTGTTTCAGCTGGGGAGATTCTTCCCAGCATGAAGGCAGAATATGAAAAAGTATAAAGGGTCTTGCTGACATCTAAGGTCATGTGGCACCTTTTGGATGCTCAAAGGAAGTAAAGACGTAAAGCTTCTCCCATTTGGACTTCATTCTCTATTTCTTCCTTCCACTCAAGAGAGAGAAAGGGCGGGATACTGACACATGCACAGTTAAAGGAGCACTTGGTATCCTAAGGACCATACAACTTGAAAGAGAAATACCAAGATTACCGGTAATAAAATAAACAAGTTTACGAGAATAATGCAATTTTTAAAAAAGACATTACTTTATCAATGGTGGGATTCTGCAGAGACACACTGGAACTCTGCCTGAAAAGTTTGGGAAGCAAAACCCAAGTCCAGATTTAAAACATATGTAAAGCAAGATCACAGTCATTGAAAATGGAATGATCAATCCTGACATAAGACAAGTCTCATCCCACTGAGGTAAGCCCTTGTAAAAGCTGAATTTGGTACCTCTAGAAAATATCCCTGCCCAGGCCAAAACACATTGGAGCTCTGAACAGTGAATAACAAAGATTTACTTGGCAGTAAACCCCAGAAGCCAGAACTTCACAAACAAGACTGCAGGATCTCTCAATATGAGATCAAAATTAATTTCCCACTCAACTTCTTTCTGTAGAAATACTGTTAATTACTAGAGGTAAGTCAGTCAGCTAGTCTAAATTGTTTCAGTAGATACTGGTTTCCAAGTGACCTTGGCTGGCTATGTTGGCATCACAGTTTATTTCCCCATTCTGCCTTCCTTGATGTCCAAATGCCCCCAGAACAATCCTAAAAGCCTATCTTCAAGCAATGGCACAAAGAATATTGGTAAGGTGAGTGGAAAATAGCTGTCTGCTTTCTGCTCTCGCACCTCACATTATGTAATGATGCACTGTAAGAAAAATATTGTTCCAATGATCAACTGTGTCCTCCACATAACTTTGCTTGCTAGGATATTTTTGAAAAGGACAAATTGCCTTCATTAATTGAAGCTGTGCATCCTGCATTTTACAGGAAAGATGACCCAACAAGCATGACCTCACTTTGCAAGGAATTACAAAGTTCCCACACAAAAGAAATGTTGTAAGGAGAAGACACAGGGACTCAACCAAAAAAACCCCAAAGCAAACAAACAAACTGAAAACAACAAACAAACAAAAACCAACCAACCAAACAGGAACTCAATGAAGTTCATTAGGAAAGAACAAGCCATTCGGGATGGTTTTGAAGCAGTCACTGCTATGTGAACAACACATTTGTGAGAGACTGTCCTCAGGGTTGCCAAAAGGAGGGGTATTCAGTTTTATTTAGCATCCTTATTATGAATCCAGCTGAGGGGCTGCAAATGCATTTCTTGAGTCTGCAGCTGTATGTAACCAAGAGGCACACTGCGCCTCAGGGTGCTGATGCTGTGAAGTGCACAAACCCAGGCTTAATGGTAGGCTCGCTCACATCAATGTCAAGTTTCTCAGAAATCCTAAATCCTTGCTCCCTTGTGACGGTCAGAGCTTTCCATCAGAAGAGATACTCAGGTGATAGGAGTGCCATTTACACACACTTAGGTGTCCAACTCAAGAGTCTTAGGGAGCCTGACCTCCCTTGAAAGTCCCTTGAAAGCAACAGCAGTAAAAGACTTGATCCATAGTCTTTGGACCCACCTCCAAAAAAATTCACATGGGGAAGTTAGTACTTCAGATGGAAACTAAATGGTACACAGAATATCCAACAACTCAGTGCTTTATCAAGCTTGAAAGAGCTATGAAAAGTGCTTTAATGAGAAGGTAATAGTAGAGAAACTTACTGGCCTGACTTTGAGATGAGTGAGATAATCTGTTGGGTCATTTTCATCACTGATTTTTTGATGTTCTGCTTAAAATGAGCCTAGAAGCCTGTGCAAAAAACAAGTATCTAACTCCATTTTGAGCCTGAATAGCTGAGGTCATTAGAACACTCAAACATCACTCTCAGCCACCAGATACATGGAGCCTCTTAATCATGCAGGAGCACCAAACTGGGGTGACACCAGCATGGACATACAACCATAGGAAAGAGGGTTTTTTACTGAGCAAATGGTAATAGAAGTAGAAAGACAACTTAATTAAGAACAGTGATGTTGTGGTAACTGTTTATGGAGTTTATCCTTTGCTGCTCTGTCTTGTTTCACACAGGACTGATTTGTGAATATGTCTCAATGTCTCATTGTCTGCTGGTAGGGCATGGAGCAGCTTAGTTAATAAAAAAACCAAACAGAACTACAGCCTTCTGCATGGAGACAGCTGCTTGGACCAATAACCTCCAGCTTACTAACAGGACTGTACAATGCACCAGGTCTAAGTTAGAAACCATCCACTAGCTTAAAAATGTTGTTTATCTGGTTGCTCTCTTGCTGCAGTTAAGGAAGCACCATTTTTCTCCCTTCACAAGAGCATGAAGGGCTGTCCTCTCCAAAGGCATCACATCCTCATCATGAGCAGGTTGAACAGCCACTTCATTACCCTCGTATTTCAGAGGAAAGACCCCAACCTGCAGCTGAGCAATTAAATTTAGACTACAAATCCCTTTGGTTACTAAAGCACAGCCAGCAAAGACACTTGTGGCTCAGAGCGTAACAGCAATCAACAAGTTTAGAAAATGAACCAGCACAGACCACAGCAAATAACCAAGCCTGATAAAGGGCAGACTCGAGGTGCTATGGAGGAGCTATGACTTACATAGAAGGTTAAACTGGATGTTCACATAGCATCCCTACTGGTCTTAAAACTTCATGTTGCATTTTGGGAAGACCTCTCCATTAATTCCTTTTTAACTACAGTTTCACTGTAACTTGTATGTCCTCTTAGCAACTATGAGGGCCTGCTGGCTCAACCTGTGTTGTTATTAAAAAGCAAATAATACCCCTTTTGCTGCTAAAAGCACAAATACATTACTAACATAACATGTTTGCTTAGAACAGCAATGAGCACAACGTGATTGGCCTTGACTCCAGAAGCAGCTCCTCTGAAGAATGCATCCAAAATGTACATTCCCCAGCACAACGTGAATCTGACCCACATAATTTCAGCAGTACTCTGTGGGAATGTAAGAGGAGACCCTGACTCACAGAACTGCTGCTGCTGGGTGTCTTCAGTTTGCCCAACAGCTCTCTAGCTCTGGCATTTGCTTTTCAGGCTTGAGTTCAGTTCCCTCCTCTGCTCAAGTGGAGATTCAACCACCAATATCTACACTTCCTACTGCAGGACAGCTACCAGTGAGGCTCTCTCAGCAGCTCTGGGTGAAGCTATTCCACTATAGATAAAATACCTAAATATCAATAGAAAGAAAAAAAACAACAGCATGAGTCTGGCTCTCAGCATCACATGTAAGGATGCTCACTTGCCAAGCAAAATCCTTCATTCTGTTTCTGTTCCAATCCCATTTCAGTTATTTATATAAAATTTAAATAGAGGGGTTTATGAAGACTCCTCAGCTCCAGATTAGTTTTCAGCTTTGTAGTTAAAATGACTAATGGGACATACAAAATTAAATAAGCCCTCAGGACATAGGGGAAAGCAAGTGCAAGTTTCCACCTTCTAGGTGACAAATAAAACAACAAAATCCCAAGAAAAAAGGTGCCATGACCATTGGTGATTTTGTGAACACAGGAATTTCCTTCCTTTGTTTTCCAAGCAGCTGCTGAAAACAGTGGTATATGTTTTAGTTTAAACTGAGTGAAAAGTGTTTTTTAGAGAAAAGGGAAGAACTTTTTAAAATTTTTTATTTTATTATTCAACTCATTGGACATATACTTTTTAAAAATCAATTACCTGGATAGGCCAGTTATGAACATTTGGCATGCTGATACATCTACCCTGAGCCTTGAATTAGACAGATACTAACGTCAACAGATGTCATGCATGCAGATCAAAGGCAAATATCCATTTTGAGTGTGTCTAGGTTTAAAAGACAGG
>VWZT01007432.1:0-42683 GCA_013397055.1 Pachycephala philippinensis
GCGGGGAATGGCACGGGAGCAGAGCGGGAGGGGAGGCGGGGAGGTAGCGGGAGAGGGCGGGTCGAGCCGCCATGGTATTCCCGCCCGCCGCGCCCCCTGAGAGCGTGCTGAGCGCGGGGGTTCCGCCGGAGCCGCCCGTGGTTGCTCTCCCCTCGCTCGCCAGCGGGACGGCTCGGGCGCAGGGTGTGTACGAGGTAACTGGAGCAGCCCCCGGGCCGGCGGGGTTCCGCGCCCCCGGTGCCGCAGTGAGCGGGCTGCGCTGGACGGGAGCGGCACTGAGAGGCCGGCGAGGAGCGGGGTCACCGGGAGGCGTGGTTGTCCCGCAGGTACACCGCTCCGGAGGTGCCTGGTACCGCGGTACCGAGGGATGACCTGGGTCCCGCAGTACCTGGTTATCCCTCAGGTTCCCGGTTATCCCTCGGGTTCCCTGCTGGCGGCCCCAGGACGGGCGCTGGGCGCGGGGGCGCTCCGGGTGGCCCCTCCGAGGCCATGCAATTTTTCCCCTTTTGTGCACACTTGACACCGGTTGTTTGTTTGTTCCTTCTCCCCGCTGGTGCTTTGCTTCACGTCAGTTTCATTTCTAGGGATTTGTTGTTCAGGCACAGATATTGACACGCTGCAAAGGAAGCGAGCGCTGTTTGTAAACAGCAGTAACCTCAGGATGGGCAAAGTCAGGCAAATTCACAAACAATAGTTTTTCACACGGCTGGTGCCATGCACTGTAATAAACTTTGCTGTAGCAATACTTGAATTTACTGCTTTGGAGCTGTGCTTGTCTTCTCCTGTGGTGGTTCCAGTAACGTGAATCACACAAAGACTGGCAGCTCTTAATCATTTTCCACGTTGAATAAGAAAATAGTAAAGGCTGCAGTGTAGCCCTACTGTGGTATTTCCACTGTGTTCAGATGCCTGGTTTGTGGTCCTTCAGCGAGCAAAACCGGAAAACGTATTATTGCAGGAGCATTTGTGGTATTTCAAAGTGGATTTAACATCTTTGTCACACAAGAATTACGGACACACAGGAATTAGTGTGGTTTTGTGGAGGCTGATACTGCACATGGGGATTCTGCTGTGTCTTGGCCACGGTTCATGGTGTAGCACCTGTGCTGTCTTTGCCTGTGTTTTGGGAGAGTTCCTTGTCCCTCTTGTCTTGGAAATAATTCCTTTTCTGGGTTGTGGCATGTGAGGGTTCAGCCATGCACCTCACCAGGTCAGGAAGATTTGCTACTACTGATACAAACAGGTATTTTTTGCATTAATGCTTTTATAGCAGTTTTTGAAATGGTTGTAGTTCAGGACATCTAGGGTTGTATTTCTTGTCAACCTGTTGTATGTACTAATAAAAATACAATGGGAATTTCTGGGGGTTTTTGCTACATTAGTGGTGTGTAAGCCCATTCTATGTGTTTTGGCCTGTTCTACATACTTCACATGAGAAGTTCAGAGACACTAAATATCAGATAGTAAGTTAAAAAAACATGAGAAAACAAGACACACAAAACACCTTATCATGTTCCAAGCAGCATTCCCTCTCCAAGTAACTTTTAATGGAAAAAAAAAAAGATACTGTCTTTGCCTTCAGCAGTTACATGACTTCATCCTAGAATTGTAATCTGTTCTTTCCTTTTTTAGGAGATTTTAATCACAAGGGATTCACGTTTGCCCTAATTTCTACCTTATAAATTAAGAGGAAATTAGGATGTGAAATGTTTTGGTACGACCTGCAGCAAAGCCCAAGTTGTTAACTGTTTTCAGCAATGAATTGTACCGGTTTTGTCATGCCAGTTGTCTTTCTCCAGTTTGATTTCAACTAGTCAGTAATAAATAAGATTGTTTTCAGTGTCTGAAAATAAAAATGGCCATGTAAATTTCAGAAAGTGGTTTCTTCTTTTTGTTTTCAGCAGTTTTGATCCTGGGTAGGAGCCTGTTCTTCATGTGTCAGAACTCTTCATTTTGAACTTTTATTTAAATAAGCTTCTAAGGAGATGTCCAGTACAGATCCCCTCACAAATACAGAGAAGGAGTAAGTACTTTTTTTTCCCTAGATGCAGAAATACAATTACTGGTTTATAATATGAAGATTCTTGCAGTTTCATTGGTAGGATCTTGTTTTGATGAAGCCTTAAAGGAAAATAACTTCCATATTGAAGCAGTCTGCAGTAACATCATAGAACAGCTGACACCAACACCAGTGAATTTACACATTAGGGGAGGAAATGTCCCTTAAGCTTTTCATTAAGTTAATCAGCACTTGGTTGGGACTAGTTTTGTAGAGATAAAACCCTGCATAGACATTTCTTAATTTAATGCTTCTGAGGTATGAAAACATACTTGTATATAGTACATCACTTCCTTGTACACCTGGGTACCTGCAGTAGCATAAGGTAGGGAATGGAGGTTTTGTATCACAGTGCATTAATTTTTCAGAATACTCTCTCTCTATACCTTTAACCTTTTATATGTAGTGCTTAGGAACCATCATTTTTTATCAATGTCATGGGATATAAAATAATAATTATATTCATTCTATAAAACATAATGTTATCCACTTAAGAGTTGGATCAGATTCTAAATTTCAGACATGGATACAGTCATGATTGAAAACTGTAACTCCAGACCCTTCCCAAACTGCCACATAACCACGCCAATTGTCATCAAAACCAGAATTAAAACCAGGCACAGGCAGCTCTTGCTGGACTTACCATGTTTGCTGTACTTGTGCAATAGAATCCAGCAAAGAGTATTCAGAAGAACAGTAAAACAGTTTAGTATAGACTTAGAATTATGCCACCTCATAAATAACTTGATTGTTTTGAAAAACAAAACCACAGGACATTACAAAAGCTAACTTGCTTTTCACTGGGACCTGAAGAAGCCAACGCTCTGCTTGTCTGATGGAAATTCAGGGTATGTGATCACAAAGATACATCTTTAAGACAGCTGTGGCTAGTTAGAGTCATGTGAAAGATGAGTTTACATGAGTAGTTCCTAGCTCACTGTGTTCCAAAGGCAGTTTTTCACATAAGAGATGAACAGGAAAGGTACCTATAACTGCACTTCAGCTACATGCTGATGGGAGACTGTAATTTTCTGTACTTCTGTTTTTTATGGGCGATGGTCTCAATGCTTCCAAGAATGGACTTGGTTATATGTTAACTGAGGTTTACCTAAATTTTAAATCATATTTTTCTTTTCTGTGCAGGGGTTAGCATCAAACAATTCATGCTTCTCCACTATTACGATGTTGCCCAAGCTTTTTCAGGCTTAACAATTGCCATATAATGACATATGTTTTCTTTTAATCTTTATAACCTAATCAGCAAAATGTATTTTGAATAATGAGTGGGTTTGGATGGATAATATTGAGCGCTCATCCATGATATATGATACAGCATTCCTTTGACTGTGGTCCTTAAAATCTGAATTTAGGGTTAGTGAACCTGAAAGGCTACAGTTGCATAATGGATTTGTATAGGATTTTTGTAAAAGGCCTTTGATTTATTTGTAACAAAAAAGATCCTGTGGATCGAACTTCCGAAGGTTCTGCAGATCTTTCTGCCATCTGCTAAATTATCCTGTAATCCATCCCAGTTGCTAAAGCATTGCAAAACTTTCCTTGGGAAAGGCAAGTTGTAATTAGAAATGTTGCCAGAATGGAATAGTTTTCCAGCTGTTTGGAAAGGAATCGTACTTAATAACAAATGGTAACTCTTGAAAATTTAGTCTTACTCATTTATACTAAATTTCATGGAGTTTAGACTTACAATTTTCCTAGATCTTTCTGGAAGTAAAAAGTAATTGTGTTCCTCTGAGCATATTCTTGAAAGGCAAAGGAATTGCAAGAGAAGCAATGATGCTGTCGTTCATTAAAAGCAGCACAGCAACAGAATTTGAAGGTAAAGAGGGATAGAAGCCTCGGGGGTGAGTTCAGGAAGCTGAACAAAGAAAAGTTTACTTTGAAGAAGGGGTGGAGGAGCAATTGTCTGAACAAGTGATGTATTACTGGTAATAACTCTAATAAAATGGGAGCAATAAGCTTAATATTACTTTATATCTGCTTAAATTGTTCAGAAGTTTGTCGTGTGTGGTTTAATAAAAATAACTTTTTTCTTTTTAACAAGGAAAATGCAGAGCCTTGAGCCAGGTGTTAATTGGGGTTTTTTTATAGCAGAAAATGTGACACTGGTTGGTCTGAGTGATGTATTTTGACAAATGCTCCTGATACTGATACGACAAATTGAACTCCACTGTTGTTAAGAACAGAGGTGGTTTTGTTGGATAAAAATTATTGGTATTTTATCTTCTGTAACCTTGCCTAGAGCAAATCTAATTGATAGGAGGCTTAAAATATCAATGGCTTTTCTGTAATGTAACACCAGCAGAGTGAACTGATTGAGAAAGGCTACAGAGGGGCAAATTTTCATCTCTGAATGGATGTGATCACTGTTCCAGTGGGGCTTTTCACATTTTGGGAACTGGGAGGGCTGCTTTATGTTCCCATTTCCATCTCTGATCTGCTCCTTAATCTGTGTTGAGTCCCTCTGCCCCTTCTGTGTGTGCATTGCAGGCTCTCAGGACTGACCTCTCTCTATTTGAACACTTTTTAGCACGTTGTCTCTCAGTAAAGGGATCCTTTCCCCAGAAGGATTATGTGCTAATGAAACCACAGTCACTGCAGCTTTAAAAAAAAAAAAGGTGCCTGAGATAAGCGTTTGCATTCCTGGCATAGCCGAGCCCTCCTGCTGCACGGCTCCAGACCTGACAGATGCTGTCTGATCCCAGGGCTGCTCCTGACTAGAGAGGATTCACCTTTCTACTTAAAGCCCTCGGTGAATGCAGGGTGCAGAGTTTCATTTCAAGCTGCAGTCTTGTTATGAGCTTATAGAGAGAGGGGAAGTAGTAGGGGTGCTTCTTCTGAGGCAAGCCTGGAAGGAAATGGTCATTAACCAAAACAGTGTCAGGTGCTCAGAAATCCTGAAAACGTGCGTCTCTCTGCAAGACCAAGCCCTCTATCAGCAGGGTCTGACCTCTGGGAGCAGGGCTGATACATTTGACTTTGTCAACTAGGTTATTCTCAGTGTAATGACATACATTTGGCAGTTTTATTTCCTTTCACAGAAAAGCACGTCAGCTTCCATTTCTAGAGAAAGTATATAACCCTAGTTCTGTGTTGACTTTTGACTGCTGTATATTGGAAGTCTAAAAACCAAGTTAGATCATGGCACAGGCCAATACCATGATTGAGAATGAAAAGTAATAGCATTCATTTCATTAATACTTTCAGTCTGCCTTGTTGGCTTTCCCTTTTGTGTGGCTGTGCATAATCCAGTCTGCTAGGAAGATTGCTTTAGAAAGGTCATGAGTTACTGCTTTTGACCTTGTTTGCAGGGAGCATGTAAATAAATTATTAGAAGAACAGGAGGAAATAAGTTTCTTTTAATCATCTCATTTGCCTTTGGCTGCTGATCTAGACTGCTTAATCACAGTGTAGTAAATTTTCTTCTTTGCATTTATCTGTCTTAAAAGTTGCTCTAAATGGCCATTTCAAAGAGAGAAAAAGTAAGCATTACCTCCCTAGGTGAATTAGTGCATGTGACGCAGAGGCTTTCAGAGAAGATTAAGTAGGCAGAGACGCTCAGCTGGAGCTCTGTGTTTGGGTTTTTTAGTTGGTAGCAGAAATCATCCTGCTCATAACCTTTATCCGGCTGAACTGGAAACCTCCAGTGTGTTTTGGTTGCGTTGTCCTTGTTTTTCCTGCCGTGCTGAAGGATGTCCTTGCTTTCTCCAGGGGCTGAAGATGAACCAGAGCGTTTTGATGGTCTCTCTCTCTTATACTGGTATGCTGAACCTTTCAGTTCTGAGGGCATTGCTCTAGTCTGTAATTGGGTGAAGTACATGAAGGATAATTGAAAAGCTGTGGGCATTTTCAGCTTCTTTTCATAAACAGACAGAGTTTATAATTTAGATTTTTGCCTGTCAAGTGATATGTGTTTTGTGAGCGAAGTGTATTATTCTCCCATTGATAAACGTAGGTAAATATTTTATTTGTGCACATAAATGACTAATAATTTCTCAGGAATAGAGATCAGCAGAATATCTGGAGCTGTATGTTCTGATAAGTATTAGAAGAAATAAAACCCAAAATTGTTGAACTTCCTTGTGTATGCTGCTAAAAAGTAATAGAAGCAGGTTCATTTTGACTGCCCTTACTAGAGCATCTACACAAAATGTTACAGGCTTAGTCTGTTAGCATTCCAGAACTCTAGCTGGAGTGTTGAGTTCAGTATTTTTTAGTGTAAGAAGGTCATTTGTCATAGTGTACATTTTGGTGAGTTTTGCTTGTTTATTTCATCTCTTGCATCACATCTTCTCTATGTGCTAAAATCTTGCTTACAAGTAATTTTGCCTGACCTCAAAAAATGAGTCGCAACATCTGATTATTTAATTTGCGTCTTTTTCTACAAAGAATTGAATTATTTTTTGTTACTATTGCCAACTGGCTTAGGAGCCTGTTTCCTTATTTGTACTGTTGACCATGTTTCTAATGCTCTGGGACAAGTATTCTAACATTTCATGAATATTAAATAATGATGACATAAAATAAATGTTGGATGGGTGCTGAATCCAAGTTATTTTACAGTGAAATTGTTAAAGCTGTGTTTATCTTATTAGAAATATGACAAGTAGCTTGACTTGAAGATCTAAGTTATGGGGGAAAAAACCCCCAACACTGAAAGTCAGCTAGATGCGATATGATAAACAAATTTGGGGCATTTGAAAATCTTTGTCTTTACTTTTATGTGATAAAGAAATTTTAAACTGCATGTATTGGAGGGATTTAGTCTTTAGAGCATAAACAGACCTGAGTACCTTGTAAAAGCTGTCTGTCCAAAGTGTCAGTTCTTTCTAATTGTAGGTGGCAGCATCATAGTTTCAGTGTTTCAGAGATATCTTATTCCTCTCCATTGTGCGTTGTTAGTTGTATATTCTCTGTATCCTCTTCATCAGAATCCATTTTATGTTTGTTAGGATCTGTCTCTTGAAAGTATTGCCTGTTACTTCTGGAAATGTAGATCCTTTCCTATTAACTGTCCTGTGCTTAGATTTGATCGTATTTCATGATTGTTTTGTATGGTAGTATATAAAGAGGTTCTGCAATTTCTGCTGAACTCTAAACTTCAGACTTAAAGTCTGAGATTTGATCTTTTCAGACTTCACGAAAGTAAACCTCTGTGTTGGTTTGTGCAAGGTTGAAGTAACTTTTGTTCTTGCATTTTAATTTTAACAAAAAAACTGCCATGTGAAAAGTGCTTAGAGGGGATGGCAGAGCAAGACCAATAGCAGTAGCAGCAAAATTCAAATGAGAAAAAAATAGAATAATTGCTTATTTTAAAGATCAGTGTACCTTGTTTAAGATTTCAAAGATGGATACAAGTCAGGACAGAACATGAGTAGTATGCTGTCCTTCAGCCTCAAGACAAATTTGTGGGATAACTGAGTGACAGTGCTGGGTAGTAATGCAAAATACTCTGCTCTTGTCGTGGGGTAGGAGGTTGTCCAAAGGTATTCATAAAGAGGTATCAGACTTGGGGATTTGTTCCTCATTTCGGGCTGTGATTAAGTAAAAGCAGTTTGGTTCACTTTTAGCCTTACAGAGAACGCCTTATGCTCTGACATATGACACGTGGCAAGGTCATGGGCAGTCCTGTCAAACACAGACCAAATACGCTGGGTCTCATTATTTCTTTTTAGCCTATGAAACAGATACTTCAAGAAATACTACAGTGAAAATTATACAGTGCTTGAAGCATAGGTTTACTTTTTGTTTCTAAAGGTTATTAGAATTATCAGAATTATTAGGTCTGTTCTTGTGGCCAGCCTTTCTAAAGCATAGGCTAATTTTGCAAATACTTGGAAATAGGAGGTTTTGGGAAATCGTTGCTTTTCAGAGCTAGTGGTTATCCTCTGATAAAAAAATCTCAGTTAGTTTTCTTCTACAAAACCAGAAGAACTGCACATCTTCCTTAGAAGCTGTATCCCTTGGCTGGTGCTAGAATTTTAAGAACATTTTAAGAGTCTGTATTTCTCTTTTCCTTCTGGCACATCACCTTTTAATGATGTACTCTGGTTTTTGCAGATGTACCCGGTTCCAGGCACGGAGTTCAGGCTGTGTGCTGGATTAGGTTGTGTAGAAGGATTTGGGTCACTGTGTCCTCCACTTTGATCTTCTTTCCCACCCTGCTAATGAATTCTCGTTGTTCCATTTCACTAGCACCCTCTAGAAAATACAACTCTCTATCTAATGTAGAACAATATGTAGGTCAAAGCAGAAAAAACTCCGGTGCTTCTGCTCTTTTCTAGAAGAGACCTGCTGAGTCTTCTCCAAAAATGGTGCAGTGAAAGGACAAAGGAGCTACGATACAACTTACTTTTTTTTTTACCCATTATTCATCTAAATGAAAATAAAACCTGGTAAAGGGTAATCTGGATTTGTTGTCACTCTTAACGCTCTGCGTTGTCAGAGCAGTGTGCTGATCATGAGTCTGATGGAACTGTAAATTTAGGTTTCAAAACTCAAATTTTACTTTGTATTCTTTTTTAATTCTGTAGCGTGATCAACTGCCTTGAAAATACTGCTCTGCCTTTAGACAATTCCAAGTGCCATCCTGGTGTTTTCCCTTGGGGTGGGAAGGTACACAGAGGGTCAGGCGAAAGAGTTTGGAAAGAAGCCTTTTTTACAACAGAGAAAGAAATCAATGTTGAGTGAAGAAATTAGGAGACTTGGGAAAAGATTATGTTCATACATAGCCACAAAAGTATATTTAAGATATCTTAGGAAATAATTTTATGCACTGGCTTAGCTGTGCTTTTGTTCAAATATTCATTACCTCATGAAGACTGATTTTATGGTCTGTTTTTCTTGCCTAAATGTTAAGGTGGACCAGTTTGCGGAATTTTGTTTATATTTAATCACAATCCTCTTATACAAAATGGGATTCACAGTTCAGCCTGAAATGCTTTGGGGGAAAAGGAAGTAAACTGTATATTTATTATACCTTTCCATCTGGTATTTGTGATGAGTAGATTGGTTTTTGGCTGGGGTGATGGTGGCTCACAGATAACAAACAATTTGAAGTTGTCAGTGGAGAAAACTGGTTTGGGTTTGTATTTGAGTTGAAAACACAGTCACTGTAATTTCTTTTCTATTAACATAGGTCTAACTACATTTCTGTAATTTAATGACTTTTATTTTGTTCCTTAGGACCATTATGGGCCCTCATGGAATTAATCGAGCTGTTCACCGCCTCTCTTTCTCTGATTGCCAGAATGGATTAGGTAACTGAGACTGCACATTATGTTATTCAAATTAAATCTAACCTAAAAACACCTGGTGAGCTTTGCCAGCTCACACTGGCATCAGGAAGGTTTATTTGGCTTTTATGGATTTGGCTGCAAATACATTTAGCACACTAGGTGGAATAACCAATTTTTCACTTTTGTCTTTTTGTTTGTTGTGCAGGAGTTAAAATTATTGGAGGTTATCGGGCACAAACAGCAGAAGATTATGGGATTTTCATAAAGAGAATTCTACCTGGAGGGGTTGCTGCTGTAGATAGTAAGTAATTTTAACTTTTTTTCCTACAAACACACTGCATATAAAAAGCTGTCAAAAGAAGTCTTTATTTTACTTTATGGATAAGGATATTTAAAATAGTATGGTTTAGTCAGGATCCATGAAGTTTTGGCTTACTTTAAGATAGAGAAACGAAACTTGGACCTCTTATGGAAAAAGATTTTAATACACACAGGTCTTGAAAATGTGTTCAAATCTAAATACGGCTGGTGAAGGCAACTGGCAATCTTTCAACACTGCTGAGTAAGTGTTGAGATGCTGAATCACTTTAATTTATAAGGTGTAAGAATGGGGTTTCCTGTATAGAACTAGTATTTTTAATTAGTTCTGATAATTTTTATTACTGTTTTTTTAATGGTGGTGTGCTGGTGGTTGAGATCAGTATGCAAAGAAGAAATGACACTCGGTAGAGTTTACAATAATTAAGCTACAGATTTCCATCCCAGGTCTCTGATGGGATTCCATCTTGTCTTGTGCAAAATGATCATTTAAAGTAATCTGAATCAACTTCAGGTTCCTAAACTTGAGATTTTCAAGAGGTTAGAAAATAGAGTTGGTTCTAACAAATCTTTTAGCTGACTTTATTAATGTCTAAAACATTAATATATCTACACATGGTAACTTACATTAATGTTAAGAGCAAGATTCAAATAAAAATTTATTCCACAACTGTGGAATATAAATTCTAGTCTCACAAATATTTATGCTGTGTGTAAATAATACAAATAGCTAAATAACACTTATTTTCAGTGGTTACTCTGTTTTTAATAAGAAACTGATTTATAGTTTCTAGTCTTATCACAATTACCTGTCTTACTTAGGATCAGGTGCCAAGAGTCATAAAGTTTTTTAATGCATTAAGTCACCTAAAATTGAAAGGAAAAACCCTGGTTTAATACAAGATGTTCACCATTTCCTTGTTGATTCATCAATCACTCTTGGTTTCATTTAAAGGCCGTTTGCTCACTGGGGACCTAATTTTAGATGTCAATGGAGAAAACTTGATTGGAGTAACAAATGAAAGGTATGTTTGTACTGATTCCTGAATGTTTGTTAGAGCATGGAATGTTATACATGGATTATTTTGGACATTATCAATGACTGATTGAAAATGCACAACTTCCCCGAGATCCTTGGAGTTCAACTGGCAAGTAATTTATCCTATAAATCTAATTCAGCAAAACTGTTGTGGAAAAGTGAGGGGCTTTATATGCTTCTATAGCACCAGAATCAGCTGGTTTCTTAATGACACAGATTACAGAATGTATGTGAAAATAGCAGAAGCTGTTAAAATATGTTTATAACTATCTGCTGGTTCAGTACTGGTGAATGTAAATGATGTCAGCAATCATGTAATGGCACGATGAAGGGGAAAGAAAAATCTGTAGATGGTTTCTGGAGCTGGATCTCTAAGAGATCAGTGCAGCTTTTAGTGCTGGAGATGGAGATTGAAAATTCAAAGAAAAATTGCTGTGTGTATTGCTGAGGGAGATCTGAGCCAGGCACACCTGAGCAGTGGCTTTTGTTGGTGAGGGCTGTTAATCCTGAAGGAGGCCCAGGAAGGCAGCAGGATGGACCAAGGAGGGGTGGGGACAGAAGGGAAGGGAAGGGAAGGGAAAGAGAGGTCAGTGCCAGTTTATTGCTGTCAGCAGATCACCACAGTCTGGCTTTTGCTCTGTTCCCCAGTGCTCACTTTGTGTTTTGCTGCTGCTGAGCTCATTTCTCTGTATCTGGATGTGCAAATTACTAACTACCTTAGCAATTTGTCCATTTTCCTGCTCTTCTAGCCCTGCTCACTTCTTGCCAGCACCCTGGTTTTATTTATTTGGCCTTTTTCTCCCCCCTTCTAGGGCCGTTGACATCTTGAGAACAGCCTCAGCCTCTAATCACATGTCTCTGCTCGTTGCTAGAGATGAAGAAGCAAAGTAAGAGAAAAATTGTTTTAACGTCAAAACTAATAAAAATCTAGTTCTGTATCTCANGTTTACAGCTAATACCATGAAAAATTATCTGCCATGATATTTTTTGAAATACTTCTCACATTTTAAAATAATGACAAATGAGGACTCCATTAGAGCTACCGCAAAACAATAAGATTTAAACTGGTCTTGCCTTCTGAAAAAAGGCAGATTCAGTTGTTTTTTCCCCTCAGAAGTTTGCTTTTCAATCTCCAATGAGCTTTGAATAGTTTGGATAAGTAGGTTAAACTGTTCACTGCAGCAGGTAGTCCAAAATGTATTCATTTTAAGGACATTTATGATAAATACTGCTTTAACCTGACTGTTGGAAGTTAAGCATATAAACCAATATTGGCAGAGAATCATGGGCAATGTGAGAATCCAGGTCTGTATCCCCTTTTGACTTAAATCTCAGGAGAAAGCAGCTGTTATGTAACTATTTCTGATAATCGTTGCGAGAGTATCTGCTGTTATTTGCCTTTCCTGGGATGTTCCACTTTCAGAGTAATCTCCCCATAAAGGATTTTTCTCTAAATTCCTTTAGCCTTTTGTCCGAGTTAAGCTTCCTCTTTCTGCTCCTTTATTTTTTTGTATTTGACAGACGTTTAAATCACTCTGTAGCCTCTGATCTCTCCTTTTTTCAGACTGCCTCGATATATGTGAGGTCCACTCTTAATCTGCTTTTATCTAAAGCATATTGGCCTAGTTCCTGTAAACTCCTTGAATTATTAAAATCCATGAGTCCTTTAACCACTCCGGGGGGAAGTGCAGTGGCCTGGGCAGAATTTGCCACTCCATCCAGTCCCTCACCAGCCACCTGTGAATTAATTTCTTGTGACTTTACATTCTATGCTTAAAGATTATTTGGTTTACATTCAGCTGTGTTTATGTGTGTGCCCTGGGGCCAGCATTACTACTACAAATGTCCTTTTTTAAAAAATAATGCAGCCAGCAGTTTTGAACAACCTGCAGCAGTCAAACTGGAATTACCTGGGAATTACTCTTCTTGCAATCAGTTAATTTATTTTCTTTCTGACTAATTCTAATGTAATATTAATTTGGTGATGTTTCTGGCTTGCATCACTCTAGATTATTTATATCTTTTAAATCAGTTATCACTGAGGTAATCAGAGCTCAGATTATAAACTTCTTTTCTTAAATTAGGCTGGATTCAATATCAGATAAATCAAGTGGTTTTGTTTTCTCTTTAATGCCTGTCATAGAAGATGTACATTTTTGCTAGCCTGTTACAATATGATTGGTGTCTGCAAGGAACTTCTGCTTTTGGTTTTTAGTAGTTAATAAATATTTCTTCTATCCTCTTGTTTTTAAGGAGCCACATCTTTGTCAGTCTCTTCTGGGTTCTTGTTCAGTGTAATTGAACTAAAGGCGTTCTTTAAAAACATGAGTATGCTATAGATGTATAATCTGATTCCCTCTAATATAAAATTGTTCTGGACCTTGGTAGTACCACGGTCTTATTATCTGTAGTTGATTGTATTACAAGTTTTCAAAGTTTTGCAATTCAGGATAAAGAGAGGTGAAAAGAAAGCTTTTTTACCAGCAGTCCATTTCATCCATAGTCTGTTGTTTTCCCATCTTTCTCTTGCACTACGTGATGGTTTTTTTGCCTTTTCTGACCATTTGACAGGGCCTTCCTCTTTCAGTTGAGGTTGAACTTCCTTCTCTGAGGAGAAGTTCAGTACAAGCAGTACAGGTTTCACAGGATTCATTCAAACTAACACCAAATCCTGACAAAAAAAATCTTTTTCTTGGCACAGGAAAGAATTTCATGACCTGATGGATAAGTATGGCTCTCACAGTGACACCAGCTCTGCAAGAACTTCTCCAACACATCAGTTAGCTGGTGAGAGACTAAGCTTCACTTAGCTTCACTTCCCAGCCTGAAGCAATCCCGGGGGACAAAAATCAGCCTCGGGTGGAGTAGAAACTTGTACTTAAAATTCCTAATTTGAGGGGAGGTGTATTGGAGGAAGTCTCCGAAAGTCAGACAAAAGACACATGTACCGTGAGGAATTTGTGTGTCAGTTTCCCCAAATCTTAAAATACATATACTGACATCTACTTTCAATTTAATTAATGATTTATGTAAAAAGTTTTTGGTATTTGTAGCTGAAATGTGCCACAAAATGCTAACAAAAATTTGATCTAGAGCACCATGAATTCTAATCTTTCTGGAACTGCTGCCTAATTAAGATGCCTTTATATAGCATGGGGGATTAGGCAGTTGAGATTTTGTATTTTGCACCCAATTTGAAAAAAATCATCACTTTTTATGTTTTAAAAAATTATTCCTGGAACCCTGGGTGGCTCTCAGTACTTAACTGTGTAGGCTTTTCTTTGGTTGTCTGATTGCTTAGTTTGTCTGTTTTCTGATGTGAAAATGGTCCTACTGAACTTAGTAACATGAGCTGAAATTTTGTGCTTTTTCCCAAATGTGGGTTTTATCTTTTTTCTTTTTATTATTTCTTTTTTTGAAGCCAAATCTATGGACAGCCTTTCTTCTGGGTCATCCTCAAGGTCACAGAGTCCTCAGTTGCATCCGAAGGAAAACATCACCACCAGCAGCAGCAGCAGAAATAATTCTGTCCCAGCACCATCCCCAAAGCTTCCAAAGTAATCTCCAAAACTGACTGTACCTCTCTTGTGTGAGCTGCAGGAAATGCAGTATTTGGCCGATCAGGAAAATTTGGGTTGAGCACTAAGTGTTAAACTTTGGTTTTATTTTTTAACTTTTAGTCCTGTAGCTCATAATACCATCAACATTGCAGACTTCCCATTTTAATAAGTTATTTTTCTATTTATTTATTGTTCATGTCATAGAAGTAGATTAATCAGGTTGATTTTTTAGTGTCTCCTAATGAATTAATGTTCCTGCTTTATGTGTACCCAGGTACTCCCATAAGCCTTGGATCTATATAGTAGAGAGGAGTTTTTAGCCTAGTAAAATAGGTATCAGTTCTTTTTGTAATTGTCAGAAGTGTCTGAGGTTGCTGATTTTGTAGTAAATAATGTGGTACTTGAACACTGAGATTAAATGTCCACTATTTCTATTTGTTACTGTAATACATATTTGCAAAACCAGTAAGATAAAGTTATTGCTTCTGACTTTATTATCTAGTTCTGTGAAGTAATTCTACTTTTCTTTCTCTTTGTATCTCTAGTGATAGTGCTTTTCAGATTATCTCTGTTTGCAAAGGAACAAGCCTAGGTCTGAATATTGTGGGAGGAATTAACAGAAATGAAGGGCCTTTGGTATATATTCAAGAAATTATCCCTGGTGGTGATTGCCATAAGGTAAAGGCCTTTTTTCCCTTCCTTCCCCTTCAGACACCTGTATTTTTGCCTTAATTTAGTACGTGCTTTGGTATGTTACATCTACAGTCATATTTTAAATACAAAATGTGTTTGTGTTCCTCCTTGCCTTCTCTTTTAACAGAGTTACTGCACTGCACTGTAACAGAGTTACATGGTAATGAAAATTTATTCATAAGTTCATTTGAGGTAAATGAGGATCTTATTCCTCAGTTTATGTATGAGAAGGTACAAAACCAATTTCTATTAGAGGTTGCATGATGCAAGGTAAATCAGAAAGGATGGGACAGAGCTGCAGATTGCACCTCTTTTTTATTTTCTTGGACATTCAAAAAATCATATTTCCCTGAGACTTAATTTAGATGGATCCTTGCAGTTGGAAATCATTGTGTAGGCAGATTAGAAAAAAAATAATCGGGCAGTGCAGACTAATAAAATGTGTGAATTGGTGTTGATTACTCTTTTAATTTATGACAAATGCAGTATGTAAATCAGGGGCATTTGTCAGTGTAAAAAGTAAATAAATAATGTAATTGCCTGGTTCAGGTACACAGAACTGTTTATCCAAGTGTCTCCTCTGGCATCCTGAGTAATTATGGTTATTTGGAAGTGTAGATAACCAACTTATGCCTCTGGCCCAGCAAGAGGGGATGAGCTCAATTCATGAGCAATGAGTTTTGTACCCAAACAGTTCATAACTATTTGTTACTGAATTTTTTGTAGACTAAGTTTAATCCTAAAATGCCAGGCCGGAAGATAAAAATGCAGTGTTTCTCAAAGACTTCTTTCAGTAAATTAATGGTAATAATTCCTCTTTTATTTTCTCCTATTTTGTTGTAGCTTCTAAAACATTTTTCTCCCTGTGAATTTAAAGCCTATCACACATAATCAATAGACTGAGGCTAGGACATCAATTTTCAGTAGGCTCTAATATCAGCAATAATAGAGGTAATTTGCCAATCCTGGTTATCCTGTTGGGGAAGGTGAAGCAGGAAGCATATTTTAAACCTCTGCCACGTGAGGGCACCATTGAAATGGATATCTTTGAACATGCTGGATGAAAGCAAAATAAAAGACCTACAGCTTTTTCCTTTAACCAAAACCAAGACAGTAAGTGACCAAAAAAAAAAGCTAATAAAGTACTGGCATATGTTTGAAACAACACAGCTAAAATTCTGGTATGTGGGTGTTAAGTAGGTAAAATTATACTGGTCTTGAGAAGGTATTTTACTTATTTCCTAGGTATCATTGTCTGTACACAATTTTTTTTTCACATAGGTTGATTCTGTGATTGATTTCATAGGAGCTGAAGAGCAGAGACATGTTCTGTGTAATTTGATGTGTATTACATTAGACAAATGTCATAACTAACTCTGTAACCATAGGTGAATTGCATGAATTTCCCGTTAAATTGTTGAGGCCTCTTAAAATGTGAGTAAAGAAAGCTCTATCTTACTGAGAAATCTAGCCTAGCGTGTTTAAAGTCTTGTCTTAGAGTCTCTGGGACAGAAATGTGAGATGTTCTTGTGCTGGTAGAGAGCTTGCAATGAATTCAACAGAAGCACAAAGTTGCTGTCATGGTTTTGACTGGTGAATCCTAATAGACCAATCTGGTTTTCTCATTAAGTTTAGCATGACCGGTGAGTGTCTGAAGAGTTCCATGTATTGCCATGAACATTTGCTTTTGAAATACAAATTAATCCAGCTCAGAGATGAATTAATTAGTAGAGAAGCTTCCTTAAGTCACTAACTTCCATGGGTTAGTGCTGGAAAAATCTGGTTTTTCTTTCCTTTTTTTTTTNTTCAACTGGGTCCAAAGCTCTTCTTTATATAATTTTTGAGGTCTGTTCTCTCCGATGAGTTTTTATAATGGCTGCTTTAAAAGTGAGGGATGATTGTTTAATCTGTTTATTTCTGGAAGATTGTCAGGCAGAATGCAGAGCTCTTCCTGGTATTTCTTGTCCTAATAGAACCAGGGGAATGTGTCCAAGTGCTGTGACTATACAGTTCTTTCTGTAGTGTTAGCAGTTAATATAAAATTTGTGGATTTGATTTTGTATTTGTTATTTTAGGATGGACGATTGAAGCCTGGGGATCAGCTTGTGTCCATCAACAAAGAGTCCATGATTGGAGTCTCCTATGAAGAGGCAAAAAGTATAATCAACAGATCAAAGATGAGGTATCTGTTACTATCAAACAGCCAACCCTCCAAAATGGTTTAAGAGATGGTATTTATGATCAGATTAATGTGAAATGTGTTTTTGTGTGCTTAGAGGAAATGTGAGGGATGCTAATTTTTTTAAATATTGAATTGTAATATTATTTCATAGAAAAGACTCAAATGCACCTTTTAGGTCTGCAAAATTATGACACTTTAATATTTAAAAAAAAAATTAAAGTATTTGTAATGATGGGTAACAGAACATCCTTTTAGAAAAATAATTACATAAACCCCCACACAGTTTTTGGAAACATGTAATTTTTGCAGAAATATAATCTTATGAATAATATAAGTATACAATATGCTGAAACTTTTTAAATTTTAATTCTAGGTTTGAAAATTTTTGGGAGATAGCTTTTATTAGGCAGAAAAACATCCCCAGTCATCCAGAGAGTCGGCAGCGTCCTTTCAGCCTCTTAACATCTTCTGTAGCACATGGAGAGCAACAGGCTGCAGCACTTGTTCCTCTTCTCTCTCCTAATGGCAAGCTGGTTTCAGCATTCCCTCCAGATGCTGTGAGTGTACTTATTACTCCTCTTAGAATAAATTGAGCAAATGGTTGTTTTTTTCCCTAATTGTAATTGAGTTTCCATTTTAGTAAGAAAATGATTGTCTATTTTCCTGCACAATATTGTCTTTGGAATATCAAAACTTTTGGTAAAACCATGTTGTATAACAGGAGATTAAACCACACGGAGGAGACGAATTAGTTGACTTGGGGTAAGAACACAAATTAAACAAGCATTAACTGTGTTCTTAGATACGAAGTTCTCCTTTACTGTTTCTCTAAGGTTTTGGAATTAGATATAAATAGTTATGTATTTCAGAGATAAAACACTCCCTGTTTACTACATATGTGTGAGTACAGTACCATCTCACACTTGCTCTGTGATGATGAGATTTTTGCTTTAAAAAAGTCCTGGAAGGATGTGGGGTTTTTCCCCTTTCTTTTGGCTAAGCAGCAATTGTTTTAATTCATACAGCTCACCATTAGTGTAAAGAAATAATGGTGACCACGAGAAAGAAGATTTTAAAACTATTATTTCAATTTTTGAAAGAACATTTTCAGTTTATCATATGTTTAAAGCTAAATAAAGTATTGCTTTAGAAGAAGGAAGAATAAAATGTTCTCAAACACAAAGTCAAAACAGGTGATTCTCAAATCTTCTTATATTTGTACTTAAAATTCTTGCCCATTTTTGTTTCCTATTAGGGATATAAACATTGAAGTGGGTTGCCTAGAGAGACTGTGCTGTCTTAATCTGTGAAGATTTTCAAAACCCAAGGTTTTAATGAGGCCCTGATCGGATTTTTTCCAATGCTACTCCTTCTCACCACCACCCCTTCCATGCCTTTCTTCTTCTCCTGGGGTTGTTTTTCTCTCCCCAGCCCTTTTTTCTCCCCCTGATCTTCCTTCCTGTCCCTTTTTTCATTAACGTGTATTTCTGGTCTGGCTTGTGATCTGCTTTAGAAATGCTATTTCATGACTTTTCATTTCCTCTTGTAGAGGGAAACTGGAGTCAAGATGGGAGAGCAATCTCCAATTACTGCTCTAGACAGCAATCCTGCTGATGTGTCTGCCACGGGTAAGTGCTAATTTAATTCCCTGCCACCCTTTTCCTTGTTCCTTCAATAACAGTCAAACAGAACAGAGTGCATAGTGAGACTCAATAGTCTTCAAAAAAAAAAAGGGAATATTGCACTGTTTTTATACTCCTAAATAAAGGACTGAGATCAATGGATTTTTAGTAGCTTCTGTCAAATATAACTTACATTGTCTCTAACAAACAGCTGAAGCCAAACAAAAATGAGTGATCACAACATTTGCTATACAGCAGTAATGATAATAGACTCAGTAGAAACCAGATAATGAAGACTCACATATAGATCAAGATTAGGTTGCCATAGAAACTGTGCTGTCTTGATTTGATGAAATTCTGGGGATGTATGCTGCTTGCATGTTTTTTTTGCTTAAATCAGGGCAGCATATTGAAAGGATAGAAATAACATGCAGCCCTCTTAACAGCTTTTCAGTTAATAACAAATACAATATGTAGTGTATATTTGTGTTTTAGAGCCATGACATTCAAACAAGAACAAGAGTCACTGATCACATCTCCTAATATCTATTTTGAAAACAACATTTAAGGAGAAACAGAGTTTGTGAAATTTGGTCAGAACCAAATCTGAGCTGAACAATTGTAATTCCTGTGGGAAACTAATGTGTTGTATTTAGAAACAGTGAAAATGCAAGAGTGACACAATAAAGGGAGTCCCCATGGCCACAGTGATAGAACTGATTCTGTTCTGTATTCTTCTGTGCAGACTTGCACTTTGTTCTTTTTCTTCAGGCAGTAGCAATTAAACGTAAGCTGAGTTTCTCAGCTTCATGTCTAATGTACTGAGCAAGAACAAATACACAGGACCTGATTCATTCCAGATGTCTCTCCACTGATGTTATTTCAATTGTACCTGCATTTATTGTAGCCCAGATTAGATATTCAGATTTAAAATGAAACAGTTCCCATTTTGCAAATCTGACCAGTTGGTTTCTGTCCTTGAAGGGTGAGCTGACCAAATATGGGCTGCTGAAACTGGAAAAGTTTTAGTATTGAATACACCTGGAGATTAATGATCACACAGTTTTTACATATTGACCAGGAAAAACACTATGACTAAATCAAAGGAACAAGACAAAAGTCTTATTTTTTAATATATTCAGAATATAAGCCTCTTGGTTAATGTAATTCAGTACACAGGAGCTTCATTGTTTGAAGACACCAGGAAGGCCACAGTCTCTTAACACATCTGAATAACGTAGGTAGAGCAGAAAGCACAAATACTTGCAGCTCCAGTTTGTACTGCTTCTTGTCATGTTTAATTTTCTTCTTATTTAACAGCACATCCTTTGTCAAACCTGCCACTTCTTTCATGCTGCCCTTTTTCAAGGATAAACTTTCAAAGATAACCTTGAAAAATTAAAGTCTCTTTTAGACTAGATACTCTTTTTTTTAACACTTTATGAAAAAATCAGCGTAGTTTTGGGAAGTTTTTGCACAAACTCACACACGAGGCTTTTTCATTCTGAGCTGAAGGGAAATCGTGCCAATTCTACCGAGGTTCTAGCCCACTGTCTTCAGAATTTAATATAGCATGCAAGAGGTGTTAGTGTCAGAGATTTTCAAGATGTTTTGGTTTATGCTTTTGGCATGTAAAGAGAATGTAAATTACTTTGAGCTTGGAAACAGATACTCTGTGAAACTAAAAAATTTTTTTAAAAAAAGAATTCTCTGCGATTCCTTCTGCTCCTTTAGAGAGAATCTCAAGCTGCAAGATCCTTTACTTGTCAAAAGCTGATTTTGGTTTCAGTACCTTTTTAATTCACTAATGAAATGGTTAATTAAGAGCTACATTATGTTTATAAATAATGAATGCAAACAATGAATTTTTTTTTATTTGCATACATCTAAAATCCAAAGAGATAGTTTAAAAAAACCCGTGCAAACTTGTGTTTCTGACTATAAGGGTAGAAGGGGCTGATGGATGATGGCCTAATGGACAGGAGTTCTTGGAAAAGAGTTCCTTCCCAGGAAAAAATACTGAGGAGCCTGGGCAGTTCAGCCTAAGCTCTCTCCACACAGCCCGTGGTTGGGAACAGGTCATTCCCTCTTTCCCCAGTGTTTTCTAGATCACTCCGTGTGCTTTTGGGGGCTCTCAGTTATGCTGAGGGTGTGTCTTGGAGGTCTCTCTTGGAATTCACAAGTGTGTTTCCCCTTCTGTTTCCTGAGTGTCTGTGTGTCTCTGAGAGAAGAGAAAATACCACAAGGAGAAGCCCATATGCTTGATGGATCACTCAAAGTTATTCCTGGTTATTTACTGTTAATTTGCTACTTGTCACTTTTTAATGCAAAAAAAATAGTGGAAGTGGTTGATACCCATAATATTTGTTGATTACAATTATGTCCTTTAAAAAAAAAGAAGTCAGTCTAAGGATTAACATGTATTTTTGGCAAGTGGGTATTTAGCTGGCATCCACTTGATGAGCTGAGCTTCAGAACAAATTTTTCAAAGCAATAGTTACAACTACATCATTATTACTTTATTTTTTTTTATTTCTTAGTTATTTCTCCCAGCCAGAATGATGATTATGAGCCCCAAGGAAAGAGCTCGAGTATTCATCTCAAAACAGAAAAGCTGGAGAGGGTAAATACTTAAAATCTTCTGAGTTTTGCTTCCTCCCTCTTCATGATGCAGGTAAAACCTCTGGACAATATTTCTAGGCTGACAAACTTGAAGGTGTAAATGACACACAGAATTCTCTCTTTGGGTAGTTCTTTCATGTTGCAGGCCAATATTTCAGTTTATACATTGGGCAAATTACTGTTTTTGTTAATCTAATTACTGATTAACTCTTCTGGGAATCAGAACATCCCTCAGGATTTTTGAAGTTATTATTAAGGACAAAGGGGTTTGCTTATTACACTCATCTGTATTCAAGGTTAAATAATATCTGAACATCTCTCAATTAGAAGGAAAAGTCACGGAGTGGCTCTGGAATAAAAGTGTTGTCAGTGAGAGTGTACCAGGATACAAAGGCTCTTTGAAGTGGAGCTCTTTAATTACTCCCCCATGTCCCTGCAGTCATTATCCTTAGTCCTTTCTTTTTTCACTCCAAAATAAGTTTTTTCCTTCCAGGCACTGAATTATCTTGGGCTTCAGCTCACAGATGAACAGCAGCAAGCCCTAAGGCAGCAACTTCATAAAGATTCTAAAGGAACAGTGTCTTTTGGAGGTAATAATTTGTTAATTACCATAGAAAATAATGAAAAGTAGGAAGACAGAAATGGTAGATAATAACCATTAATATATTTTATGTCAGTATTGGGTTGCTGCTGCAAATAAAACGATAGTTTGGGGCAAGAACCTTATTTTACTGTATGAAAATAAGCTTGAAATTCTGAAACTGAGTAATGGGAATGCAAATCACAAATTTATCTAATTAAGAGCAGCCTTGGGAAAGTTTTATATTTTGTGCTCACAAAATCCTGAATTTTTTGTTTTGACAATAGGGAACTGTAATTTTTCCAAAAATTGCTTGGGAGAGTTTTGATGGTTAGAGAGGCTTCTTGAAGCAAGTAAACTGATGGATTGCTTAACTTCAGCATGTGGGAAGCAAGAACATTTCAAGTATTACATATAGAAACAGATTTGCAGGGACACCATCATAATTCTTCCAGCTAAACCTAATTCTGATGGGAATGAGTTGCTTCTGTTGGTTATGACAATTTTGGTTGATGACACTGACAATTTTAAAATATTTTTCAGAAGCTGTGAGACATGATGGTTCTGATGCTAAAACTGATGGAAATTTCACTTTTCCTAAAGTCTATGAAAAACACTAGTGTGTGAAAAATAGTATTTTGTACTTAAACATCCAAAAAGATCCTCAACGAGAAAGATACTGGATCTTCTATCAGATTTTATGTGGAGTAAACTGACCTTTATGTTTACCCCTTTCTGTCCTAGTGTAGCAGAATTTTTTAATTAAAAATGTATGGGTAATCCAAGTCCTGTTGATTGTGAATGAGGGAGTGTTTGTATTTAAAACTTTCAACTTGGTCAACATCAGTTTTACCAAGCCTCTGTCAGGGGTTTAAAGGGCCTGAAAAGGAAACCATGAGCTCTGAGCTAGCAGGAAGTTTTTCCTTTTTCCTTTCTCCTCTGGTAAGGTCAATTTATTGGGAAGGGCAGGTGTGTATACCTGGTGTGCAGATTGATTTCATTTTTCACAGACACCTGCCAAATGCAGAACATCTCAGGTTCTTTGAAGGTGAACTTCACACCCCCTTTGTTTTCGTTGCTCCTTCACAATTTGATTTGAGGACATTTCATCCCACGTGTGTTTTGGGCATTTTTATTCATACCATCTTTACCAGAACTTTCTCTTTGGAGATATCGCTCTGATTTTCTTATTTTCCTTTAGAAAGCTTAAAGGGCAGACACTGCATTGCTCAGAGTGGCTGTTCTTGGTGATATCAGTGGTTGTGTTCCATCAGTGATCTGTTACTGAACTGAACTTCTGGGCTACAACAACAAAATCTGATCTGGTTTTTTCCTAGATTTCGTTGAAGTTTCAAGGAATCTGTTGTCCATGCAATCAAATGCAACTGATGGTGGCCACAAATCTGTCACCTTTGGGGTCGGTGAAGATGCCAGCTTACAGGACTCACAGGTAAAATACGTGCCTGGTTGTTGCTGCTCTGTATTTGCTTTGCCTCCATCTCACGAGTTCTTTTCTTTGGGGTTTACATTAAAAGACAGGAGATGCTGAGTTGTTCTTCTGATTTGATGTTTGTTAATTCTTATCTATGGCATAGCTGCATGGAATGTGCCCTCTATGTTACAAGGTGGAAAAATGGCCCCGAGTTCTAACTTCCAAGGCCATTTAAAGCCCAACTATCCAATTATCAAATGCCAACTAATTTATTTTTACTTATAATCCAGTAACTATTCATCTATAAGCTGCTCTGCGGGTTTTTAGAACCAAGACCTGAACACCCAGAGGAGTGAAGAAGAAGGAGAAAAGAACAAACTTACACCCAAAATCCTCCATCTTGTTACTAAATCCCATAAACCTAATTTTCTACATCTCTACATATTTCACCCAGTGACATAACAAATTTCTTTTTAATTACACAGCAACAACTTCAGTGCTAGCACATAAAAAAGGAAGCTTTTTCCAAGGTCTCAGGTCAAATGCAGTGTGTTTTTGGGGGTCATTATCTGTCAGCATAGAAAGACTGAAAATCTCTGAACCAAGGGTTCCAACACCTGGTCAGTGTTTTAACAGCTGGGAGGAGATTATTGGAGAGTTATTGTATGTAAAATAACTCCAAATATTGGGCAGATGTTTAAAACAGCTCCATAGCATGGGGTTCTTTAGGATAACCTAGTTTCTGTGAGGCTTTTTTAAGCAGCCTAATTTATAGAAAGCAATTAATGTAATTAAATTGTGGTTTGTTTTAAGTCTGGACAGCATTGATTTACTGAGGTCTCTTAATAAAATTCAGATTGTTACAAGCTGTGTGAGTGAGAAACAACTACTGGGCACAGTGATATGAACTACTGCTACAGTGAAAACCATTTTATTCTGGAGGTTATTTTAAAAAAAGAGCATTTTTAGTATATGAACACTAAAATCAAATGCCTGTTATTTAAAATATTAAAATAGTGATGTATTCTTGATACCTTTAAAAACACTTTACTAATCCATTTTAAAAGGAAAAGTAATTCTTCTTTTGGAAGATAAGTTGGTTAAAATGTTCTTAAACGTTTTTAGCATTTTCAGATCTATAAATCATCTTAAAATAAAGGTTTTCTGCTCATTTTATTGACAAGAACCTTTAATACAAGGTGTTAAAGATTATGGAAGACACACTTAGCAATATTTTTTAACCTTATGTATTTATATACATACAGTTTGGAACCTGTGATTCCTTGGAGGATGATGTGGAAAGACTGAAGAAAGAAAGAAATGAAGCTTTAAAACAAATGAGTAAATTAAAGGTAACACTTAATTTTTATTTGGTTTAAATTATTCAAGAGACTAGGTTTTTTTTGAGTTTGTATAGTAATTTACTGTTTTTTTTAATTTTATGTGCAGTTTTTCGTAGGTAAATAAAATGGCAGTGCAAACAGTCCTAATCATGTTTGAAGATTGCTTATAATATATTTGTGTAGACAGTAAATTTTAGCTCTTATACTGAACGCTAACACATTTTTTAATCTGATCCACAGAGAAATGGGACTAAGCAGACATTTCACAGAAGTGAATTTGGAAGAATGACTGATTTGCATGGCAATTTTATTTAAAAATGTGTGATACTAGTAACTGCAGAGTCTGAGCGTGTGCTGATATTTCTGAAAGGAATCAGAACTGGAGGTTAAATTAATCTCTGTGCAAAATTAATACATATTTTCCCAGACATTACAAAATTCCCAAGACGAAAAGCAATAAATATTCTTATTGTTTCTTAATACCCCAGGTTGCTACCACATTTCCGTGCTCCTGAATTTCTTTTTTAACAAACTAAAAGATAGAAAGGTCTGTATTCAGCATACATAACTCTGATTCTTGGACAGGAATATTGAGCTTGGGATAAAGACAATTAAAAAAATTCTCTCTTGCTCCAAAAAAATTCTTGCTGTAAATTATAGAAACATCGGGTTGAAATGGCCAGAGATCTGTTCTCTGTTCTGTGCACAAGGATTCTTCTTCTGAGAGCTTTGTACTGAAATGAAAGAACCCTGAGTACATTGAACACAGTGAATGCTGACCCAGAGTCCCTAAATTGCTGATGTGGAAAACTGACAATGATCAATCTAGAATTAATTGCCTTATTTCTTACACTCTTTTACACATATCCCAGAACTGTTCAGTAAATAATCCTAAAGTACTCAAGAAACTCAAACAGTATCAATGAACTCACAGAAAAGTTAGCTTTTAGAGATGGTTTTATCACAGATTTTGTAAAAGCTGTTGATAGAAGTTAAGTATTGCTACCTGTAGTTTTGGAAGAGCTAATTGTTTTAGGACCAAGACTCTTTCTCTTTCAAACTTATTTATTATTCTTTTTTTTCTTTTTTTAACAGGAAGAATTGTCTGAATCTGTGAACTTACAGAAACAGTTAACAGAGCAGCTACAAGTAGTCAAGCAAGTATGTTGAAGTTTCTAAAAATTATAATTATTTAAAAATTTTTAATTGTGGGGTTTTTTTGTGGAAGGGAGAAAGGAGCATTTCTTTTTGTCTTGGTGCTCATACAGACTATACTTTCACACTGATTGCAACACAAAGTGGTTCTTGTGTTACTACCAAGCTTTTGATTAAAAGTGGAGAATTGATCCTTTGGTTTTTAGAGCAGTAATGTATTTCTGTACTATTGAATTGAGATAGGAGTCCTAAGACCAGCTGGATCAATGAAGTGGGATAATGATGTAGTAGAACCTTTCTGATCTTAAGTGTTCTTGAAGAGATTTTGCTGTTCTTGGGCAACAGTGTGCCTAATTTACAGTGCTAACATTAACTATTTTATATGTCAGCCAGTCTTAAGTGTGAAAAAATTACCAGGAAAAGAAGTTGTAGTCAGGGTTTTTTGAGGAAAGTCTTGTTTCTGTCTCCAAATCTATCTATAATTATGAGCCAGTAAATCAGAGTATTTGGCCTTCCTGTGTCTCTTAAAGGAAATTCCCAATTAAATGTAGGTCTCATGTCATTTATAGCCTGGATTCAAAACCAAGTAACTCTCCTGTTCCCTCTTTCTCCTGAATTCCTGTTCCCTTTTTCTCCTTCTAACAAGCTGGCTGCCTTCCTTCCCTCCTGCGCTGCTGCACCTATTCTTTGTGTGTTTCTCGTGTCAGATGTCATGTAAAAATGCAAGATAAAGCTTAAAAATCCCACGTATTAAGATTAGTTTTATATTTTTGCTTGTAAGATTAGTCGAGCATCTTCATTATCACCTTCTATTCCTTGAATATAAGAGAGCTGCTTGGAAGCTTTTCCCATTAGTATTGTGTTGTTGCCTTCTGTACACTGTGGGAAATAAATTGGGTTATCTTCTGGATAAAATTTAACTGGAAGATTGTTGCAGTAATGCACTTGAAGTTCCCATTCTCTAATGGGTTGACTGTGTTGTTCTAGTGTATTAGTCCAGACTCAAGCTATTACAGAGTACAATCCCCAGTAGAAACCTGCTTTTCCTGGGAAGGCAGCCTGGGGCAGGGCTGGTTTAAGATGTTTTAAGTGGCAGCAGTGCCTCTTTGCCACCACTCGAGGTCCTCCCACTTTTATTTTTCTCAGGTACTGTGGTGTGGTGGTGAAGTTCAGCTTTGCCCTGCAAACCTCCCAGGGATAAATACTGATTTTCTTGTAGGCATTGAAAGGGTTCCATATAGTGAAGTGAAAGAGAAATAATAAATTATATATAATTATAGCACTGTGTGATCTGTTTTAGATGTAAGTGGGCTTTTAATGGACATTTTCTTCTGGTAATACTTGGTGCATTTTCAAGTGTTTTATATATATTATTATATATATATATTTCTGTTGTTTAAAACCAGTACTGGCACTGAGATTCATGGTGATAAGAAGTTTTTTAGAAATAGGCTACTTACAGTACAAGTTGCCATTTAACCCAGGATGTGCATTCCTGCTTGAGCTGAAGCTTAGTGAAAGGAGTTAATGAGTGCATTATTGAGCCCTGATGGCCTAATTAAAAGTAACAACCAAGGTAAACAGAAAAACCCAATTTAAGTCTCTGCATAAGGTCTTCTGACTTCAGTGTAATTGAAGCATTTTTTAAAAATGACTGCTTTCATAAAAAACCAAGGTTTTAAATGAGGATGTAGGTTACCAGTCACGTATTGGGGTATATTTTGTGGTATTTCTATTTTCTACTAATTGTGAATTGCAGAGATTACAGATTAATTAAGACAGGGCTACAAATATTCTGTAATAAACATGCTTTGTTAGTACTAATTCATTAAACAGTGCTTGACTCAGTAACTAACAGCATGAATAAACTCTTAAGATTAGAAATGCTGCTAAACTTGCAGTGAGGTAGTAATTATTTTCTAATATCGGTATGTGACAATTAAAATTCATTAATTGATCTGTTTTAGCTTTGAAGTTGTGGTATAGCACTATATCTTTGGGGCTTCCTTGAAATCATATGTAAGCTGCAATTGGCACAAAACACAGAAAGGCACTTTTGAGTACCTGAAGTCTTGCCAAGAGCATGAATGTGAAATCTGTAATGATGTCTTCTGTCTTCCTGGAGGAGTTGGACTGGATCCTGTGCTGCCTGAGAGTCCTGGAGTATTTCAGCCTGAATGATCCCTTCTGTACTACAGCTTTTCCTGGGCAGTTTCTGTCAGCTGAAGCACTTAGCTAAACATAGTAAATGGGAGAGGCTATAAAGATAAGATACTGTTTGTGGTATCCCAGACTCCTGGCCTCAGTTCATAGGGCTGAGATGGGCTATTCTGTGGTTATTTTCTCTAAGAGGGAAAGAGGGGCTTTGAATGGCTGCTATTTTGGAAGCAGTATCTAATTTATTTCACCCTGCCTGAAAGAAGTATTAGGTTTATTTCTTTTTTTTTTTAATTTTAATACATAGTAAAGATATTAAAAGTTCTTTTGAAGGATGATTTCAGCATGTAATTTTTGTAAAAGTAATCAACAAGCACAATTGACTTGTAACTACAGATTAAAAGAATATCTTAGTTCTGGTGTTTGTGGTGACTGGAATAAAACTTGGATAAAACCTTCTGACACTCTGAATCTGTACCTTGAAATTGCTTTTTTAAGGATTCAGCCTCTGTCCTCCAGCTTTCAGTTCCTTATTGGTTATAGTGGCTTCATACCAGGTTAGGACAATTGGTCCCACGGAGCATTTATATAAATGAAATATCAGCAGGTGCAGGTCCCCTGTCTGTTGTGTCTTAGAATCTTAGATTGGTTTGGATTAGAAAGGACCTTAAAGCTCATCTCATTCCACCCCCTGCCATGGAGAGGGACACCCTCCACTGTCCCAGATTGCTCCAAGCCCCATCCAGCCTGGCCTTGGACACTTTCTCCATACATTTGAGTGGGACAAGAGCTCGTGTTGCTGAAGTGGGTGTTACCCAGCAGTTCTTCACTGCTGGGGCCCCTTTACCTGCACTGTGTCCCCACAGTGCCAGCTCCAGTAACTGGAGAATGGGGGAACCTGATGGAACCATTTCCCTTTGTGCCCCTCTGCTCCAGCAAACAGCTCTGGTGTGTCAGAAGACTTCACTAATTCAGTTGTAGTGTGTGTAATTGTTTAATTGTAATGTAAGAAGCCATTGTTGCTTAATTATTCCTTTAGGTCTTTCACTGTTGAAGTCTGGTCATACTTAGTCTGCTATTACAGAGAAATTAATATTCAGCAACTGGGGTTCTGAAAAAACAACAGAGGAGTAAAGGCAATTCTGGATGATAAGAATTTAAACCTTTACCTCAAGGAGGTCTTCTTTCAAAATGAAGACCTCCCTTTTCATAATAGCAATTTTCTCTTCACTTTTCTCATGTCGGTTTATTTAAATAATTCCTAAGTGTGGGTTTTTAAGATGCCACCATTTTTCAAGGCCTCTGTGTTCATTTATAGTAGTCAAACTTAACATCAGAGCATCTTTTCACTTTTGTCTCCAAGAGTCTTTTCCTACCTCCAGCCTGTTTCCCAAGGATGCCTTTGCTGCTGAAGGCTCCCAAGTCATCCTCTGGATCAGCAGGGCCCAGCTCTTCTTGCTGTTGACTCATTTTGTTTCTTACAGTGGCAAGAAAGTGCCCTCCCCAGAGGCAGTAATTTTGACCCCTGCTTCTATAGATTGATAACTTCTAAGAAGTCCCTGTGTTCCCTGAATTGTTTCTAGGAAAAAAGGAGTGCCACGAGCAGCTTGCAGGAGGGGTGATGGTTCTGTTGTGCTTTCAGGGAGTGCGAGCAGCAGTGACCCTCACCCTGCTCTTAGTGCTGCAAACACACAACTCTGACACCAGCATGAGGAATAATGCACACATGGAGCAATAAGCTTGGGATGAGTCTGTGTGTCCAGGTGCAGACAGTCCTCGTGTAGTAGGAAAGGAAAAAAGAAAATCATTCTATTTGCTGTCAAATTAAAGGTCACTTAAATGGATCTCTTACCGCTTGTGCCCTGGAACAGAAACCTCTAAATTATACAACACCAATGTCACCTGTGTTCACTAATGGTGTTGCTGTTCTACATGTGTGGTTACTTCTGCTGCTGCTCTATTTTCTGAGAGGCCAGGATGTCCCTGGCCATCATCCAAATTGGTATTATATTGCAAACATGAGGAAGATGATGTACTGGTTATATGCCGCTGAGATTAGTTGATTTATGGCCTGGAATATATTGTTCATTAAGACTAACAGTGTAGAGGTTAAAAGTCATCTGAAGCTGAGATTGGTGGATCATTTTACAGAAAGAACGTTATCACAGAGTATAGGAAAACCTGACTTGAAGGATGTTGATTGTACAGAACAAATGCTTCTGTGTTAGGAAAGAATTAAATCTGCATTTGTAAGTTTGACTGACCTCTCTACTGACGTTTCTATTATGACACATTTTATATGCAGTTTCTTCCACAAAACAGGAAGATCTGGTCATCTAGGTTTTTTAGAAACAGCAGTTTCAAACCTAGCTTCTAGAAGGTTATTTCCTCTATGTTAAAGAGTCATAGTATGTTTCTCCTCTACACCCACATGTTTTCCCTTTAGTTCCGTTCCCAACCACGATATAATTATAACAATAAGATGTAATAGGTAGACCAGGAAGAGAATATTCACCTATGTATCCTTAACTGAGCAACTTCTGCAAAAAACTTTCAGCTCTGTGAATTTGTGTATTCGAAGCTTATAACTTTAATTATCAGAAAATTGATATAAAGTGACTCTTCATACAGATTAATTAATAGCTGAGGGGAAAGATGGTTTACTGGTTTTGGTGCCAGTGAGCCTGTACATTTTGTGTGAGAAGTTTGCTTGTTTTATTCCTAGTGTGTAAACTCATCTTTAGTTTGACTTTTTAATTTAGTAATCAAAGTTAACTTCAATTAATATTCAGTCCTAAAATGAACTGAGCAGTATCTTTCTTGAAAGGAGATTTTGCAACATTGAGGGATTACATTAACTGAATTAAAAGCTAACAGTTTCTGATTTTCTGTTTCCTGTACATTATTTATATGTAAGTTCTATCTGACTCTCTTCTAACGTTCTTCTGTGATAATACAGGATATTAGGAGCATAATAGGAGCAGGAACTAGGCAGAAAAATAGATTTTGTAAAAAGCACTGATTCTGAGAAGAGTGTGGACTGAATGCTTGCATTAAAAGTCCATCTACCTGATGTGTGAGCTGTGACTAGAGTGTGAATTCAGGCAATAATAATAAAATGAAGTAACATCTCATTAAGGTACTATTTTGGTATGGAAGCAGTGGGGCAGATCAACAGCATCTGGTGCATTTCAAGGAAACCTTTCGTTCAAGTAGATTTTCAGTAATTCTAGAACTCGTAGTTTAATTTATTAGGAAATTTATGTCTCTGTACTTACCTGTTTTTCATTTGCACATCATATATTGAAAATTAGCAGTGGAGCCCTCTAACCATGAACACTAACAGGTAGTCCCTATGCCAACTGCAGTGCTTGTGAGCTAAATCTGCTCTTTTTGGTAGTGCAGCTGTAACTTTTCCACTGAATTGTACAATCTGCAGGAAGCCAAGGCAGCTGTGGAGGAGACAAGAGCCCTGAGAAGCAGAATTCACCTTGCAGAGGCTGCACAAAGGCAGGCCCGGGGAATAGAGATGGACTATGAAGAAGTGATTCACCTGTTAGAGGCTGAAATTGGAGAGCTGAAGGCTCAGCTCGCTGAGCATTCTGGCCAAAATAAAGTAAGCAAAGCCTGTCAGAGTTACCATGGTTTCCTTGCTGTTGTCATGTATCTTGTTTTCATTTTCTTTTCATCTGCTTTTCTAAAGTAGGTCACTGTTTGTCTTGTATTATTCAATAACTGGGATGATGTGTAGTGAAGGGGGTAATGTGAAGTGTACGAGGCTTCCTTTATCCAGACATCTTTGGGCTGGAAAAACAGGAGCTCCCAGCATATTTGGGTTATAGGTCAGAATGGCACATCTCAAGCTTTAAGCATGGAATAATTTCTGGGCTGCAGATGTATTGTCCTTAAAGGCTACACCTTGCATATATTTGTATGCTTTTGTACTCATGTGAAAATGGCCTTGAGGTTTATGTTTCTGTTCTGTTTATGTCCTGTTCTAAAGTAAACTTAGATGTAACCAAGATAATAGTTTAAATGCTACCAATCCCACCAAAATATTTTTTTTAATTGAGCCTTGTATTTTAAACCCACCTCATCTCCAGTGAGGCATTTCAGAACAGGCTAAGAAATAAAATATTTGAGGCACTTTAAAAATTTTCCCTGTAACTCCTGACCAGTGTTCTAGACATGGTTTGAACAAGTGCAAGCAGGTTGGGATTTGTGAGGTTACCTTGTTTTCTCATGAAAAATGGATGTGCATATGACCTGGAGATGAAAAAACCCTACTGAAATGTCACCTTATTTAATCCTGAGAATTAATTTAATATTTCAAGACATCAGAAGGTAAAGCCAAGCTCTGAGTTAAATAAACTTGCAGAGAACAGCTTAGCAAGTCCCTGTGGTTCACAGGGAGGAATTCCTCTCATCTGATTGTGAGTGATGAGGTGAATCACACCCTGGAAGCTCTTTCTGAACATCTGGGTGAGATGCCCCATCTTTTATGTCAGGTGTTCTTGCAGCACTGTTTGTTTTCTAGGACTTGTATAAATAGCCAAATTTTAAGAAATTCAGAAGGTGTGGGTTGCTTTCTGGAGGTTTGTTCCAGAGATTCTATCTTGAATTCCTGAATTTCTGACTGACTACTTCAATACCTGTGTGGAGATTTGAATCTCTGCATTTCTTATCCAAAAGAAGCAGTATCAAGTAGGTACCAACTCCATATTATAGTCTTTTTAGTGTGAAAGAGTGAGGTCCCTCACCAGCTCTTTCTCCAGAGTGGACAGTGAAATTATCAAAAAAAAGGTGTTTGAATCAGCAGATTCTTTGACATTCAGGATGATGATGATTCTGCTGCTTTGTACAGTGTATGCAAACAAATTATTTGCTTCCAGTAAAGTTAGTAAGTGCGTTTTGGTGATTTTTTTTTTGTATGAGTTTTAGAGTAGGTTGTGGGCTTTCAGAACGATCACCTGCAGTGTCATGTAAAGGTTTATTTTTAACTACAGTGCTGTTTTCTGTGTTTTGGAGAGATCTTTCTAGATCTTGTGTCCAGCAGACAGCTCAGCTAAACAGACATGCCCAGGTACATGTGAGGATTTCACTCGTGGTCCTCCCACAGGAGCAGTGCCAGGGACTCTAAGGAAACCCAAAGCCTCCAGGACTGGATCTAACAGGGCTCACATCCTCTGTGCTGAAGGAGGGAGGGATGCATAGCACTGATCAATAGGTTATACAAGTGCATGCAGAGACATCCTAGGGGCTAATTTCCTCTAAGATGTGCCATAATTACTGTGTTGGCCAAAGGATGTGTGGATGCAAACTCGGGGACTGAGTTTGTTCTGGCTGTTTATGGCACCCTGCTGAGAGATACTGTCACCATCAGGTTGGTATTTTTGTTCCATTCATCAATCAGTTCAAACTCTTAATTTTCAGCCCTGTCCCTGTTGTTATCTTCCAATTTTAATTTACCTTTCTATCGTTTGCCAAAATGTGTTGCCGTTTGGAGCTGATTTGCCAGCTGGTCAGGCATTCCAGTTATGAGTTTTACAGAAATGTAGAAAAGAGTGTGTTAAACATTCCAAACACTCAGTTCACACCATGTGTCTGTGCGATCCATGGGAGAAAATTATTAGAATAAAAGCCTTAAAATACCTTTCCCAGGAGAACGTTCAAGACTTGAGAAAGAGGGTTACAGTGCTCGACTGCCAGCTGCGGAAATCAGAGTCTGCCAGGAAGACGTTTGAGGTGGCCACTGAAAAATTGCTACAATTTGTAGAGGTAACTCTGCATTTCATTTCTAGCAATATCTTATTTGGAAAAGATTTGTGTTGATGTTTGTGAGGAATAAGCATAGTAAAATGGCTATAAACTAGTTCACAGAGATGCTTTCATTCTTAGAAATATGGATGATGTGTTAGTGTACAGATCCATCCAGAGGTTTACATAATCTTTGTGTTTTGCTATACTGGACAAATGAAAATGATCAGATAACTTTTTTCCACCTAAACTCTATCAATTTCTGTGAAACTCCTCAGAAGAAAAAGGCAGAAAAGCTAATATTTGATAATACTTTGGAATGTTATGAAACAACAACAAAAAAAGGTGATGTTGTTATATTTACTTATTTTAAGGGGTTTATAATATTTTGGTTTTTACTTTGCACTTCTAGCTGGGAGATACTAGAATCTTTAATTGCAAATCAAATCCCCCACCCCCAAATAGAACATCAAACTATACGGTATTAATTTTTTGACTGTGTTGATTTATAAACTGTTAACTTCTTGACTATGACCAACAGGTTGTGCATGAAATACTTTCAGATAACTCTACTTCCTCAACAGTTCCAAGGTAATGAAATGGCAATATTAATAATGAAAAACACTACTATTGTTTCCAAGTCTCCAAAAGCTGCCTTGTAGCTGGTTTTTTCCTGTGCTTTTGCTGTGTAGTTCTGAGTGTCATTTTATTGAAAGAGAGGGAATGGTATGAATTATAAATTAGGCTTTCAGGATACAGCTTCATTAAAAACCTCTGAATTAAATTAAAACAGTTAGTAATTACATAGCTATGATTGTCTGGATGTTTCCATAAAGTAATTATAATGTACTAAGGATTAGTTAAAATGCAAGGAACCTTAACAGTGGGTTATAATTTTTTAACATTTTTTTAGATTCTCCTAGGTGATTTTGCATCACAATGAATCCAGTAGCATATAAATAAATTGATAAAATGTGTACCCATTTACATTTTATTACTTTTCTTGTTTAAAAAGCTGCTGGGAATATTCAAGAAGATTTAAGCAGCCTTTGGTCCTTCAGAATATTGGCATGATTGTGCCTATATATCCCAGATAGCATTGCATTAGTATTTATGTAACAGTAAAATTGTTCAGCCTGTTTCCTGCAGTTTTTTTCAGTACGGCTCTCAAGGAAATCAAATGTATTTAAGTGAAGTGAACTGGAACTTTATTTCAGGAAACCTGTACAGGCTCAGACCAACTCTGATATTGTAGATAATCAGTGAGATGCAGTTCCCATTGGCACTGCACGTAACAGTGATGTTGTCTGTTTTCTAAAGTTCATATATGGAGTACATTTTAGTAAATGGATTTATTATCAAATACTAAGCCAAGGTGACAAACTGACTCACTAACAGCAGAGGAGGTAAGAGTTGGGTCCCATGAAGCAGTGTCCCTTCTTAAATGCCAGTATGAAAATTCCATTCAAGTTCCTTTCATGACACCCACTGAGTCCTTGACACTGCATTTTGAGTTGTGAATGTTATTTGACTTGAACTTTCCAAATCCCTTCATTGTTCAGCCAGGACTGCTGCTGGGGCAGACTCACTGATTTGGTAGCGTGAATCTTTTTTTGTTCATACAGTGAGAACAAAACCGCTTTAGAAAAACAAGTTTACCTTATTAAAAGGAGCAGTTTCTTTTACCATCTCACAAATAAACACTTATTCTTTATTCTCTTAGTGACAGGAGAACATTGTCCACTAAAGCACTTCTGGCACGGCTGGGAAGGGTCGGACCCACTGTCACAGCAGCTCTTGCAGCAGAAGCAGGGGACCTTGCCAAGTCTGTCCGTGCCATTTTGGAAGTAGATTGTGAGTGAGTGTGTCCATCTCTGTGTGCTTTGAAATCTGGTATCAGTTCATCAGCCAGGAAGATGGATAATTTCATTTAAAATTGAATGTGAACTGGCAGAATAAATCATTCCTAGCACAGAAGGACAGAGCAGGTTCAGTGTCAGTTCAGGATGCATCTTCATCAAACTATAATTAGAATATAAAATTATTCCAGAGTACATTTCTTCACAGGAAAACTCAAAGCACAAAATTAATGCCAAAATGAGGAATATGAAGATTACCAGAATCATGTAAAACTAGGAGAATTTTGTTACTTTAATGCTCTGTTTTTCATACTGGAATATTTGCAAAATGTTATTCTGCTGGATTTACATGAATATGTATCAAAGTGTTTTAATGATGGTGTTGTTGCTGTAGGGAGTGAATGTAGGCAGCAGTTCCATTTGGAGATATCTGTGTATGTCCTCAGGTCACGAACAGAAGCCTGTTCCATTGGTGAAAATGATGGCAGTTCACGAGAGTTACTGTAATAAACTGCATCAGTTGAAAATCTAAGAAACAACTTCGACTTAATCATAGAATTCCTGGTTAAGGTCATTGAAACGATTGTGTATTTTGATGGTATTTGCCTCTAGTTGAGCAGACATGTCAGTTCTAATCCAGCTTAAATGGATTGATTTACAAAAATGGAACAGAAATGGTACGTTACAGAAGGTTTTGGAAAGGTGGTTAATTATGGTTGCCCATAATTATTATATCAAAGATTTGAACAGCTTAGACTGTTTAGGAATTAATTTAGAAAGAGACTGAAAAAATGTTTGTTGAGAAAGTAAGCTATGAAAAAGAGTTTTTTTGATGTTATTTATGAAGCATTTATTTATTACTCTGTGGCAAAGAAAGCAAAATAAGAAGATAAAATTTGTTCAGAAGTGTCCAGAATGTTAGAGTTACTGGTGGAGTGAAAAGAATAACAGTGGCCAGGAGATGAGATAATTGGTTTTCCACCAGTGACAATGATAGTTCTGTCACACTGAATTGGTTGTATTACACTACACAGGAAATTGTGCAAATAAAACTTTTGGTTCTAAATGCAGCTGAATTCTAACATGTGGCTATGTCAAACGTCATAGGTAGAATACATGTTAGAAAGCTCTGGAGCCACAGCAGGGATCCATTTTATGAACCTGAGAATTAAAAATAGGTCTGCAGAGAAGGATTTAAAGATTGAACGTCATCTTTCTGAGTTCATTCTGATTTGGAGAGCATTACAGATAGATTTGGACTCTGACAAGCTTGGGTATGAGATTAAAGCTTTAAACCTCACTTGCTTTCTCTCTCCCTCCCTCAAAAAAAAAAAAAATTGCTAAGGCAAAGGAACTATCTGATAGCATTCTGTCTGCAGTGTTCTCTGCCAGCTTCTCACTAAATGTTTCCCATGTGATCTGAAGTTTTCTTGCAGATGGGCTGTCATAGAAAGGGGGCTCTTGTGTTTGTGGCATTTCATAAATATCATACATCAAAGAGAAAAGTGTAGTAGAGACTACAGTGCAGACTGAAGGGTTTCCTTTCTCCAGGAAGGTGTTCACAACATAATAATTTGTTATTGAATTCTTAGAGAGAGAACTGGAGTTAATATTTTTGAGGTTGCTCAGTGGATCAGAATGTCTGGCTGGGCAACCTTTGTGATACATTTTACCTTCTAAATAGAACTTCTCTTTCATTATTTACGTTCTTGTAAATACGAAGTAAAGGAGCCCCAGCCAAAATTCCTCTTTGATTCATTTACAATACATGTGAAACAAAGTCTGGGTGCCAAGTCAAGGTTGTAGAGTGTTTTTCCAACAGAAGACTGCTTCCTTTGTAAAAAATCTTTCTTGACAACCAGGTCAAAATGACATATTTATGAATTATCCGCACAAACTGTCCCCTTCCTCTATAATAGCCTGACGTTTTGCCTGAGGGAAGAGGCTTGAAGAAGTTCAGTGTATTCCTGAAAATCTTCAAGTACATATTGCCTTGTGATACTGCTGCAGATCAGCTTTCAGCTCTGCAGGCTGAGTGACAGCTCTGTGAAGGCACTTTGGTGATTCTTCAAGCAAAGACTCTGAAAAAAAAACAGCTCATTTTCCAGGGCTTACTACTTCGGGATCCTACAGATCCTGAAATGCAAACAATGAAGTAATAAACAGAATAATCAAGCTTATCCCTTGAAAGAGCCATTCTTCATCTTCCTTAAAGACTGTAAGCTATTTTTAGGAACCAAGCCTTGAGAGGCTGTTCTGCTTTGCAGAATGCGAGCATCTCCTGAACACTTGAAATTACTTTCATCATACAAAGGATAGTAATGCCTCAGTGAAGAACTGCAGCATTTAAAAGTAGTTGCTGCCTGCACTTAGTAGACCATATGGTGAAAATCATGCTAAAAAGAATAGAGAAAGCATTTTCTTCTTTTCTATTACAAATTTAGAAGAGGAATACACTGGGTACGGGTAATGGCCAAAAGCTGATTAACCCTGGAATGTACTTATCTCCTCATCAAAGAGCAGGCAATCAGCATTTTGAAATGGGCAGTTGTATAACACAGCTTTCAAGTATTTTGGCTGCTGATTTCCTCCCTCTGCCTCTGAAACTTCTGTCCAAAAATACAATCTTGCTGTAGTTGACACAATCCCAAGCATCCATATCCAGAAAGTGCTCTGGAGCCAGGTTCTCCACTCAGCAGGAGCTCAAGCAGTGAATCTTGAGCTATTTTATCCCATCACGTTCCTTTAATTTGCTCTCAGCCTGGGATCTGACACAAGGCAGTCATGCTGAAGTTCACTCAAATGATCTCCAAATTAATACAGATTCCAAAAATCCTACTAACCTTACTCATATTGATCTTGCCAGTCACTATGCATTTGATTTTGGAGATCCTACAGGCAGAAGTTTAGTTGCATGGATTTTATATTCATTTTCCTTGAATGCTGACTAGATAAAAGAAGGGAATGGAAACTGCTGCTGCTCAGCATCCATTAGTGCTTGTACTCTTGATGGTTAAATTGCTTTTGATTTTTGGGCAATGCCTTACATCTTTGGCATTAAAAGCTGAAATATTGGATCTATCCATTTCATCAGTTTAGGGATTTTTCAACTATATTGTGTTCAAATGCCAAAACCATTCCATAGTCAGGAAAATGTCAGTCCCTTCCCATTCTTTTGACAGTGTGGGTGGAACTAAGCTATAAAGTAGAGTAGCAAGGCTTCACAAATAACAATTTTGCTATTTTGGAAAGAGCCAATATTGTTAAGTATTCACATTTCTTTTGTTTGTTGCAGGCCTGGTGTGCTCGTTTATTACAACAGAATAAATGCTAAATATGTTTTTGCTGTTTTGTTCTTGAGTCTTGCATTTTATGAACACAGCAGTGCTGTAACTTTGTACAAGTAATTGGCTGTAGTTCATCACCAGCCCTTTTTACCTTATGCCTGTACATCAAAATCTAGCTGTAATTGTGGCATACACAGGCAGGTCTTGGTTAACTTCTGTTAGTTTGGCTCCTGATATTAAAGATGCTGTATCTTCTTGTGATTTTAATATTAGACAAAATTATTTCCTGCAAGGTCCAGTTTGTGGGGAGGAGTGTGCATTGAGAGAATACCTCTGACATTCTTTCAGCTGGTGAACTGTGCCTTTCCTTCCTCACTGGAAGAGCTGCTTGGGAAGGAGCAGCATAATGATAACTAAAGAGATAACTCTGTGTATTCATTGTTCTGGCAAGGCCATAAATATTTCAGTGAATTACTGAAATCAGAAATAGAAGAGACCTGATAAATTATACAGAGTATATCCTGAATGCAGCTGTACAGCTCCCTTTATGATAGTTTTTGCTAGCAAAAGAATTAAAATCAGTGCTGTGTGCTTTAAAGGTAAAAGGCTTATGTTTGTCAGCTAAACATTTGCTGAGACAGTAGTTCCACTAGAAAATACTAATTTGGTGAAATTAATATGTGTTATTCCTTTGAAACTTTTAACAACAAAAGAGGTGAGTTTTCCCAAAAGAGAATTTATCAACTGTTTTATTCAAAGGAAAATTTCACCGTTTTGCTAGTCCCTGAAGGTTAATTTTTTCCCCTCCAAACAAAAATACTTAATGGAAAGATAGTTTCATTTTTGTCAAAAGTAATAATTTTAAGATACTCAATGAACTTTTTGCTGTTGAATCTTATTTGAGTTGGCATTAAAAAAAAAGATAAATCTCAGAATTACATTAGTATTGAGATATGGCCTGGTCATCTGTAGCTCCTTCTACTTTAAGAATTGTGCTGAATTTTGAGCTCCTGGGGACAGCTGTCTTTTGGCACAGAATAATATCACTTTATTCCTCTTGGAATAAATACCAAATGTTGTCAGCTCCTCAGAAGCAATGCTCCAAAATCCTTTGTTCTTTACCAAGGAGACAGGAGTGCCTGTGGCATTGTCTTTGTGGCCTCCATGGCATCTAAAGACAATGTGTGACATACGACCTCTTCCCTGTGATGCCTAAAGAAGCCAACCTAGAAACAGAGACTGGACAGGAGTAAGGGAATAAAGGTGGATATTTATTTGAAAGGCCTTCAGAGGCACACCCTGGGCAGGCCAAAGGCTGCACCCAAGATGGACCCCGAGTCACGAGTTCTTCACACTTTTATAGCTTTGGTCCATTTGCATCTCAACCCAATTTCACCAATTCAACTTTAGCTAATGATGGAATTTCCCCTCAGCTTGCCCCCCTTCTCAAGATGCTGGGTTACACATTTTGGGCCGAGGCCGGGCTGGGTGTCCTTGGAGAGCAGCCTGGAGAGGCTTTGTTCTGTCTGTCTCAGCATGAGAGAGCAGCAGCTCCCAGGCTGCAGGGCACTGCAGAGTTACACACTGGGAATGCAGAATGTGAAAAATACAAAAGTTAAAACCTAAGGCATCACCTGTGTAGCTCCAGAATCTCCCAGTTTGCCTGGAATTGGGAGTTCAGTCCCTCGTTTGCTCGGTCTCATCTCATAAAGTCAGAGCAGGGCAGGACAGAGGGAGCGAGGCAGGAGCTTGGTGCTGCTCCGAGGGCAGCCCCTGGCTCAGGCTCTGTGGGACTGGGGGATTCTGTTCCCAGCTCTGCTCCCTGGAACTCTCCCTGGGAGCTGGGATCAGCTGTCTCCCAGCCCAGCCCGTGCTGGGGGCTGTGGGACTGGGGGATTCTGTTCCCAGCTCTGCTCCCTGGAACTCTCCCTGGGAGCTGGGATCAGCTGTCTCCCAGCCCAGCCCGTGCTGGGGGCTCTGGGTCCCTGCTCTCAGCCCCGTGCTGGGAGTCAGGCACCCTGTGCAGAAACAGTGGCTGCAGCTACACAAACTGGTTTGGCCAAAAATTAACTCACCGAGAAATTTTAATACTGTTTTTATTAAATCGCAGAGTGCCCATGTTTCTTTTTTGATCTGAAAACTTGGCTGGTGCAACACAGGAATAGAGTTTGGGAATTGAAATAAAACTTGGAAATTTTCCTTTTACATCTTCAGTGATGTAAACTGAGAATAACCCCTGACTTAATTTTAATTTTTCCAATGCACAACATCAAATATACACAAAATGAGAAGTGGATCTGTTTCACACTGTATTACAGACGTTGTTAAATTTTTGCCTTATTTTGAAAATGGGAATGTTTCATTTAAAAATTGATAGTTTTTCTGCAACTCTTTAGATACATTGCAAATCAGATCACAGTAAGAAACCTGAAGGTGAACAACTTACATACTTGCAGAAAAATTAAAATTCAAAGTTGCGTAACAGGGAAAATGGTTTCTGTAATCCTCAGGAAAAAAATCTAATCATATTTAATACAATTTTACAAGGATGCAGTCAAGAATTCAAAAGCTTTTTCTTCATAACTGTTTACTTGCAGCAAGACTTTTAATTTTCTGGAAATCATTTAAATTTCCAATTTTGCCTGCATGGCAAATAAGAATGAAGAGCTGTAATTCTGACAGTGTTCATAGAACTGTAATTTCAAATAGAAAATCGGTCCAAGAATTTGAATATGTTTCATTGCAACAGAAAGTAAGTGTTCCACTTACGAAATGTAATCCTGTACAGTATTGAAAATTATTCCGATATAAATGAAATTGAGTGTGCATAAAAATTAATTTGAAAAGGGAGCAGTAGACCTGTGAGACAAGTACATTCTCTCTCCAGTCTGTAAATCTGATAGAAACTGTTTTATTGACATGATTCCTACACCTTGATTAAAATTATTACCCCAATTTTAAAAAGGAATTTGAGTCATGAAGCAGCTGACTTGCTCGTTCATAGGTAAGAACGACAAAAACCCAAGGATTTAACAAAAGTCTTCTGAATTTAATATTTATGGTTTTTTCTGATTAAGTGTCTTATTGTTAGGAAATCCTGAAAGAAGCTTTTTTTTCCTCCTGGACAGTAACCTACAATTACTAGAATCTATAACTACACTAGAGATGCTATTGCCCAGCATTGTGGGGTAACTGTCAGGTTTATTAGTGAGTTGTAAAAATACTTAGTTTCTGGTTTATCATTCCTGTTTGTGAAGTTTATGACTTTTCATTCAGCAAAAATGCCTGGACTGTGGAACAGTGTCAGGGAGCACCTTTGCACTCTCTGACCTGGAAATGTTCATTAGGAAAGGGAATCACTGATGAGGAAGCACAGGCTGGAGCACAGAGACAGCCACAGGCTCCCTTACAGTTTTCTGACAACGTTTTACTGCGTTGGGTTTCTTGCCTTTTTTTATCACAATTGCTGCAGTTAAGTACTGTAGGTCTGAAGCAAAGTTTCAGTGCCGCGTGCTGGATCCACATTAATTTTTTAATGCATGGTTATCCACATATTCCTAGGTAATTTAGACTTATAGCTGTGGTTTCCAGGCTGCACTCAGTCATCAACCACTGAACCGCACAAGTCTCGTGACTGATTTACAGCTTGTCTGCAGAACCTGGACTCTTTTATATTCCTTTCAATTGCAAGATTTATTATGATCATCTGGGAGAGGTTTTGAGGTTGGGTGGTGATCCCTGACTCAAAAAAAAAAAAAAAAA
>VWZT01007432.1:42929-83064 GCA_013397055.1 Pachycephala philippinensis
GGTTTTAATGTTTTTATTGGGGTGTGAGTGCAGGTGCTGTCTGACAAGCCTTAAAAACGTTCCCTAAACTCTTGTGTCTCTGGGCAGGATTGCCTTGGGTTTACAAGAAATACTTCGAAGGAGACAAGACAGGGGTTTTTTGGTGCATAGTATAATTAAAATGTATCACTTCTGTGAACACAAGACATAAAAATGCCTTGCAAATGGGAAGCAGGAGAAATGTCTGCATGTAATGTAAATTACACAAAAGTGTAGAAAAGTAGCACTCGGGAGTTTGCCACTGAGGCATCAGAAAAGATTTGGCTGGGAAGGACCTCTGGCAATTAGACAGTGCATCCATGTGCCTCCAGCAACACAAATTATTGTTAACTCAAACAGGTATTTGTCTGCTATATCCCACTGCCTCTGTGGGCCAGCTATTGTTATCCTTAATTATCCTTGCCACTAGAAACCTTTTCCTTTGGCTCAAATCCTCCTCACTGTGGTTAAAGCCTGTTACTACTTGTCTTGACCCCTGTAGTTACTTGAGAACACCCCACTACTTCCTCTTAGTGGCAGCTTTTAACGTACTTGGAGACCATGTAGCATCCCCACCCTGTTGGCTGTTCCCCCAAATAAATGACACCAGTTTGCTGAATTCTTCCCTACACCACATCTCTCCTGGCCACTTCCTTACCTTTGTATTTCTCTGACTTCTCTCCAGTTCATCAAAGTTGTATTGAGTTCTGTACTTTGGAGCTTCCTGTGGGAGACAAAAATGGAATGAGCTTGTTTGCTTTAATATGAAATCACACCCGGTCCCAAATGGTGTTTCCTTTCCCCAGTAGCTCCATGTCACTGGTTCGTGTGAAGTTTGGGCTTTCTTCTGCTCCCAGAACCAAAGGCAGCTGGGTGTGCCCACTTCCTTCTGGGCAGCTGATTATCCACACCTTGCATACAACACTCTGCTATTGTCTTTATTCAGCTGCACCCTATTTATTTCAGACATTTGATCCAGTTAGTCAAGCCCTTACAAAATTCTAATCTTGTTTTTCAATGGCATTTCAAAAAAAAAGTCCTTTTACCAATGGGTTTTAAATCCTGAATTATCCCCAAACTCCCCTTCCTTGGACTAAACCCACGTTTTGTTGAGCGTGAGAGAGGAATGACATTGTTTTCACCTAACTCGTCTTACTTGTGGGAGTTGTTACAGGGCCCAGGAACTAGACCCTGCTTGTTTAATTTGGTGTCCGAGAATCAGAACATTACAGTAATTATGGACAAGCAGAGAAGCCAGATAAAAGCTCACACTAATAAGGACAGAATAATTTTAGACCCTGATCAAATCAGAAAATACATTTAAATATCAGTTATGAGCAAATTGCATGCTGATTTATTGGTGATTAAATATGCAAGGAAAAACACAGTTCAGTGTCTAAAGCTTGTATTTCAAGACAGTTCTTTAATGTGACCTAGATTTCAGAACTCTGTTGTTGCTGCTAGAAAAGCAAATTATTCTCTCTCCATTCACTTACCTTTAATGAGAAAAGATGAGTCAGCTTTTGAATAGGCACTGCCTGTCCTGACTTTCAAATCAAAACATTTTAATAATGAAAAACAAGTGATATTATAATATCTTAAAATACAGATGACCTAACAAGATTAGTGCAGTCTCATTAGGATAATTTCCAGCATCTCTGAAAAAAAAGTCATTAAAGAGCAGACCTTTAAAAGTCTACAGACTTGTTTAGTTCAACAACTTTAGTTCGACTTGTTTGTGACCCCTCTATGAAAAAATTAGCTGACTTTGTGCCTCTTCCCATACAAGTTGTGTTTGCTCTTGGTAACTATGGAGACTGAAGTCAAAACTCTCTGGATTCAACAATTTTACTGGATGGTAAATACTTCCTAAATTGTCTCTCTGTTAATTTCTGTTGACATAATGCTTAGAATTTTGATATATTAATCCTTCATTATAGCATGGTGTTTTGACATAAGAGAGGAAAGAAACTTCAGAATTCTGTGGCACGGAGATGCAAATTGCTCCCAAATTGGAGAAAATACACAGGGGAGGCAGGAATTGGTTTTGGCCTCAGATCGGTGTCTGAAAGCCAGAAAATACCCTGGTGAGACAGGAATTTATCCTTGAGGGGTCAGTCCCAGATCCGAGTCTGACGTCCTTCTCTTTTGCCTGGCAGGGACAGCTCAGATTCAGGCAGCTGGGTGTGGGGAGAGGTGGACGCCCCGTGTCTCCCTGTGGCTCTGGGTGTCAGGGAGCACCTCTGTCACCATTTCAGGTGACCAAAACCGAAGTGACCATTGCAGTGGAGCTGATCCAAAGCAGTGTGTGTGCTTTTGGCAGTCAGTCAGTGCCGAGTTCATTTTCTTGGAGCATCCTGCGAGATGTGGATGCGTGCTGACAGGGGGAAGGGGGATGAGCAGCCCTTTGTTGGGAATCAGTGTGTGCTGGAGCTATCAGGGCTCATCTCGTCTCAGAGGGCTCGTAGGCTTCGCTGTCAGCTCCTGCAGTTGTCACATTTTTTCACTTCTCCTCGGTAGGTAGGAGTGAGAAGCTGAGGGCCAGCAGAGTTTCTTAGACATATATGGCACACAAGTGTGGTAATTTAAATGGGAAGAAGCACAGGGAAAGTTGATTGCCAAGAATGAGAGAGGAAGCTTTTTTCAAAGTGTGTTTTAAGGAGAATTTGCCTGAGGGAAATATAATTGCTTGGTGCTTATAAAGGAGACCTAAAGGAGGTACAAAATGTATGTATCTGTTACCTCATGGCATGAGGCATACAGATCACTAACTGGGAGTTAAGGAGGGCAGTTTTTGCCTTGAGTTAGTGATTTCTGTGGGTATTGTGTTTGGTAACAGAAATTTTGCCTTACCTGTAAATTTTACCTTTACAGTTCAGGTAAAGTTCAATATGCTAAATTGAGGCACTTTGTGATTTTTTTTTTTTCCCCCTTCAGATTTATAACAAAAAAGGAAATCTAGCTCAGGTTTTAAGAACTTTTGACATTATCTCTAAAATAATTAAAATTATTTCTAAAGCCCCTTCTTTTACCTATGTGTAGCTACAGGCTTTTTAGTATCAGGCTACAAGGATGGCTTGAGTTGATGTATTCTTACAATTCTTGCTTCAAAAGGAAAAAATATTACTTTGGTCAGGCCTTGCTGTGAGATGAGCTGAGCAGAGAGTGGTTCTGTCTCTCAGTTGTAGGTGGTTCGTGCCAGCCCCTTGTGCAGTTTAGTTTCATCATCAGTGCAAAAAAAGTGAGATATTACTTAGCAAGAAAGGCATATCATGTAATACTATTGCTTTTTAAATCTCAGACAATTTCTGCTCAATTCTAATTTTAGGAAGTCATTTTAATTTGTTACCAATGAATGCTTTCTAATTAAACTTGCATTTAACGATCACATGCGTCAGTGAGCAATGTGAGCTGACAGTGATGGAAGTGGGAGGATAGCACAATAGATGCTGACAAGAGAGGTTGATCCAGTAAGGAAAGGAGACAGATGAATTCCGGAACAGAGGAATCAGGGGAGCAAGAAAGGAGGGAAACTGGGTAAAAAGAAATGAGTTCTTGGGCTATGCAGAGTTATTCCAGGCCATTCCTAATTGCCTGGTCCTGGTGGTGAATGCCCTGTGTACAGAGCCTTGAATTTCTGTAATAACAATGGGTTATTCCAGGTTCTTTTTAATCAGCTGAAAGTGTCTTGTACCAATTCAGAACAAGAATGTCCTCCAGAGAGTACTTACTTCCATGAATTTAACTTCTGTTAGCCTAAGTGGCATTGGTGTAAAATTCCACAGTGAGGGACTGTTTCTCTGATTTAAGAATTAATATTGTGTTTCCTGTCTTCTCTTCAGCACTTCGAGATTCATAGGTATAAACAAAATTAATTTAATTTATGCAAATATTCCACAAAAATTACTTTGTAACTTGTAGTGTGTTCAGTCAGCAGTGGAAGCAATAATGTGTTCTTGACTCATCGCAAGTGGACAGCATCGTGTTAAAAGTCAATAGTGGGAAACTGCAAAAAAAAAAAAGCCTGCAATTAATTGATAGAAAGGAATATTAAAAAAAAAAAAAAAACTGGAAGGGGCTGAGAAAAATGTAATGGGGAACATGCTTTTACTGTTTTTCAACCTTAGCAGGGAGCACTGCCAGCCCTGTGATCCTTGGGTACTGCGTTCCTCTCGCTGTGTCACTAATTGAGACTCAGCTATTGCAGCCTTTAACACTAAAGTAACACAAAACATCTTTAACTTGGCAAACTAAACAGATGGGAGCCACTGGAGGATAAGGAGCACTGGTATGATTTCTTTTTCTTCGCAGCCTTTTCTGTGAAAGAGGTGGATTTCTGCGTTCTGCAGTTTTCTGATTTTTCCGTATTGCCTCCACCTTATCAAGAGTCCAAACTGCTCGGAACCTACAGCACCTAAGAGTTATGTGAAAGTAGATAATTAGTCTTTATCTGAAAAATATGGAGTTCGGAGGTTTATTTTCTGTTTTATTTCCAGTATTCACCTTCTGAAAAGGTACAATTTTAAAGGTAATTCTTTATCCTTCTTAAAGACACACAGCAGGAACCTCATAGCTCAGGTTACTGTAGCTCTCACTCATTTCTGAAGACCTTCACACTGAGTAGAGTTGTTCTAACTTTGAATTTCCTTCCTTGTTAGGTAGGAGAGGAAAATGTCTGTACTAATGTCTGACCACATGTGCTGTTTGTGGTCATTCTTATTTCCTTAAATTTTAGTCAGTTGACTGGTCATTGTTCGTAAATTGCAAATGCTCTTGTATTCAAACTGTTTCTAATTAACTGTACCAAGCTTTTCACAGACAATATTAGAATAGAAGAAAGACATTTACAACAATTTGTAATTTCAGAATTAGCAAAAACATCTAAAAGTTGTTCATGTAATCCTTCAGCATGAAACACAAACTATTTAATAACGCCTTCTAAATTGTAAGTTGTAATTGTTTTAATCCAAGATTAAGGAGTTTGCCAGCACAGATGGGTCAATGTGTTATGATTAATAGGCAGTGGGAAAACACGAGCTCATCTTTCACCATGCCCTGAATGTCCAAAGTAAGACAAACACTGTTCCTGAAGCCTGGTTTCTAGGAACAGACTGAAGGCAGACAAGCTGATCTGCCAGCCATACTCCAAATCAGCGGAAGTTTCAGTTGCTGCTTTTTCCCAGATGGCTCCACTTGAAGACTACTGAGTCCATCTTTGTTTTATTAAGTGACCAACAACAAAAGAAAAGAATGATTTCTTTAGAATAGAATTTGATATGTGAAAAAAAGGAATGGAATGTCCCCTCAGCAGAGTATTATTTATGAAAGGAAGCATATTTGGTTTTGGGAAGAGCGCTTGAAATGATCTAAAGTGACATACAAGCAAATGCCAGAAGTGCATATTCACTTCTGAAAGCTGTTTTTCTGAACCAGAGTGTTTACAATGGAATTCAAAAAAAAGCGGAAAAATACAGCTTACATTATTGATAGCCTCAAAAAATAAAAGGCCATTTTGTGCCTGCACCCCACTGAACACTCTGGACAAGCAAGGGTGGATATTTCTCCACAGATTTTTGCTTCAGCTGTGTCAAATTACATAAGTGACAGAGGAGTTCCTCTGCTGGTATTACACCATGATACCTCTGGTGTCATCTCTGGGATATTCCCATATTCCAGTAGCACTCAGGAGTCCAAAACCAAGCACCTTAGAACCAGCAAATCAGACCTTCAGCTTTCCATCCTGTTTGCATTGCTTAAATAGCTCAGAAGAGCCAAAGGCATTGGGGATCTTAATTAACACCTTTTCCTTTATTATTGAAGCCACATGCAGAAGGTTTAAATGTTGATAAGAGCTGAAATCGATGGCTATTGAAAAGACATCAGAATTCAGAACCACATTTTATCAAGTGACAGAGAAAACTGATTTTAATGTCCTTTAGCAAATCTGTATCAGAAACCCTTTTAGCAGGTAATTCCTGTTTCTTAAAAAACCTCATCATTTTTGAGACTGATATTAGATACAATTAGATTATCAGGAGATAAATAAAGGGTATGAGCTGGCCCGTACTCTAGTATGTAAAAAAGATATGTACATCTGGAAAAGCCGTAAAAGGATATATGAAAAAGACATCCTTATTTCTGATGTTGGTTAAAGAATGGTTCATTGTGAAACAGAATATGCCTACAATGTGTCTTTAGCATTCCAGATAGGTACTACATCCCTTAAACTAGATATTAATTCCAGATACAGACTGTTCACCCATAACAGGAAGGGGAATTGCAGCCAGAGACCCTTTTAATGGTGGATAACAGAGGTGTGAAAAATGCTGGAAATTGGTTTGTGTTTCACTTTGGGCGAGATTAGCACCTCTGGTAGGCAGCTGAACCTAAGCACTTCTTCCAGATTCATCAGAGATGTTTGGTGCCTGCTTGTAATGGAAGGAGGGTTTTAAACTCTGGCCTCAAGGCCAAAATAAAGCACTTAAGGACACACTTATCTTGAATCATCTAAACAGGTCAAATCTAGATAGAATCTTAGTGTACAGTGCGGTTTATTTGAGCAATTCTATAGGCTCTGAATCTCCAATTTCTTTCGAGTAATTTTGTCAAAAAATAAGCAAAATAGAGCATTTTTGGATTTTGATGTCAGTCAGGACTGCAGTTTTGAGCTGAATATTCTGCAGTGCTGTCTGTTTTACTACTTTCATCTGCTGATCTCCACATACCTTTTGCTTTAATAATTTTTAACTAGATTATTTAGGGGAAAGAAAATCACCCAACAGCATTACTGCAATGTCTAAGTTTGATAACTGCCTGGGAAAATGAGGCTTTTCTCATAATACCTGTATTTCCCCCTTTTTCCTTTAGAGACATGATGGATCATGCCATGTGCAGTATTATTGAGGGAGAGCACACACATTCTCTCTTGGGAGCTGCAGGCAAAGTCTTCCATCTCTGTCACTTCCTAGAGGTTTATAATGCTCATCTCTTTCTTTCTGGGACCCGCAGTGTCAGTGCTGGTGCAGTTTTTGTCCTGTGAAGCCAAGGAGGCGATAAAGATCAATGAGCTCCACACTTAGCAGGTATCAGGAAAGTTCTGTTTGCCCGAGGGCTTCATTTCCTCTCAGCTTTATATAACCTCAGAGCAGTGGTTATCCCGGGAGGCATCTCAGGGAAGGAGGAGCAGTGCCCAGGGACCCTGACTGGCCATAGCAGTGCTGGGGTACAAACAACAGCAATGGTTCCTTGGTTGTGTTTTTCACAGAGCACTACAGACATTTCTTTGGCATTAACCCTAATTAAATGCATGTACTCAGAACAAAATGCTGGTAGGTTATTGCGTGTTTTGACTAAAGTGCTCTCTCTCAGGAGACTGCTCTTCCTTTTGCGTGCACAATTGCTTTTGCAGCTTTACCTTTTCCTTGAAGAAGGTAAATAGTCACAAGTGTTTGAATAGCAAGAAGCCCTGTATTTTCTGCTGAAATGAACTAGTTTTTAAATACTGTGAATCTGTAATTTCTTAAGATGATCTATGCATACAACTGCAGCCAAATATATTATTTATGAAGATTCGTCAAATAGACTGTAGCAGTTCACACGAGAAATTATAAATATGCAGGAAATCTGAGGCTGCTGGAGTTTATGTAGGCTAAATCCTGTATATTTCAGACTGTTTTTCTGACTTTTTCAGCTCCTTTACCTCCCCTTTACTCCAGGTGAGAGCTTAGCAGCTTTTCAAAGCAAGTCCTGGGACAGACAACAAATTTAACCCTGGAGGGTGTGAAAAAGAGAGCAGGAGGAAGTAGATCAACTTATGAATGATTCATGGAGACAGTGAGCTTGGAGGAAGTGGAGATGATGTCTGGGGAAATACAATGCAAAACATGAGAGCTTCCTGGCTACCAGGGGAAATACATGAAATAGAAGTACAAATCTGAAAGGGAAGGAAAGTAATAAAGGCAACAGCACTGAAAAACTAGTGGAGAGCAGGTAAAAGATGTGGAAAATAAAAGCATTAAAAAACCTACAGATGTAGGTGGAACGTGGAAGCATATAAAGAATGGATAGGATATACAATCTAATGCATACAAAGTCAAAAAGGCAAATAAAGCTCTGGAGATATCTCCAGAGTTTCATTTCTAGGTGACAAATGTATTCAGTGTTTTTGAAAAGCAGTCTTCAGTGGGTAAGGGAAGAATACAGAGCATCAGTTATTGCTACCTACGTACGGTTCTTCATTTAGAAGAGAAAAAAAGCCAATAATTTTAATCAAATCACCAGTGAAAAAAGTGTAGTTTTCACTGCTAAATGAAACAGGTGATGTAGGGGATCCATGTGAGCACAGAGCAGATGCTGGGCTTTTACTCATAATTGAGCAAATCCGTTGTCATTTATTTGGACATGCATGTTTCATGCAGGAAGAAGGAAAGGCCAGGGCAGATTGAAGCAATTGAGGGATGAATCCCATGGCCATTTAAATAATCAGAAAATATCCATGCTGAATAAAGGTCCCATCTTCCATGGGAGAGGAAGGAAGAACCAGTGAGCATGTCTAGCATATTTATAGCTTAAAACATCCTTTTCTTCCTCCCTTCATAATGGAGTCAGAGCCTGAGAACTGCTACGCAGCATCTACCTTGTGTTTAGAGGGAAGTAGCTGTGGATTATTCTCTTTGAAAGGTAGTGGGCGGCATGTTTGGAGGAACAGATTGTAAAAATCTGTTCTAAACTGAAAATGGGAAGAAGCCTGAGATAAGTGACTAATGGGGGTAAAAGTGATAGGAAAAAAAAATCATACCAATGGGTTTTTTCTTTTTCAAGCTGTACTGACTGATCACAGTGCTGTTCTAGTTCCCAGTTCTCAAGTTCCCTTCCTGAGTTCTGGAGTTTTGGTTACTTGTTGCTCCTCACTTGGTGCCTACAGGTAGAATTCCTTCTGAGAAGGTTTGTACCAGTTCCACTGTGCCCAGTCCTGATTTGGTAGCTGTAATGAACTCTGTTTATACTCGAGAATTGAAGTTATCCCTCTCTTCTAAGAAGAACCACATTAGAGACAAAGGTGTGACAACAGAAGAAAACCAGCCTTTTAAAAAAGAAATCTGAAAAAATAAACATGTGCACTTAGGACAGTCCTTGGGAGGAGGCAGCTTTCAAAGCTCAGATGGTGCGTGCAGTCCAGCACATTTTCCAAATAAAAGTTTTAAATCTAAAGCAGGCTCACAGATGGTTCTAATGAGCTGGTCTTTGAGATACACTGGGACTTGAACAAAAATAGTTTAACTCCTAAGACACTAACATTTTGAGATGAGTTTCAGGCAAAACACTTCAAGAATTAATTTAATATATATTTCTAGTCTCAAAAAAGCCCCAGTTTTTCGGGACCTTGCACTTGCCATTATATACCTTACAGTACAGTATCACAGAAGTGGGAGCATTTTTACACAGTGACTGATGCTTTTTTTCTCCAGCACTTTTCAAACCCTACAAAGAGCTAGTTTTGAGCAAATAGTTATTTAAAAGGTAAGGATTTGCTAGGAAAATTTTAATTTTTAGAGGACTATAGAATAGTACCCTACTAAAAGTATTTACTCATCATTCTAGTAATAGAATTGCCGTCAAATGATGCTTATCAAAAAGTATCATCTAGTAATAAATGTATCATCAAATCATCAAACCTAGCAGCTTCCTAGCACAGCAAGTATTTGTAAAATTGTATCATTTATATTATTATCTGTTACAAAAGTAGGAATTGATTTATAACCTTTTTATGATATTGTTTGAAACTGCAGTATTGTAACTTACACTATCTCAGAACTATCTCTGTGTCACTTGAGCTTCGAGAGACTTCTTATTTCTTTATCTCCTCTTAGGTCTGCCTTATGGATGGGAAGAAGCTTATACAGCTGATGGAATCAAATATTTTATCAAGTGAGTAGTTCTGGGGAAAACGGGTCAGAGTTGAAAGAGAAGCACATCAAACTAAACACATTTCAGTCCTAGAATTAATGGAAAAATTTATTGCACACTGTACTGTATGCTGTTGTTTTTTCTAGAATATAATGAAGATTAATTTATATAATAGGGGATTTTTTTATTACTCCTCTAAAAGATTGAAAGAAGTGGCAAAAAATATAATTTACCTCCATTCCATATATATCATGATCTAGTTAATAGCGAGTTATTCTAGCTGCTGAAATTTTCACATTGTTTAATTCTTATAGGTGCCAGAAACACGGGGTTTTGCAGGTGGATTTCTGCAGTCTCCTAAAACAGAGGAAGGACAGCAAATAAATTACTTTTATCCCAAACTCTTCCAAAAGTCACGTAAATAATGCTGAAGTTGATTCATTAACTGGCCGAGAAAAGCAGAGGGTTTTTTTTTCCTTTTTTTCAAGCACAGTGCTCAGTTGTCCTTGCCTCACCCCATGCTGCCTCGAGCGAGATGTATTAAAGCAGACATGGTTTTTTTCTGCAGAGGTTTCCAAACACACTGTGTATGATCCTGCATTCCAGCTCTAATCAAAGGGTGCCTTTTATTTTCAGACAGATGTAGGTTACTATATGAGATTTATACCAAAAAAAAAAAAAAATTGTAGAAAAATAGCTTAGGAAATGAAGGTGAATTAAAAGCCAATTTCATAGCAATGGAAATAAATACAAGAGCAGCTATTAAAATAGAGCACTGTTCCCTTGGGCTCTGTTCATGCAGGGAGCCATGACAGGACAGTTGGGAAGTTAAGATGGATGCTTGACTACTCTGGGTAATACTCTGGGTTTGTACCTGTGTAACTGGAAACTGAGCTTGAAGATAGTATTATCAATAATAGCAAATAAAATTTAGAATCAGAGCAGAAGAAATGACACATTCTTGAAGCATCTCTGCTGGGGTTGTTTTGGGTTTGTTCCTGCGTTTCTCACACAGATCCGTATCTCAATGACTCAGCAGAAAGCTGGATTTGCTGGATGTGTGCAGACATTTTTTTCTGAGCTCTGCACTTGGATGCTGAACCATTGCAGATGTGACAAGCAGATGCTTATTAGCAACAGTAGAATCTCAGCTACTCTAGATGGTGCAAGCCTAATTTGCAGAAAGCATCAGATGTTTTGCATCTTATCCCCACTTGCTGAAACTACCAGTTGGAACTCACGAGTTCACATGCAAAAGCTTTTTCGGGAATTTTTGCAGATCTGAGTGTTAGTGACTCTCTTCAGTTGCTCCTGATGACAGTGCCCAGGTTTTCCATTGCTGTTACCTCCTGTAATCTGTCCTAAAAAGTTCTGCCTCTCAGTCTTTGTGAGGAAGGAAGGCAAGGAAAATTTATCTATTTAATTGCAGAGAAGGGTGTGAAATCACCCTTTATGACCACTGTCTAAAAACTTCTTGTGAGTGGAATCACCACACTGAAGTGGTGTTAGAGCTCTTAATGCACCTCATTAGAGTGGAGTTAACTGAGCATTTCAATAACACATCACGGTAATTAATATTATTTTTAACTATTTCCTTATTTTGCTTTCATCACTGTTTCCAAATGCCTTTGCAGAGTGTAAGCCAGGCTGTTTGCATGCCTGGCAATCCATAGCCCTTACTGCACTGTGTAATGGGGATGAAGTCAGCTGTGGAAGTTAACTGTTAGCAAGGAGCAGGGCTTGCACAGACCCTTGTTTCTAACATCAAACGATGGAGATTTCAGGGTGAAAACCAACACTGAAAATATCCTTTTTCTAGGAGGAACTTAGCTTGAGGGGCCATTTTATCAGCTGATCCTTTCCAGTAGGATTTAATCTTAATTGTTTGAATGGGGATTATCAGAATAGTTGATACTTCACAGCTCTGGTACTAATGCTGTAACCTTCTTGTTCTCTTTGGCTGTGAATGTCAATCCTTTTATTGTATTTTAGAATCCTTTCCTTCATTTTTAGTCCAGCCAAAGCCATGAGGGGCTTAAAAGTATTTCAACACTAGCCCACTTCCCTGTATAGAAATAGGAAAACATGTTAGAATTCCCAAAGTGAGGCCACAATTGAAGTGGTCTTATGTGTGAATTGCCATTTTTCTTACTGTGCAGTGAGGATGTATAGAAGCTGCAATGGCTTTGTTTAAATCCACAGCAGCTTTACAATATGCTAAGGACAATCAAATATTATTTTAATTAGCAGTTGCCTTCAGTTCCAACATGCTTTATTGGGCCATCAAGTAGCTGAGTCCATAAATCTATACATTATAAATCTAATGCAGTAAACACCCCAGAATGGAATCTTAATAGCACATAAGCTTGAGACAGCTTGCTGTGAAATTTCCATAAATATCTCTGAAGGGGTGTAGCAATATGAGGTGCATGAGAAATCAGAGTTTAAAAGAAGCAAACCAGCTGGCTTGTGTTACACACTAAAGTGAAACCCACTTACGTGAATAAGTGACATGAATAAAACATTCACATGGGGCTGAGCAGCTCCCTGTATCTACCAGGGAAAGCTGCACCTTGTCCATGAATCCTGACCTTAGGACAACTTTTGAAATCACCACTTTTATCCAGCAAATCGTTTCAGCCTCAGTAAATCATTTTCAATCAAGCAGGTTGTCAGGACTGCTGGGTGCTGCAAGTGTGAGAAACCACCCTTTAGACTGCCAAAACTGACCTGAGTCTGGGCTGGCATTAAGCTCATTTGTACAGGTTCACCATGGAATAACAAACTGTAATGAAAGCCTCTCTGAGTTACAGCTCAGTGTGCGCTAGGGAAAAAGCAAGTTCAAGTGTCTTACCAAAATGAAATAAATTAACAGTTATCAGAAGGACAAAAATTACAACAGCAGATAGGGATCAGCTTCCTTGCAAATGTAACTTTTCTCCTGCCAGGCAGCAAAGGTGGAATTTGGGCCCAGATACATTTTGAGATAACTTGGTATACTTTAACAGAGAGGACAGGCACTGCTGTATTTTTATGTAGCAATACCACCATTCATACATGGCACCAGATTCGTGCCCCATCAAGAGACACAAAGCACTGGTGCCTGTGTCCTCACCAATTTACATTTGGGATTGCAATCCTTTTTATACTGGCTGGGTATCCCATTTCAACATTTAGCTGTTCTCACAGTGAAGAATATTTTGTTAATCTAGTCAAAATTTCCCCTGAAGAAACTTTTGCCCGTTGCTTCTTGTCTCTGCCCAACATCTTTGTGAGAAGAGTGGGCTGAACAAACCCAATTCATTCATGTGCCAAGTTCTCCAACCCTCTCATCATCTTGGTGACCCTCCTCTGGATCCTCCCCCATTTTTCCATTCTCTGTCTTGAACTTGGAGGATCAGTGCATTGAAGAGACCCCAAATAATAAGGTAAAAATGTTCATTAATTGATTTTACTTATGAGATGATTGATTTTTTAAATTACTGATTTTCTAATAGAAACTCCTGTCCCAAACAGGCATTTCATCTGTAAGTCCCAGAAACACAAAGGGGCTAATGAACCCTGACAAAATATCACCTACACCCAGATGAGTGTGAGAGCACTTACAGTCAGCTGGGACGCATTAGGATGGGAAAAGTTTTGTAAATAAGGGAAAGGCCATCTTGTTCACTTTTAAAGTTTTCATGTGGCTGGTTTTTCCCAGGCTTAGTTCAGGTGTTAAATGAGTTAACAAAGTGTTGTAACCAACCACCACTAGAACAAAATCTCACTTTTGCTGTATGCTCCAGCCCTAAAATCCAGCAGTGAAAACAGTTTCCATGCTATCACGGAACTGATCTTGTGAATTAGGAATCTTTGGGTTTGATTTTCAAACAGGAGAAAGATTCTGTGCAGAACTGCCCTCCCAGGGAGGCGCCATATCTGCTAATTAATGGTTACATCCTGCTCGTTTGGAATCACACAGGAGCAGCATAAAACCCCATAGCTGGGACACACTGATTTTTCCCCAGAAAACCCATTCTAGTTAATCTCTTCCATCCTCCCACTGTGTTCACCTTTAACATATGGCAGCTCTGTAGCATGAGGCTGGCACCTAAAATTAGGTAGGGCCTTGCTATGCTCCCTCCCACTGCCACCCACTCCTTGCATATGTATGTGGTTTGTAAGGACCAGCTGTGAATTTTGCCCCTGTAAACACTGTTTTTCTAGCATTTTAATAGCACTAGATTCCAAATATTCCACATTAACAGCTATTTTCCTCAAGAACGCTTATCTTAAATTTTCATGAAAGACAAGTAGAAGTTCTCAAATATTTTAGAACTTTTGGGATCTTTTCCCTTAGATGTATTAGGGCCTGTGACGTTTTCTATCTCACAACAAAGGGGAAACAGTAATGTTTCATTTAGGACTATCTTTCAGCAATTTATTTAAAAACCAGAAGTTTCCCGTGGAGGCATTGTGTGCTTCAGGTGCCTCCATTGGAAGGTGGAGAATGTGCTCCAGGTTAAGTAGAAGCCTAAAGTCAATACGTACAAAATACAGATTAATAAAAACCACACGTGATGTGTTATAGTGGATTTTTAAATCATGCCTAAGAAATCAGGTTTCCACTTGGAAAGCAGACACATCGTACTTAGATATCCTATAAAATTATGTTTTGTTTGGTCTTGCTTGGGAAAGAGACACCATTCATTTTACTGAAAACTGGGCATTCATAGAAACTGTATCATTTTAGCTGAGCTAAGAATAGCAGAGCATGTGTGACAGATGAAGAACTTCTGTAGTATAAACATGGATGTTTTACAGCACTAGAGTAAAGGTATCATCATCAAAGGAAAATAAATCACAGCTGATTTTACTTAACTGCATGGTAACTTGAAAATATAAATTTGTTCCTTTTATAAATGTTCTCTGCACATTTCTACTGCTTTATAAATGAGGGGTCCAAACCCCAACACACTGAGGTGTGTTCAGCTCACTCCTGAACACTCTGGTGTATTACAATACCCTGGTTACCTGCAGGTTATCTCAGCATGGGCTGGAGTGGCCCTTGCTAGAAGAAATCAGTGAAGTTCAAATCATAGCAGACCTGATGGAGAAGTAAACTTCTGTATGTTCCACTTAATTTTCAGTCAGTTCAGAGCAGCAAACTAAGAAAACCAGTGATCTGCCATACTGATTCCAACATGGAATTGAAATTCCCCTGGACTGAATCCAGTGCCAGCTCTGCACCCAGCTCCCTGTAAAGCAGTAGGCAAGTTACTTGCACCAAAATTAGCAGTTATCAAATCATCATTGTAGGTGTCCCCATCTTAACTCTGATGTTTTGTGGGTAGGAATGGATAATTTGAGGCATGCAGTGCTGGTTCCACTAAGTTGAAAGAAAGCTGCAGTTACTTTGCTTCTCTTAAAATTTGGACCTTTCCTATTTTACATTTCACAAAAAAATAAAAGGAGGTTGTTTTTGAAAATGTTTCCTTTTACCTGTCATCCTCAAATTCTCCTGAATGAAAATAAATAGTTACAGAATCACAAGAAGTGGCAAATATTGAAACAGAGCTGGCTGAGCACTAACCAAGTGCTATCTGCTGTTACTGCTGTTTAATGTACAGGGATCCATCCGCTTGGCATCAGTTCACACACCTTCAGATGGAACCATCTGAATTTGGGTAGTCTTGACATGTTTCTCTTGGATTTTTGGAATTCAGTTTCTCTGATTCTCACTGAAATCATTTTGCTGGACTATAAGGAAAATAATCTCAGATGTAGAACTAGGAAACTTGGCATTGGATTTTATGATAACATGAGCTTGTAATACAAGAATGTTAAGACCTTAAGCTGCTTTTGGTTGGGCAATCTTTTTTTTTTCCCTGAGAGGTTGTTTGTTTTTTAATATCAAGAACTAAAACGGAGAAACATTCTTTCAGCTTCCACAGATACTGCACACTCTGTCCAGCTTCTGGCCTGTCACAGAAGGCATCAGTTAAAATTTCTTCGGTGAGAAGACGCAAGAAAGTGAAATTATTTTGCTCCCTGGGTTTTGGGAGGGCCATCGGAAGCAGATCAAAGCACACAGCAAGGTTTTTCGGGATGTGCTTCATCTGGAGCAAAGTCACTGTTCCAGGTTCATGTCAGTTTAGTACATGAGGAGTTGAAACAATAGCCCTTAACATGCTTTGATGCATTTGCAAATACACAGCACCAGAATTTTTATGCAGCTCACTTAGAGCCAGGACTGTGAGTAACTGCACCCATGAAACCAGCACTTCCAGAGGAGCAGCAGGAGACAGATTCCAGGTAGTGCTTTCAAGCTGAGAAGTGCCTGTGCTGTCACTCAAACTTTAGTTCTGATTCAGCCTTGGCTCAGATCCTTTTGTTATTACTGATTTTATTTTAGTTCAGGCCGTTTGTTTATTGTTGACAATTTTTAATGATGCAGCACACACTGTTTGGCTGGATAAATCTTCTTCCTAGTGATTACTGCCTGCTGAAATGGCTCATAAATTTTTCTGAGTAGACAAGGGCTTAATCGGTTTAATCAAGGAATAAATAGCAAGACTGTCTTCTGGGGTTTCACTTTATATCCCTCAATCTTTAATTAATACTCAAGCAAAATCTGCAATCCCTGAGGGAAGTACAAGAAACATTTATGTTGCCTCAGGACACAGCTCCACGAGGTGACAAGTGCTCTTGATCTTATTACAGCCAGTAAAATTAAGGTCACTGACATCTTCCAGGACCTGCCCAGCATCTCCTGGGGTGCTATTAGAGGTTGTACGTTCCTTTTGAAATGTCTTGAAAGGGTACAGGCTTAAATGAATTTTAACAAAAAAGGAAAAAGAAAAAATGAATGTTTCAGTTCAAATCATCCAATCTTGATAAATGCAGTGCAAAAACCCTTCCCAAACTGCCTTTAGGATTCGTGTCTGGAAACTGTCATCCCTAGATGTTCTCAGGATTGATTGATTGATTGATTGATTGATAGATTATACTTGCATCAGTGTCACTCAGTTGTTTTATTTTGCTCTAATTGCTTACCCACTAAATTAAAATGCTTTAGTTACAGCTCAGAATAAGTTATTCCTTGCAGATCCTCCCAGCATTTGCTCTTCAAAATAGCAAGAGCTTTCCAGTGCTTGACAGCATTTAATACCTGCTTTCCAGCCACTGTCCTTTGCAAAGGGGATTCCAGCCATGACAGACACCTTGGCTGGCTCTGCAGGTGTGTGCTGGCTCCAAGAGCTGAAGAAACAAAAAATGAATACCAAGTTTAAATTCAACAGGGACAGCAGCAGGGTGTTAAAAGCACTGGCTCTGGAAAGCTGAGAAGTGGTTCGAGGTAGGAGTGCATTCCCAGAATGTGTGAGGTGCAGCACCAGCAGCTCCATGTTATATTTAATAGAATTATAGAGTGATTTAGAAGCAGGTAGAGATTTGAGGGCAGCAGAATTAGCCCACTTCCAAGCTTTTGACCATCCTGCCTGCCAAATCTTGCTGTATTTATCTAAACTCCACAGCCATGTGAGGGAGCCTGGCTGTAACTAAAGGCCAGCTATTGCCATGATCCCATGGACTGCCTTCAGGAGCAGCAGCTCCCTGGAACTCCTGTAGATGCTCCATTGTGACCTGCTCTAACAGGGAAGGGTGATTCTCTGTCCCTGCCAGGATGTGAAGGTCCTCAAGATGCTGCTGCAAGCTGGGACTGCTCCACTTGTGCAGGATCTATGTTTGATTTTATATTTTCTAATTATACAACATTTCCAAACATGCCCAAGGAATTCTGACCATGGCTTAAGAGAGTTGCTTTAGAGAAGCATGAGAATAAGAGCTGAGAACGTTCTCTGAGGAGTGAAATTTGGGACAGTGGGTTTGAAAGGGAAAAGGATCCTTGCAAAGCCAAGAGCTGTCCCAAGCACAAGGGGAACAGGAACAGAAAGGGCTGGAAACAAAAGACAAAGACAGAAATTCAAGCAAATCTGGTGAAGCCATGTGGAGTCCAGCACAGAGCGACACAGAGCCTGTGCAGGAGGAAGCAGGGAGGACGGCAGAGCCTCTGCAATGAAGGATTAAGTTTCAGGATCTTCATTTGGGGCATTGTTCTTTATTTTCCTGTAGTTGTGGCCCTCATTAGCCTCCAAGGCAGCAGTGCCCAGGGCCTGCATGCCAGTGGGTAAGGAGGGATGTGGAGTTGGTGTTCCTCTGGCAGATGGCACACACTCCTTTCACAGGAACTCCAAACCTTCCCACTGGCAGATGCATGCAAGTCTAAAAACTACCAAAGCACGATGTGGAATATATTTCTGGGTAGTGTAGAGGATGTCCCCTTCAAACCCATTGCATCTACATCTAGCAGTGCTCTTTTCTGCATTTTTTAGTGTTTATTTCAATAGCAACAGTGAGAGCACCAAAGGGTGAAGCTCTCAGGGTGTGCAGTGCCCCTGGCTCAGGCTCGCAGCAGCACTGGGGGCTTTGCAGAGGTTTTGTGCAGAGATCAGGAACAGCTTCATCAAGCATCAATATTCTTCAGCTGAGCACTGCTGTATGTTAAAGGACTAGTGAAGATTGGGAAATCAAAAAGTAAAAGATTAAAAGTTTAGCAAAATTACTGCTATGGATTACATGGATTTAGTTTATGGGGTACGTTCATTAAGGAGGAGAACATGTTGTTTTACAACGTGTGTTGCTTTACACAAGCAACGTTTCACTTTCATCTTCCACACTGCTCAGTTTGGTAGAGAAGAACAGGGATCATCTGAGGCCAGAATTTGGCTTTTTAAGTTCAGATACAACTAAATCCATTTTGGCCCCTAGTGAGTAATGGTCCCTATTCATTAGGAGACTTTGACTGACTAATTGCTTAAGGCTGCCTCTCCTCTCCTGAACTGATCTCAGACAAATGGGTCTTGCACAAGATGGCTCCTTTTAAAGCTCAGGAGCCCTGGTGCAATGAAACATTGAGCCAGGTGTTATGAATGTCATCCCATGTCAAAATGGGGAAAAAAACAGCTTCCAAGAATGCTGCATGTCAGGTCTGTAGCTCAACATCCTGCACTGAGACCCACAGCACTTGTGGTGTCTGCAAGACTTCACAATTCCCTCTTAGGCTCCAGAGTTTGGCCCTGGCTGGAAAGCACAATTTAAAGTGAAAAAGATGTCTTGATAATGCTTAAAACCTAAAAAAAGGTGCAAATATTTTTTTTCCATTAGCCTTTCTCTGAATTTCTAAGTTATTCTTTTCTTAAAAGATTGCCTGAGGTTGTAGTTTTAAAAGAAATGATTTTCCATGTGAAGAAGGAAGAGCCATAAGGAGAGTAATTATACTGGCATTTGAAATAATCCGCTACTATTTCTTTGCCAAAACATCCCTCTGTTCCCATGTTTTGTTTTCCCAAGCTCTGAAATTTGTCCTGCAGTTTGCTAATGTTAAAAAGACAGACTAATCTACTGACATATTTCCAGATCAAATGTTTGTTTTCTAGCAATAAATTTGGCTGCCCTCCGATAGCAGTGATTTGTTTGAAAACCTGAAAATCTTTAAATGTTGCTAATTGCTCTGAAGATGTTAAATTAGACTTTTGAACAGGAACATTTGCAAATGGCAAATGTTGTACATTTAAACTTTGTAATGCTGGCTTTCCAAATATTCCTTTAATATTCAAACCAGTTGCATCAATTAAGCAAAACCTAGAGGTACATTTGGACTCCCTCTCACTTTTTATTGCTGGCCCTAACACACAAATCAGAGAGGGTGTATTTCTAATACAAGAATGTTCTGCAAACCACTAAATCTGGGATTATCTCTTCGGACTGATTATGTCAAAGCTCTTTAGTCACAGCACTTTTGGAGAGCTAAAAATAAATAGCAGCAGGGTTTATACATTTATTCTCTACCTAAATAATCAGTGCGTATTGTGTGTGTCTGTCTGCAATGTGAGACATGGTATCTGGACTTAATGTTTATTTATAAGAGCTCTTTTCCTAGGAAGGATTTTGGCAAAGGGTTTAAACCAAACTGCCTTAAGAGAATCGTGCGTGGGATAAAGTCTAGACCGAGTTGAAAGGAGCTGGGTTCAAATCAGAAGCGTTTGCAGCAGCAGACGACAGAGCAAAACTTGGCCCCATGGTGTTTTGAAAATGAATGAAAACTGGTTCTTTTCTTTCTTACCAGTGATGAAACAAACAATCTTACACCATCAAATACAGAGAATTGTAACCCAGATTTCAGTGCCACAATTTTGCACTGTTAAAGATCTGGAGAATTTTGTGCATTTAATTTGTGTGAGAGCAAACTGAGGTTCTTACAGCAGTAGCAGGAAATTGGGCATGTTGTCATTTGCCTCCTGGGCCTGGAGTATGTAGGAGAAAAATCTGAAGAAGAAGAAACACTTCACAAAGAATTTTTTAGTTGGATACATCAAAGACCTGTGGATGCCTTTCCATGTAACTCTTCTGCTCCCATGCAGTTTCTCCCACTTCACAGGGTTGATGCTGCATGCTCAGGAGAAAATGGAACCAAGGCTTCAGGTACACAGCAGGTCAGGGCATGCTGCACAGGGAAGTCAAATGGGAAAAAGAAACAAATCTAAAAATCATTTTGTTCTTATTTAAATTCAGCAGTGCATTGCTCAGAAATGGTTTGATAAAAGTAGGCAACATAAACACTTAAAATAGTGCTGGAGGCAATAAATGCTGCGTTGGCAGAGGTGGAATGGATGGAATCCAGTTCATTCAGCTCCCGTAATTCTACAGGTATTGGAAGGAGTTCTGTGTTGTACCAATAAATCACATGCTGAGACTTCAATCTGGAGCACATCTCCAGTACTAAGCCTTACTGACTGAGTATTTTAATTGGGAAACAAAGCATTTCCTGATATTACAGAAAACATTGCAGAAATATGCAGCAAAGATATTTTTCTGAGTATATTTACAAATGTAAATATATTCACAATATAAATATGAATGCATACATTTCCCTGTGTTGTGGAATAAGGGGAACAATGTTCTTGGTTAGACAGACTTTATTCACAAGTCTCTCATGAAACATTGTAAAACAACTCTTTTCATGTTCTTCATGTTGGGTGTCACCTGACTTTCTAAAGGTAAACATTGGATATGTTTTGCTCTTATTCCTAGTAAAAATAGTACATTTGCTTCCTTAGAATGCAACAATTACTGTCCTTGAGAGTGGTCATTGTCTGCTGCAGTGTATTTTCTGTAGGAACATGTTTTTCATTTATCCTTTTGTTTTAACTCCTGTGAAACTGATCCTACAACCCCAGTAATGCACATTTTTGTAACAAAAGAAGGAATGGAGTCCATCCAGCCCTGCTCTCACCAAAAGAGCACTTCTGAATTGGTTTTATACATAACTGGAGCTTTGGGGTTTGATATTTTCTTAATGTATGAGAACCAAGGGTATGGCCTTTATATTCCCAACTTTGTTTTCCTTGTGTGGCCCTTGCTCAGGCGTTGCCTCAGTTAAAGCAATGCCTGAATTCACAGGTTACCTATCCAGAGCAGCTCCAGCTGGGATTTACATTAGGATCATATTTAGCCCTTGGTGAACAGTATCATCCTCATCACACCCAACTGATTCTGAGCTCAGTGTACTCAGCTGAAAGGTGTGAATAGTATGATCATGTTGATGCGAATAGTGATCCCAAACCCATCACTCCATGTAGTGGAACATTGACTCGAATTCCTACTTCAATATTTTTGTTTCCATAATCAGTTATTCAAGAGACCATTCTTGCAGAGAGAAAGACAAAACCTGTTCTCACTGGAAAAGGTAAATCCAGAGTAGTTCCTTGATGGCACTTCAAATTGAATTAAAGCAATGCACCTGGAAAGGGAGTACAGACCTGGGCATTAGGGACGCTGTGTTAGGACATGTGAGAAGAGCTGCATGTCCTTCATGGTGTTTATTATACCCACAATATTTTTCAGCTTGTTCTTTTAGTGAACTTACATTACAAAATTAATCTTTGCACTGACTTGACTATAGAAGCTGTGAATTTATTAGCAAGATTTTTTTTTTCCAAGTGAAAAGAAGCTATTTCCTTTCCCAAGAACACATTATTCCAGAAGGGAGAAGAGGCAGTGTGTTGCCCACACACAGTATGGCTCACATGCACACAGCACTCATGAGGTGTGCAGTGTTCTCACCACAGACAGCAAACCCGTCCATGTGTCTGTCCTTACTGAGCCCTGCCTGGGCTCTTCCCATTCACACAGAAGCTTTCCAGAAACTACAAAGCAGCTTAGCCTGCATGTCAAGTGTAGGGTTTAAACCTTAAAAATCAGCACTAATGCCCTTTTATTGCGTGTGTAAAGGCTGTGGGAGCACGTCCAGAATTTGGGCTAGAAGACGTGTAAAAAACATCATTTTTTAATTTATTCTTTCTGCAAGAAGAGGAATTACTTAATGATGTTAGAATAGTAATCACAGAATGGTTTGGGTGGAAATGACCTTAAATACCCCCTCATTCCAACCCCCTGCCATGGGCAGGGACACCTCCCACTATCCCAGGCTGCTCCAAGCCCTGTCCAGCCTGGCCTTGGACACTTGCAGGGTTCATGTTCTAAAAGGCTGAGTGTGTTTTTATTATGTGATTTCCAGATTTGCTCAACGTCCTCTTGACCACCCTGCCTCCCTCAGGCTGTAACTGGTGTGATGGCCATGTTAATACCCTGCTGTGTTAATTGTCTACAGCTCCAGTAATTAACAAGAAATGTCACCAGTCTGTATCAGGAGTCTCATAGAAAAGTATTCTCTTTATTGCTTTGGGAAATGGAATCTCCAGTCCAGCTTCTGGCCGTCTGAAGACTCCACATTTTGTTTTTAAAAATCTCGCAGTTAGCAAGAAAAAGACAATTCTGTGTTTGAAGGTGTCATAATGGGTGTTACAACTCCAGACTGCACCTGGAATTCCTTGCTTTGGGGTGGGTAAGCCTCTTTTGGGTTGCTGATAGCATTTCTTGTTGGTTTTTAGCCACGTGACGCAGACAACGTCCTGGATCCATCCCGTCATGAGCGCACTGAGCCTGCTTTGCTCCGAGGAGGAGGAGGATGGGATCAGAGACCTTCCCAGGCCCAAGAGCTGAGGACAGCTGTGGACAGAGAGTAGTTTGTCTGGTTTTAGTCCCTTAGTGAGAAGATGCACAGGTTTTAATCTACCTACCTTCTAGCGTGATGTAGTAGTACCTGCTGACATTTCTCCCCATCAAGCTGGAGGAAGTTCTGCTGTTTTTGAGGTGGGTTTGTTGATGGGTGCAACAAAGGATGCAGGTGTCACAGGAGTCCTTAATCTGCCCCATTTTGGTGTGCCAGTGATCAGTCTCACCTTAGGGCCCAGTCCAGCCTTTTCATGATTTCCCCATTGACCCATAATTTCCCTGACCTGAAGCTGAATTTTTCAGATCAGCTGAAATTTTCACAGCTTTGAGCAACATGAGATGTAACTGGTGGTGGGACCACTGGTGGTAGATTCCAGCTGGTTGACTGAGAGATGCAAAGTGAGTTGGGGTTTTTGAACCAGTGCTAGTGAGAATAATGTAGATGACTTAACCAAAAATTCTTATTTCTATGCAAAAAATCTGCAAATAAGTTTTGTTACTAGAAATTTAGGGATTTATTACGAATATTGGAGCCCTGATGACTTTTAAAACAACTACTTACTAAGATTGGTTGTTGCAATTTAGAAAAATGTGTCTTTGATAAGTTGTCAAGTAAAAAGAAAGTTTTCGTAGAGGACACCAAACTCTGACAACAATATGAGGCAAGATGAAAATTATTCTACTTTTGTACTCTGCTAAACGGATACAGACACACATCAAATACTTCAGTGGAAGCTGTGAAGTTTCAAGTACAATGAAACCTGTGAAACCACCTCCAGGATCAGCAAGAATCAGTCACCTCATCAGAACTGGTCTTTTAAGTAGAGCAAAATCATTTTGTACACATCGGTGATGTTTTAAAGAGGATAAAGAAAACGATGGCGGGTGCTACTGCAAGTTAATCAAGAGGTTTCTGTGTACCTCAATAGCACAGGATATTTTAAATCTCATTATTCACAGCACAATGTCTGATGTCAGCTTTCTCAAATGTCTGATTCTGTGCTACATTTTTCTGGAGGCTCTTTCTGTGTGTTTGTGTATCTAGTGGTTGGTGTTACTAATGAATGAGACTGACCTGAGCCTGCAGAAGCACTGATGGATACGCCAAAGGAAAACTCTGTCTCTGAGCTTCAGTCCAGGAGGGAGAAGGGGATTGTGGCAGTGTGAGTAAGGCACAGGCTGCAATCACATTTTTTAAGGTCTGTCTTCAGCAGGTGTGGCATTGGAGTTAAGAATCCTTGTCCTCTGAGGAATGAATATCAAAAGCAGACTCGCTGGCAGTTCTGGTGCCTCGACCACGCTCTCTGTCCTCAGCAGTGCACAGCTGTGCCAGGTCAGGCTCACTGGAACGCTTGATCCTTTTGAACCAGAATAATTCACCTTTTTTTGAAATCCAAGTCAGGCCTCTGAATAGCAGCCCAGTAATCTCCTGCACTTGGCCTGAGAGCTGGAGAGCACATCACCAAATGTTCTTCCTGAAGCTCACAAAAGAGGCCTTTGCAGGAAGTAGATGTCAGGGTATATTGAATAAGTAAATAGGGAAAATTTGTTTTGTACTTTTAACTAGGTCAGACCCAAATTATTTGTGAATCTACACAGGTGGTGTGGATTAGGGAAAAAAGCTTGCTCAGCAGAGCCACAGTAACTTACATTTCTAAGAAAACTTGTAGCAATAACACATGAATGGTTTAGCCATATTTGCTCCAGTGGCTCCTGCGTGCTCCACAGCCTCCTTTGTGCTCCCAGAGAGCTCAGGCCAGAGGGACAGAGGTGTGCTTCAGTTTCAGGCTTGGACACTCCAGAAGCATTTTTATTTAAATCCCTTTTCTCAGAATGGCACAGACTCATGACCCACAGAGGGTATGTGATGTTTTGAATTCCTTATGGTATTTGCTCTAGCCGTAGTAGCCATTTGGATGCTTTATGAGAGCACTTTGTGTTCATACCTCAGTGATGCCCAGCCTGCACACAGATTGCAGCTTCCCAGCTCTGTTCAGGAGAGGCTGGAGCCACCACTTGCCTCCTGCAGCCTCGGTGTGCTCTTCTCATGGTTTGTGTCAGGCAGCTGGCTGCTCCAAAGGGGAGCACCTATTTAGGGACGGGTCTGTGGCTCAGGCAGGCTCTGCACGAGCAGGGGCTCCATGGAGAGCAGTTCCAAGCTGTCCTGGTGTTGGCTGAGCTGCAGGAGGACAGCTCTGCACGTGCTGCCCTTGGCGGGGCGCTGGGGACAGCGCTGGGTGCGAGGCTGCTGTGCACGGGGACAAGCTGCCTGCTCCTCACTCTCACCTCCCACACATCAGTGTGGCACAAACTCTGAGCTTCTTCCTCCCTCTCTCTTATAAACATGCCTAGAAATTAAAGATGTTAGAAGTAGATCTCTGCATCTCTTCAGCTGCTGCGGTGAGCATTTCCCTCCTCAGATAATCCACCAGTTCACGTTCTCTGGGGTTGAGAATACATTTCCTTACCTACAATCTCCAAATGTTCCAATCTATTTTTGTACACTGGCATACTTGTTTCCTAGGTTATTTCTCTTGATCTCCCCTTGTCTCTTCCTTTCTGTGAAATAGTTTTGTGAATATTATTTTGCTTAAGCTGAACTGTGTATATTGGAAAAAAATGGTTCTAGGATAACTTGAAACAGAATTTGTATAGAGCAGTTGTCAACATATGCAACACTGTAAACAGCAAATTTTCATTTTTATTCTTGAATTAAAAAAAAGTGGAAAATATACTGAAGTGCATGTTACAGCCTTTAAATTAATAAAACTAAACCTTTATATAGGAATGAATCTGTCCCACATAACATTCTCCATCTGTTGAAATGCCTCTTGTCACAGGCTGCTTTAGGAATGGTTTGGTTCATTTATTTAAGTCTCTTTTTTGACACTCAGAAGGTGCCTGGTGCCACTGAGGTAAGGAAAGGAAAATCCTTTAAGAAAAATACTTGTGGTTGTGGAACAGGCTGGGCTGTGCAGGACTGACTGTGGGCAAGGCTCTCCAGGAGCTCGGGAAATGCTTTTCTGCCTTGGCCTGTGAAATGTGTCATTTTCTGGGAGCTGGTGGGATTCCTAACCCTCAGCTCAAGATGCACAGGAGCATTAATGCTCACTCCAAACCAAGCTCCAAAATTCAGTTGCCTTTTTGCAAGTGCTGCTCTGAGTGACTTTTGTGGGGCTCTATTTTAAGTCAGCAGCAAAAATGGAAGTCGGCTCAGGAGCCTCTGTTGGGTTCTGTGCTCCTGGTGCTCCAACACTCCCCACTCCAAGGAGCAGCAGGCTGCAGGGAGTGAGCCCAGTCACACCAGTTCAGACTGGCACCTGTCAGCCCAGGCACTGGGGCCAGCTTTGCAAAGATGTTTAGCAGCTTAAACATCTTCATGGAGTTAATGGGAATTAGGCACCTAACCTACTTAGATGCTGCTATAAATGCTGCTAGGCATGTTTAGGTACCTAAATACCTTAGTAAATCTTTCCCCTGGCTGCTTGCAGTGATAGTGTACCAAAAATCAAATACTGGTGACTAAAGCCTCACCTTTGCCCTCTGTAACCAGCTTTGCCTTTCCCTGGGGATTGTTTTCATGTAACACTAAAAATACCAGCCAGCTCACAGGTTGTACCAGCCAAGCTCTGCTCATGTTTTCTGGTGGCTTGATTATTGCTCATTCTAGATTTTTTCCACCAGCAGTGGCTGTTGTTGGCAGGGATTTAATAGGTTGGTATTTTCACAACACTCATTTAAGATAAGTTATTTTATTACAAGATAATGGTATTGAATTCACTTCCTACAAAGATGAAATGAGTTTTGTATTGTTCATTATTAAGTCAATAGAGTTGAAAAAAAAATGGCATGGGCCAAAGATCTGTTACAAATAGAGCCTCACGTTTCCCAATATGGAGCTGGGAAGTTGAACTCTGAAAACCAATGCTGACTCTGTCCCCATGGTACAGTATCAGTCAAACACAAACTAATTAAAACTATCATTTAAAGAGAGTGGATAAAAAAATCTTTAAAAATTCCCTCCTGCTCCCAGGTATGTTTTGGGAGGTTGGTTTGTCCCCTGAAAATTCTGGCCCTGAAGCCACAAGGCCATATTTGATCTGATGTCCATGATCAGGATCTCTATTTACAACTTCCAGGATTAGCTGAGGTTAAATATGTGCAGGGTTAACTGCTGTCTAAGGATATTTCCTTGCCCGTATCTTGCAGCTCAGGAATTCTCAGCACAGCAGCCAGGGCAGTGATGAGTTTGGTGTTTACAGCGGTGCTCGAGACTCCAGAGAATTTAGTCCAGCATTTTTCCAAAGCATACATAAGCTGTGTTCCTCCTTCACCTTAAGAAGGATGTTGATAAATAGAGACATTGAACTGCAGCTACATGATCCTTATTACTCACTGAGGGCTCCAACGAGGGAGGTTGCTGAAATGATCCCTCATCCTGATGAGGAAGAATCCAGTTTCTCCAGACTCACTATGGGGAATTTTGGTTTCATTGTTAGGCTTCTTGGCTAAAAGCAAACCATGAAAAATCAGTAGTTTTGCTGCTGTTTCAGATAAGTCACTATTTCACCCTGACCCCCAAAAGCTACACTCTGATCAGAAATGTCTTAATCTCCTGTCAAGTGCCCTGCCTGTCAGCTACCCACAGTCAGTATTTCCCTGTGGTCCAATTATTATCATCAAGAACTATCCTTGCTCTTGTATGTGAAGAGAACTCATTAAAACGTGAATGAAATGGAAAAAGAAATAAAATTATGTTTCTGGCCTGAAATAGAAATATAACAATAACAGCACTTATATGGGAAAGAGAAAGGATCCTCGGAAAGCAAAGCATTGGAGTTCCTGCTGATGTTTTCATTTTCACTCCAAAGGCTGTTCCTGAGAACAGCAGGAGCACGGGGCTCTCTGGGGACAGGGGAGCTCTCAGGCCCTGGCTGAGCTGCACATTTTAATCTCCAGACTGAGCCACTGGGGACCCATCGTTAGGGACTGTAATTAGTCACTGTGGGGGTCACATGTTCCAAGGCAAAGACAATGCTCATCACTGATGGCATGGCAGGAGTGGGAGCAGAGTAAGAACCTGCCTGGCACACTCAGACCATATCACTCCTTCAATTGAGTGCACAAGTGTTGTAAATAATAAAGATACAGAGGATTGGGAAATAGGACCTGACTGTTGAGATATGGCTGTCTTGTTACTTGGCTAATTGAAAGATGCAACCAAAAGGAATCATTCTGGTATTAACTGAAAACGTGTAAATGCAATTAATTACTCATTTCTCTGCTCATCCCTGGGAATGCAGTCCAGTCTCTTGAGCCTAAACTCTCTGTGGATGTCTTAACCCATTCTGGCTGTGGATGCTGAAGCAGCACAGTCCTGCATGTTCTGCTCTTTCTAATAACCACTTAGAGTCCTGCAGAGAATGATACAAAAGCCAAAAATGAAATCAATAGTAAATGTTCACTAACAGGAGAAGTCCCGTGGCTGGCTGAGGATAACAGAAAAGTGTTTTACTGCTGTGGTCAGAGGTTGTTTGGTACAAAACCCTGAAGTCTGTTACAGACCAGGTTTGTTATTGTTGCTTGTCTTCATGTGTTGGATACACAGTTGAACCCACTTATAGGAAACGGGAGGGAAAGGCCTTGGTAATTTCACCACATTCAGAAAAATTCAGGTTCTCATTTATAAGAAAACTCAGCAGCCATCATGAGTGAAGTTTTGAACAGCACCAGTGGGTGCTCCCAGGGGGCTGTTCTGGGCCAGGGACACTCACCTGGAGCACGGGGGGAATTGGCAATTCAGCTTCTGATGTTGCTGAGGGAAATTACAGCTCTCCAGGTAAGGAGAAGGATTGAGTTCCTTTTTTTGCTATAGCCAGAAGGGAAAGGGAAGCAAGGGCTGTGGGGCTGGAGTGAGGACAGGGGCACCCTTGCCAGGGGCATCACCACCTCCCTGAGCTCGGGAGCTGGATCCTAGGCAGTGTTACCAGGAGAGCTCTGTCTTGCTCTGACAAGTTTTAGCTCATTGTAGTGGAAAGCCCTCAATCCAAAAAACCAGTGTGCTCTGCAGAGGCACCAACAAGCTCCAGCTGCAGGCAGGGAGGTGAACGAGCAGAGACGTGCAGAGCAGGCTGTGATTCCTGGCCAAAGCCACAGCTCAGCCTCCTCCCTCTGTGCCCACTGCACCCAGAAATTGTTCTGGCTCCATCCATCTGCAGCTCTCCTGCCCTACCCAGCTCTGATCAGGATCCCTCCCCTGGAGCAGAGCAGTGCTCAGCTGCCTCTCCCTGTCACTGCCACATTTCCAAGGGAAGGACTACAGCTCTGACAGCTCCCAAGTGGGTAAATTGAGTTTGCAGTAATCCCAAATACCTGAGATAAGAAGCACAGCTCTGCCATGGAGGCTGAGGGCTTTAAAAGCAGGGAGGCACAGGGACTCGGATGGATGTACGTGCCTCATGTCACGTGTCTCTGCCAGGGCTGGAGCTTAATTGGATTTCACAAATGTGACTTCTGTGCCTCTTCCTGATCACAAAACCAAATCAAACCTCAAGAAGTTTTGAATAAATCCATACCTGAAAGTTTGCCTCAGAAAAAAAAAAAAGTCTCATTCCAGCTCCTCCTCTGCCTCAGCAGGGGAGCAAAATGAAATCTTCAGAACTATTGCTTTAAAACAAATAAGAAGAGAAGCAAAGCACAGCCAGCAGATCTGAATTCCTGGGTGCACTGAATAAAATCAGTCATGTGATAATGATGGGATTTTCTAGAACACCTTTTAGGCATACAATTTCTGCATTAAATCTATTCAGATGTCCCTAGAACATCTGCTGCTTCTATAAAATGGGAGTAACAACCACTTTTTTACAGTGCACTGACAGCTACAGATAAAAGCCTGGTAATTGCTAGCAGGGACTGCTGCCTAACCGGAGATTTTCTTCAAAGTTAACCTGCTAAGATTTTTAAGACTATTGCACATGATAGCCCTGTGCCGGTTCACACAATTTTGGGGGGTGGAGTACGTGTTAAAATTGCAGATAACAGTGGGATTCAAAGAGATTCAAGCCTCCCTTGAAGGCAGATCAGACGCGGCTGATGCCTGGAGCCGCGGGAGCAGAGGGAGTAGAGCAAATCCGCAGATTTGCTGTTAACGTGACCTAAAATCAGCGGAGCTGCTTTAGCACGTGGGTGCCATGGGCTGCTCTGCTTCCCTTCAGGGAGACACCGAAACACCTGCTAAAACCCCGGGCAGCCCCGAAAGAGAGGAGCCCTTTATAGGCACTGCCCGGGAAGATGCACAGCTCTGCAGCAGCACCGTCCTGGCTGCTTCTCATCTCCTCCCTCTCTGCCCATGTTTATTCATGAGCCAGGGTGCAGGGAAGATGAAAAGGCTGCTGGCAGGCTTCTCCCCGGAGTCTCCACTTGAAATGGTACCACATTTCCAGGGAAGCCTCGCTTGTGCTCACAACAAGGCTGATCCTCATGGGAACGCCGTCGTTCCTCTGCAGCTCTCAAGGCAGGCAAACATTATCGTCCGAACACTGAGGCACAAGAAGTCACTAAACCTCATCTGCTTTGGTGAGATCCAGAGCTGGAGCGAGATTTTACTGCTCTTGAAAAACACGGTATTTTGATGGATTTGCCCGGTGCCAGTCTGTTCCCCTGGTCTTTAGAGAGCCACTTGAACAGCTGTAAAACAGCACCTAAAAACCGAGGGGCTACTGGCACACAGGGCTCGAGCAGAGGGAGTTCTGCTACAGAAAACGCAGCTGAGATCTTTCTTTGTAAAAGGGAATAGCAGCAAGTGGAACAGAAAACAGAAATCCACGCCTGAATGAAAGGAAAGTGACATTAGGGAGGACTTGGGAGCTCAGAATAGCTCTTGCCATCCTCTGTCACAGCCTCACTCCGTGAGCAGGGACAGCCAGGGACAGGCTGCCAGGGTGCTCAGTTCTTGTAGGCAAAGTCCTCTGCCTGGAGCACCTGCAACCTGGATAAAAATCTGTCTGATTTTTGTAATTTTGAGGGGAAGTGTTAAAAATGTTAAAAAGAAATCACGTCTCCTGTTAACTATTATAAAACTGGAAAGCCTAAGGGTTTTTTTAGTTGATTTCAAACTCCCATCAATGCTGTTGGTGCTGCTGCTGTATCACAAAGGGGTCTCTGCTGAAAAATTTGTTCTCTAAACAAAGCAAAACCACACCATTTTATGTCTGCAACTGCAGTGTGTGTTAGAGTTACAGGATCCTCTTCCCATGAACTCATGCATGTTTTACTTTTTATTCAAATTTACAAGCACACTCAGATGACAGCAAATCCTGTGTTTGTAATAAAGCAAGTGTTCCCTTTCCAGAAAAGCCAGTTGTATGGACCACCATGGACCCTATTCTGAGCCTTATGCCAGAAATAGGATATTTCCACAGATTTCTTTGAATTTCAAACCCAGTCTCTGTGGCAGGGAGCTGTAGCAGCTTCGAAGTTTCAAGAGTGAGAGTGAATTGTTCTAGTAGAGATTACTCAAGAGCTACTAATCTTAGCATAATAAAGCCTTTGACTGACTTCCAAAGGACCTCAGTGCAACTCTTAAGTAAATCAGTCTCACCTACTCACAACACAGAGCAATCAAGGTGTTTCCTTGCAGGAGAGCATCTCACAGTCTCCCTGTCCCAGGCCGTGTTCATCACCTGCTCCGGGGGCTGGGGGTGGCTCAGCTCTCAGCAACCATCAGCACCTGTCAGGATCAAACCCCCCAAATCCAACTGAGATCTAAGCAGCTCGGTTTTCCTGTGAGGAGCAATTGTGAGAGGGTTTGTGCAGAAATCTGCAGTAACTGAGGTCGCTGCTGACGCTGTTACTGAGCAGACACTGCTGAGCAGCCTCTGAGCAGTTCAGGGACGGGGCTTGAGGGACAAGAGGATGTTACTGTGAGGTTCAGAGAAATCTAATGTACTGCTGTAACACCTCTTACTGGGTACAAGAACCTGGCTGCTGTGTGCAAGAGCTTTGCAACCTGTTGGTGTCATAACAGACCTTGTTACCTTACAGATACAAGAAATCACACAGTTAACTCCAGCAAATACTCACTGGCATACAGGTTTTACCCTCTTAAGATTCCCCCTGCCTGATCCTACAGGAAACAGGGACAAAGAAAGACAGCACTGATGAAAACTCAGTGACTTGTCCAAGGTCATGCAGCAAGTGGTGGCAGGGGCTGGAGAGCTGAGGTCACCAGCCTGGTGCTTCCACCCCTGCACTGAACTGTCTCAATAAGTGAAGGCTCCAGATCAAGTGTAAAGGTTTAAATTATAAGAAAATTGTATTCTTCAAAAACAGTAGTAGAAAAATGGTTTCTAACTTTTTTATCTCCTGCTCAAGAAAATAAAAATAATAAGACAATATGAGCTTCTTGCAGAAAGGACAGGTTTTCTAGGAAAGAATTTACATAACAGAATAGCAGACAAGTCAGTTAGATAATGACCAAGATAAAATAATGATGCTGGATGTCTGAGCAAAGCATCAGAGAAATGTTCCAAAAATCTGGCCTAAAAGTCTTGCAGCAGATGAGGTTTTGTTTCTGTTGCATGGAAGCTTCTTGGCCATGGAGGCATTGCCCTGCCCGATGGCTCCAGGACAAAGAGGAAGGAGTTCCCCAAGGAGAAAAACAATCCCCGAGTTGTACAAGCACAAATGCAGAGTATTGTGAGAGGCTGATTGTGCTGAATGGAGCCAGGGATGGGACTCTGTATCCATGGTACCTGAGGAGGTGACTCACGGCATCACTATAAATACGAACTTGCCTGCAAAGAGCACAGCTGAGTAAAATCTGCATTTGCACTGCGTTTGCACAGCAAGCTTGAGACTCCACTCCTCCCGGCGTTAGCAGTGCATCCCTCAGGATGAGATACTGGTGTGGAACAGGAGACACCCCACGGTCCCCCTGCTCTGCCTCCCCTTGTCCCCGCTGGTGGCACTCAGGGACATCGCCCCCGGCAGCAGCAGCCCATCCCGGCCTGAGGGAGGGATCGTGCCATGCCATGAGGGCACCAAAGCAGGCAGGGAACACGGCTGGGTACAACTGCAAGAACTCAGCTAACAGTGATTCAGAATGTCTGCTTCACTCGGGAACAAGCCACGGGCACGGGCAGTGCCATCGGCCACTAAGGACAGAGTGATGGCACAGGAGGAAGGGGTGGCTGCAAATGGGAGAGCCATTAAACAGCTGCACGCCGCCTCATTTGGGTCTCTCCTGGGAAGGAAGAACACGGCACTAAACCGTCTGAAAGTTCCTAGAAGAAATCGCAACCCTCGTAAAGACATCAGGCAGAGCTCTGCTGGCAGCCTGGAATTCGCATCAGCAAATAGTTTTGGATGTTTGCGCTTGTGGAGACTGCAACTTGCCTGCCTAGTCAAAAAGGGAAAAAGGGGAAAAGGGGAAAAGGCAGCCTCTCCAAACTGAGAGAAGTGCCATTTGCTTCGGAGCTGGGGAGCTCAGTGCCCCTGGGGTCAATGCAAAGCCGTGTGTGGGTTCAGACCCCGCTGCTCCCCCGGCCAAGGGAACGAGGTGGAGCCGCCCTCCCGCTCCTCCTCCGGCTGGGTGGTGATGGATGGGAGTGAATCAGCGGGGAAAGAGCTGCGTTCCCGGCTCCTCTGCAGCCAGAGGTCTTTAAGAGATAGAAATAGGACTTGTAAAAAATATTACGCGGAATTCTCAGTGATTTTTAGGAGGCACAAATAACACTCTCATTACAAGAACCTTCTTCTCACCACATGTTTAAATATCCCCTGGCGCAGGGAAGGTGGGAAAAAAGTAAGAAAGCTGATTTGGTTCAACAATTTGAAAAACGCTTTGAAAAAAGTGATAGACAAGCACTTCCTCTCCATTCAGGGTCACAAACCAGATGAAATCTCACTGCTCTGGTAATTTTTCACAGGTGTTATTGTATGGCTTGAGATTCCAATAAAATGGAAAGATAATAAAATTGGAATCCCATTAGTATGTACCCTTTGTAAGGTTAGCAATTTCACAGTATATTAATTTTTTTTTCTAAATGAGTTTAAATGTGTAACAGCACTTGATTTAACAGAGCTGCATGGGCAGACAGTATTCCCACATCGTGAACATCTGTTCTGAGTTACCAAAATTCCAGCTCAAAACCAAGTATTTCCCCTATAAATCAACCCAAACATTATCCTGAGTGTTGTAACAGATGCAAAATGATTCTGGCTCCCTCTGCCCTGTGGTTTGGCTCTTTCCTTAAACTTGATGTGAATATATTTATTTAAACACTTCAAGAAATACACATCTGAAATGGCTATTTAAGCTTCCTTGGAGTCTGTCTGATGTTGGTTCAACGTTTACGGTCAGTTGACAGACTGCCTCATTAACTACAGATTCTATTAATTAGTGTAAGCTCTGGTTACAGCTTTGCAGATGAACCTGTTCTGGAGCAGCACTTAAAGTCCCACTCAAGTGTTCTGAACACTTCAGCCCAACGACACGTAACTGATGAACCCGAGTTTGTGAGAGGGGCAGAGTTTATTTTGGGGTTTCTACTCATTCTGATCTGGCCTGTCTCAGTGGGCTCTTTGCCCCCATTGTTACTGCTGCTGGTCATCTTTCATGAGCTAAATGAATCAGAAGAGGTATTGATTTATCTGGCATAAAAAATGAGATTTGTTTACTAAACATGAAATTTGGAAAGAGGCTTTGCAAGACGGTTCCCAGTTAATGGTCCGAGAATATGAATAAAAATGTTTACTTAGGCATTCTATACTTTGAGGTGTTTAATTGCATTAAGCTTCATACAAGCAACTGGGATTCAAGATTTTTTTTGTTTTAGTTTATATGTAACAGCTCAGACAGACAAGGAAAGAACTGAATTCTGGTACCATAAATAACTACCAACTTCTGTATAGAGAAAAATCCTTTTGGTTCATCCCTCCTTGCACAAAATACCCCTTGGGGGCAGAAACAAGGCTGTGCTTTGAGGATGACGGTTTGGAGTTGTTAATCATTTTCTGCCTTAAATGCTTGGAGAAAAACAGTGTGTGTGGACTAAATATAACCCTGCCTTTAGAGCTGGTTGGGAAATGGGAGTCCCAGGCCAGTTCTCTCCCACAAACAATGGGAACACATGGGCCACAGGGAGACAGGAGGATGGCAAAGGGAGCACTGTAGGACCCGGGAGTCTGTGTCAGTCACTGGAAACCACACAGGGGGCTCAGCCATAAGAACCTGCATTATTCCCCTGCAGGGATGCCAAAGTTGTTATGAAGTTGAGGGCCACGTTTTCCAAAGCCAATTTGTTAATTAAGGCATAGCAGTGAAAATACCAGGGAGCTGCAGATATGTAAACCTGCATAAAAATGTGCATTTTGTTCAACCTTTCTATTTTTAAAGAGATCGGAACCCATTCTATATGCAGTAGGCTACATCCTTCTATGGCATTATACATTAGCTTTATATATTGTTAATTAGACCTAATTTAGGCCTTGAAAAATCTCATTAAAATTCTGATTAGTGCTGTTGGCAAGCAGCCATCTAAAAAGCCTCTATTTCTTTCTTTGATAAGTTTGAAGCTGCTATAACAAACAGTAAAAATAAGATCACAGCCTTCTTTCTCATGCCAATCAACATAATGTATTCTCCAGGTCAAAGTCATTTAAGGAAAAATACAGGAGGAGGACATCTTTATTTCCCTGCATGGATGCTGTCAGGTGCCTATAGAAAATTACATGTTTATGCCCTTTGGCAGTTAAAAAAAAAAACAAAGGAAAAAACCCCAAACTCAAGAAATTTGTTATGAAAATGCCAGTTGTAAGCCTTCAAAACCAACTTACTCTGCAAGCCAATTAAATAAAGGGTTTTTTTAAAGGCAAAAAAAATTAATGGGAATAAAAATATTACAGAGTTGGTTTAATATTAAACCCGTTCTGTCTGATGTTTTCTGCATAACTTTCTGCCTGATGCTTTCCATACAGCTTGTAGTCTAAATGCCTGACCAGGAAAACATACAGACAAGAATATCTTTAGTCCAAATACAGTCAATTATGCACCCACATTGCTGCAGATCAGAGAAGATAACTTTAAAAGAAATCATGGCATTTAAAAAAAAAAAAGTCAAAGGCAGAATAAAGCAACAAACAATAGCAGGGCTGCTCTGCTTCCTTGTGCCTGTGTGTGCTGAGGGGTTGTTATAATACAGCTGCCAGCTATCATTGTATTCATCTCAACTAACTTCAACATTTCACTTTAATGCAGAAAAACTTTACAAAGCTGAGCGCTGCTTGAAATGGCAAACATGAGGTGTCCCTCTCAGTGTCCATTGTCTCTGTGGACATCTGTCCTTGCAGGAGACAGGAGCAATGAGCCTGGGCTTGCAAGAGACACGAGCAATGAGCCTGGGCTTGCAAGAGACACCAGCCATGAGCCTGGGCTGGCAGAGGAGACACCAGGACTCTGCAGAGCTGCTGACCCCAGCGGAGGAGAGGCAGCAGGGCTCTGATCTGTGGCTGTCCCTCGGAGCACAGTCCCCAGTGCGCAGCTGCTCTGTCTTGTGTCACCCTGGACACGGGTAAGACAAAGCCAACATATGATTATACGAAAATAGCTCCTTTTCTTTCTGATAAACACCCAGCCATGCCACTGAAATTCAGCTTTGGGATGCTCTCTATAAGTAAAGCTGATTCTGGGTTGGAATAGACATTTTAAAAAAATCCAACTTACTAATACTCTATTTTTCCAAGCCCTTTTAAACTGTAATCTTTAAAGGTCTAATCAGACTTTCTGTATCAACTAAAGTAGGGAGATACACACACACACAGAATCCAGGGTGCATTTGCCTCTTAAGACAGTGTTCAGTCTCTGTGTTGCATTGATATTTGCATAAGTAGGTTTCCAAAAACCTGGGAAGCCTGGCAGGCTGCTATTTAACATATTCTGATATGAGATGGCAACTAGTTTCCAACTGAAATTCCTGATGAGAGATTTAAACAGAATAAAATGGGCCATAAGAGAGGTGGTAATTTAGCAGAATGCCCTGGCTGGGGGTACCTGGGGCACCCAGGAAGGGCACTCTGGGCTGGCATCAGTGTCAGGAATCTGCTCAGGTACTGCATGGAACTGAGATGGGGAGTGCATTAAAAAAGAGGGGGAAGAGAACCCCCCCAGTCTCATCAACAAGATTTAATGGATCTAAACCTGCAGGACAAACTGCATACAGTTAATAATGTGCATTTCTGCGTTACTTGCTGCTGTTAAAATAATTCTTTCATAAGGAAACATAGCATGACTTTAATGCCTTTATGTTTAGAAGCCTGATTTTTGTCTGCAGGAATTTTCCCAGTCTCCCACAGAAGGTCAGGCTTTCCTGCCAAAGATAAGAAAGGTTTATCACATTTCTGGGTTCTTAATAATTTAAACCCATGGGATTAAAAACTGATCTGTGCTTTCTGCATTTTGCTTTTTTTAAGAGGGAAACCCGGGAGCAAGGTGGATGTCACAGAAAGATCACAGAAAGAAATCCCAAGCTTAGGGCAGCCTAGCAAGCCTGAAGCCCAGGGCAGCAGTCACTTCAGTGACTTTGAGAGAGCTTGTTGGAGAGCACGGGTTTGCAGTATCAAGCTGTACAGATCCCGAGCTGATAAGCCTATGCATGCAGAATTCTTCAGGCTAAATTCTGCCTGACCTTCCCCAGCACCGTGCCTCCAGCAAGCTCTCTGAAAGCAGCCATTTGAAGTCAGAGAAATCTGGGTCATTGACTTCAATAGAAACTCTGATTAAGGAGGGGATGATGCTCAGCTCCTGCACCTTTCGCTCTTCCCTTCTGCTGCAGCTCTGCCTGGGGATGGGCTGTTTTATTCTGCGCTCGTGGGTGCTCTTCTGTCTCCAGTAAAACCAATGCCAAATTCCAAAATCAAACAGCCTGAGCATGTAAGAACAGCTATTTCTAAACTGTCTTTTTGCAGCACGCAAGCCAAGAGAGAAAAAGGAAGAGGAATGGAGTGCAGAGGAATAAATGGAAGGATCAAGTTGTTTTTCCCATTGGCACCAGCTGGGAGTTGTCCTTATTCAGGGGAAGGTCTGACTGCGAAACGGGCCAGCTACTCCCTTATCTCTCATCTCAATCCAGTTCTGTCATCTGGCTGCTTACACCTACTGGGTCTAAATAACTCGCCAAGGCACCAAAGGCACAAGGTGCCTGGAAATGGCCTTGAGAGTCTGGTTAATGCTCTACAAGGGGAAGGCTGCTTTAAAAAGCAGAACGGAGTATTTGTTCCAAAACTGTAGTCATCAGTGAGAGCCACACTTACTGAGTTCAAACCAGGTCAGCTGCCCAGGCAAGAACATGTATTTGATCTACCCTGTCATGGTAAAGGCTGCCTGTAAATTTTGGCAGAGAAAATTATTAATCTTTCAACTCACAGCATATAAGCAATGACTAGTAGTACCTATTTTTCTGAGAACTGGAATGCCTTTTGGAACCACCCCAGATTACTTAAGAGAAGTTCCTCTGCCATCACCCAAAAGCAGTTCCAAACCTGTCTCTCCTACATTCCATTAAACTTTAAAAAAAAAAAAAAATTAAAAATAATGAAAAAAAAAGGCAGGGGCAGCTCATGGTTCATTCAACAGGCATTTTTCCTCTTGTGAGGAGCCACAGCAGCTCGCTCAGCTGCACCCCACAGGGACAATAAACATCCATTTTTCAGTAATTCAGTGCTGTGGGTAGCAGCTTTCACTTGGAAAGCCAAGTGAGGGCTCCAGCCAGAGCCTCTGGAGAGGAGGGAAGTGGGGGGCAGGCATTGCTCCTCGGTGTCTCTCGACCTTGTCTTCAAAAGCTGCTGCTGTTCAGCTCAGTTGGGTATGGGTATCTGAGCGTTCTCATGCAGCTTTTCCTGGCCCTCCTTGTTCTGTGTCACATAGCTGGAAATGCACTCCCCTGCGAGGCCAGCCTGGGAACCTTGCGCTGCTTTGGGACAAATCAGAACTAAAACAAAGGCTGAATCATGAGCCTCTTCAAATTCTCTCCTCTGTTTGTTTGGTTTTGGGTTTTTTTGTGCATCTCACTCAATCCTTTCATCCATTGTTTTGGCTCCCAAAGGGCTGAGGTGGAGATCCACTCAGCGGATGAACCAGTGGGTATTCAAGGTACTGTAAACCATTTGCTTTTTCAGTCTGTCCTGTGCCTTGACCCGAACACTTGTTCTGCATTATTTATCCTCTCCATCTTGCAGCTTGTTCTCTGCCCGCCTACTTTTGCAACTCTTTTTTCCAGACAGAACATATTTAACACTGCAATGTAGTGACAGGAGCTGTTCAGCTGTGACCATACAGATACCTGACTAGAAGCTTTGCTCAGGTTTGAGAGATTTCTCACACTGCACATACAGTACTGACTCTCATTTAACCCTGAGACAGAAAGAGAAAAACCTGAATTCTTCAAACCAGTCTATATTTAAATACACACAGAGTTCTAGATCACAAGCTGGCTGTACAATACCTGTCTCCCAGCACGGGAGTGGGTGTCTCTTCATCTATCAGTAACCATATTTCTGCTGAGCCATGACTACTGCATCGTCTTCCTGCCCCACTTTTATCCATGTTTATGGAGAAAATACAAGTAGGTCCCTTGGAACATACTAGTCAGTTGAATCCCTAAAAAAACCACTTTCACTCCAGCTTTCTGTATGAGGAAAAAACCCTGCAGTCATGTTTCCACGAGACATTTCAGAAGAGAATTCCCAATTTCCATTACAGGCTATGCCAAGGCAATGGGTAGGAGAACAGGAATTGCTGCAAACAGCGGAGAAAATGCATCTCATGAACAGTGCTGGAGGTTTTTACTTAAAACCTGCAGTCCCTCCTTTGCAAAACGCATTTAAAATAACTTGGAGCGGGGCGGGGCGGGGGGAGCTTTATTGAGTTTCCAGCGCAGGGGCACGAACAGATTCAGACCTAAGGGCAGGAGCGAGCGCAGGCCAGGCCAAGGGTTACCCAAACGCGTCACCCGCGGTGGGAGGTCACGACCCGAGCCGGGTCTCTGCCCCGCAGCGCTCTGTGCGCAGCTCCAGCGGCAGCGGCCTCCGGAGCTCCCGA
>VWZT01007433.1:2761-73727 GCA_013397055.1 Pachycephala philippinensis
ACCGTTCTTTGCAGCTCGAAGGCCGCGGGCAGCTCTCCCTGCTCTCCGCAGCTCGAAGGCTGCCGCGGCCATCCCGCCGTTCTCCCGGTGCCCTCTCCTCACTGCCGGCCTCAGTGGGCAGCGCCCGCACTGTTCTCACCGCCATCCTTGCATTATTCTCAGTTTTTAGTTGTTTTAGCAAGTCCCCTATAAGCCTCCAGGGCTTTATCGCATTAATGGCCATCTCATCTCCTGTGGAGGCCACTTTAATTATAATTTTTGCCAGTCTGCTTCCACTTTTTCAAGTTCAGGGCAGTCCCCTCAGGGATGTCTAGCCTGTGGAAAGCCTGTTTATCATATTTTATCCCCTTTTTTGTTAAAAAGAAAGTCCATACCTGTCGTACGGGGTCTTCCGGTGCTGAAGCCCATGCACCCATACTGGCAGTGTCTCTTTCCGCTTTTGCAGATTGTCCAGCTCGTCTTTTAGGCTCTTAGGTCCACAGTCACGATCCAATCACATTGGGGGTCACCATTTGATGGTGGGCTCTTCTTCCTACTTCCTAAATCCTCACACGGGGCACCAAATGTTGGCGTACAAAAGACCAACATAAAGAAGGGTGACAGGCAGTGGCAGACAGCAGCTCAGCATCTGCCCTTTGTGATCATGCAGCAGAACCTTTTATACCTGTCTCTTATGCCACTCACATGCTTCCTGTTACAGAAATCAACACACCTGCATTCCAATCTGATTTTCTTTCTTCCCAGGGATACAGCTGTAACTTATCAAAGTCAAGGCTGCCCACAGCCCACTCTTGTATCCCTACATAATAATACTTATGAGAGAAAAGAGACACTTCAAGTAACTGTACTTTGAAATATTTCAGGAGTCTGATCCATAATCAAGTTTGGATAAAATATGCATAAAAATAATAACACCTGCAGAGAGGAACTGCTTGGAAACTTTACAAATTACTTGCTTCTGGAAACATTTGCTACATATGATATCTTCAGCATTTTTTAATTAGTTGAAGTTTTTCATATCTGCTCAGAAGTTAGTGTACAAAACTCTTAGCTCAAAACTATTATAATTTAAATAAATAAATAACCAAATAAATGTAGGTACAATTTTACTGTGCAATCTACACTATATTCCCATGAGTTCTGAATGCAAAGGAAGAAAACAGAAGTCCCCCCAAAGTTTTCAAAAAGATCAAGCCTGGACTAGCAATAAATAAATAAACCAAGAGTTTTTAAGACCAAGGCTAATTTCAAGGATACTAGCATGCAATATTTATAACAGTTATTGAATTATCTGAATATAACATGTCTCATACAGCTCTCATACTTGTTTTTTTTATTTTATATTGAGATGCAAATGAAAAGCAGAATAGTATGTGATGTCATTATATAATTAGAGCACTCACATATTAATTTTTATATAAACACACATACGATATTCTCAAAGTTTTTCTTGAAAAACGTGAGTAAAGGAGGAAATCTCTAGTAACTAATTTAGCAGATCATTTAACTATTTTGTGTAACAGTTTTAACACGACTGAAGTTTACTTCCAAGTCTAATGGGAAGTTGAGTGTTTGAAAATTTCTGTTATGCAGTAAGAAGTGATTTGAAGTATTTGCTAATATATAGGCTGTTTATACATCTGACATCCTTGGTTCTTAATACTTTCATTCAGCTGTCTGATTTTTTTATCAAGCCCCTCCCTCCCTCTCTTCCTCAGTGTATTACTGGACTAGTACTACTTTTGGGGAACATTTCCAGAGCTGTAACAAAATAAGACTTTTTTTATAGATAGTGATTGTTGACATTTTGTAGAAGATGAAAACTACCCCTGAAGTATGCTGAAAGATTGTTAATACAAACGCATAGGGAGCTGCATAAGTAACTGGCTGTAAGTATCATTATGATATTTTCTAAAGGAAATTCTTGAGATATTGCAATTTGCATTAAAAAATGCCCTACAGTGTATAAAATTGAATTCATAAGTATTCAAGAGCACACTAGGTAGTATCCTTCCATTTCAGTCCCACGAGGTTCTCTTAGTGGTACAAACACAATAATTTAATTTTGATAATTATAGGCCAGATCTTCTTGGCAGGAAAGTCACAATGAGAAACTATAGATTTTGCAAACCATTAAATTATAATCCTCCTTTCCATTGAAAATTAGTTTATCTGGTTTTGGTTTTTAGCTCCAGACTCTGTGTAGACTATTTTTATCAACGTAAAATATGCCTTGAATATCATGCATATCCAAACATTCTCCAATATAACACAGCTATTTTGAAAAACTCTTGACATGTACAATATCTATAGTTCAAACAACTGCCAGTGCGTCACATCTCAGGGGAATTTTTCAGGCTATCAGACACTGTAAAAGTGTCTAAGAAAAATGATTGCAGAATATACCATTCCTAGTATAAAGAAATATTAGTAGCTTCTCAGTGAAGCTGAAGAAAATGTAAGTGACTCAGGTGAGAAATAAACAGACACACCATTACAGGCTGAGGCATAACCGTGAAAAGCAGCTTTGCAGAGAAGCTCCTCGAGATTGTGGAAGAAAAGTTAACCATGAGCCAGCAGTGTATCCTTGCGGCAAAGGTGGCCTACAGTGCCACTGCATGCATTAGGCAGAGGGATGCCAGCAACACTAGGTAGATATACCTGGAGTGCTGTATCCATGTGTGGGTTTCTGGTATGAGAGAGATGTGGAATGAGTTCAGTTGAAGGGTCACAAAGCTGTTGAAGGGATTGGATTATTTTTCATAGAAAGAAAAGTTGAGAGAGTTGGAGAAGACAGAGCAGGTCTCTAGGACATTCTAATAATTTTTTATTTAAAAAAAATTTAAATCAGTGAATATAATTTCTCTTAAGCAGTATAAATGGATCCTTTGTCTTTTCAAACTAGATGTTCTTCTGTAATTGTGATTTTTGCAAAAACCTCTGTGCATATCTGCACAAAATTTTGGAAATTGAATCAGGACCTTTTTGATTGCAGCAATATTGCTCCTTTCTAACTACCTTAATTACAAAGGAGTTGGTTTGATTGGACATTCTTTAAAGGACAACTAAGGCCCCGAAATTAATGGCAGCGGCAACAAAACCAACAGGTTTTCCATGTAGATGTCTGGAGGCAGAGGAGAAAATCTTGGCAAGGATCCTAGTCAAGTAGTGCTGCTGTCAGGGATTGCCCCTGAAAGTAATTTTTTTTTCTCATTTCCAGTTGTTTTTTTGTCAGTTGCTGGCAAATATCTGTGCCAGGAAGAACACTGTGAGAGAAAATGAAGTACTCTGACAAAATTACAGATGGATAAGTGCCAACATATGTCTGCTTATTGAGGATTGAGGGAACTACTGTGCTGGCACGTACCAAGGTAGCATTACACTGAAAACATTTACAAAGAGAAAAAGCCAAGATAGAAAAAATATTATAACGGCAGTCAGCCAGTTATTTTAATATGGTTTAATTTGCTAATTGAGAAAAATGCTGGTGCAATTTACTCAGCTTGCACATGCTACTGCATCTTACCAGTCCTGCAGAAAAAAGGACTATCTATTTGAACAATGTAAGTGATATTAACTTGAAAAAAAGTTCTGATTTCATATTTTGATATAAACAAAGTTTCAATACTTAATGGTCAACATTCAAGATGTGTTACTTATTTAGCTACATTTTATAGCATTTTTGCCCAAGGTTATTTCCTGTCATTTTGGCTTCCAATTTACTAGGCAACATCTAGACATTTTAAAATCAGTGAGGAAAGAATGTATCATATGCTTCCAAGTTCAGCAAAGAAAACTCCTCCTGTACTCACCCATGCTGGGAACAACTGGCTGCAGAGTATATATTCAAAAAAAAAAAGGGCCCAGGGGTTCTGGTTGAGAATGAGTTGAATGTGAGCCAGCAGTGCACCATTGTTGTGATAGAAGTTCACCGGGTATTTGGACTGCAATTTGTGACAATTTGCAACAAAGAGAAGTCCAAGCAGTAATGAAGAAAAATGTCTTCACCTTGGAAATTACTCAGCCCTTGAACAGGTACCATAGAGTGGCTGTGATATGTCCATCCTCAGTGATTTCCAAAACTTGACTCCAAAAAGCCCTGAGCAACCTGCTTTAACAAGGAGATTAGGGTTGGTCTGGGAAGAAGGTTGCATTAGAAGACTTCTTGCATAAAAATCTGTATTTTTCCATGGTTGTATACAAAATCTTACACTACAGATAATTTTATTATCTTTCCCTAATGTGGAAATCTACTGCCATGTTTTATTTTATTTTAATTCTGATAGTAATTTTCTTACTGTATATTTTGATGATATCAGCCCATTTTTTTAAAATAGCGTTCAGTTGTAACTTTATTTACTGATTCAAAGACTCTTTTCTCTTTACTGAATATATTCAGAAAGTTTGAATCGTAGAATTAAAGAATAAGGCATTTTGTAAAAGGCCTTTGCCACTATCTTAGTCACCAGGTCCCTTGCCCTACTGAGCTCCTAAACTTCCTTCTCATCAAGAACCCTAAAGAAAGCTTTCATGTTACACTTCACTTTCTTTGTCTTCATTAGGCAATGTCTTTGTATCCCTTCCATGTATCATGTCCCTGCTTCCAACAGCTATATATTTCCTTTTCATGTCTCAGCTCTGTCAGGAGCTCCATGTTATCCATGCACAGCTTCTGCCTTGCCTGCTTGATATTTTATCCATTGGAATGGACAATTCTTGTTCTCTAGAAAGCTACACTTAAAGGGCAACAAATAAATAAACTAGGCCCAGGTTATAAACCTCTATTTGCTTTCTTTTTTTACTCAGTGATTACCCACATATTCTAAAATTTGTTAGGCATTTTAATTAATATTCCATCAATTTAAATGTTTAAATTTATTATGTTATTTATTAATTGATCTAATTTTTCTCAGAGACTTTAGAATCTTCAGCTAAGTACTTTGAATACAAATAAATTAATGCTCTTATAAGCCTTGTACACTAAATCTTAATAAAGCAGAAGGCATGATTGCCTCCAGAATCATAAATAAATAGAAAATAATTCATGGGGACACTTCACAAATTTATCTATCTCTGCTTACTGCTCCTAAAAACTGAAAATGAAACTGGTAGATGGTTGTCTTACTTGTTTTTTAATAGTAGTCAGCCACTCATATTCCAGTGCTTCCCCTGCCCTACAGCTCATTTCATTTTTCTTAAATTTTTAGTAGAACTGAGTCACTCATATTCCAGTTCTTCCCCTGCCATACAGCTCATTTTACTTAAATTTTAGCTGTTTTCTTTTTGTTCTATACCTCACAGACATGGAGAACATTAGTTTTTGTGACAACCCTTAGCATATAGCATTGTTATTGTATATCTTCAAGTTTGCTCCTTTCTAAATAAATGAAACTCAATTCAGTCTTTTTTTTTCTGGAGACTTTTTTTTTTTTTCCTGGATTGCTTCTCACTATTACTGCTCTCTTCTTCTTCATTTACTACCTAAAGAAGGAGTCATTCTCCTCAGTTACTGGGGCTAGAATTAACGAGTGTTTTGTTCCTGAGAAAATCACCAAAACTGAGTATGACCAGAGAGGCTGTGCAGGCCAGGGAGACAATTGGTATTTCAGTCAAAACACGAAGTGATTTTTCAGTGCTAGTCAGGAAGCCTACTTGGATAACATTGTTAGGGAACATGCTTAAGTCCTGATGTCTCCCAGGGAGTTTAACAACGATTATTGTAGAGAAAAAAAATAGTAGGATGAGCACGGTGTTCTGCCTAGTGGAATATTAATACAAGGTGCCATATTATGGAGCCATTAAAAAAAACAAAATGGGATTTTATTATTGCATTCAGTGTGGTGTTTACTCCCTGTATGGGAGGAAGTTTTAGAATTGCATACAGCTTCTTGGAAAGGCTTTATTTGGACTCAAACATAGAGTTCTACTGTAAATAAACTTAGAACATGAGTCTAAGGAAGAGCCACTGAAATAATAAAACTACCAGTCGTCTCATATTGAATTAGAGAGTCTCTGAAAAAAATTCTAGCAATTTTAAATTCTGGGAATGGTAAAAATAGCTTCCAAATTAAAGGGTGCTGGTGATACAGTTATAAGTAACAAATGAGGATATGTTGATCATCAGTATATTTATAATAAAAGAAAATTTGTAGCCATTTGAGCAGAAAGAGTCTGGAATGCAGTCTTATAAAGGAGGAATAATGGAGACTAACAAACATTTTTACTTCTAATATTGAGATAAATAAATACATGGAAATAGGGGAAGATTTGGTGTCTCAGTATCGGAGACTATGCTCAGTGATTCACATAGTCACTCTTTTGTACAGTAGCTGTTCCATAACAGCCTCCCTGCCTTTCTCCTCACAGTATCAGGGAAGAAGTTAACATTGTCAGGTTTATATTCCTGACACCATGTGCTTCCCTGTATATGTAGGAAGAGCAACTGAAAGGTGTACTTCTGGCCAGAGAAGCAGAGGACAGGACTCTTTTCCTGTGCCAGGGAATGGTTCTGATCACAATACTGCGTATATATTATGTATATGTATAAACATGCCCCGTATTTCTTAATTTCTGAGATATAATTTTTTAATAAAATCTACTGTTTTCATGCTAGTTATACATATAACAGCAGTAATATGATTTATGTTATTATTATTTTTGTGACGGGAAACACATGTGTTTGAGCATTGAGGGAAGAGAGGTAACTTAGGACTGCTTACCATGCTGAGGAGGTGATAGTCAAGTATCCATTTGATCCATGGTCCAGGCCAAAGTGCCATGAACCAGTTCTAATTCCAACAGAGGACTGCAACCAAGATAGAATTTCATGCCCTAAAGACGATATGTAAAACATTACCTTACCGAATTTTATTGAAGGTTTATAAAATCTTTGAGCTTGACACATTTACTGACATTTAACATGATTTATTCTATAGGCTTTTGTATCTGTAATTATGCTTTAAGTAGGGAACAGTAGTCAGTAGCATTGATTTTATCATGCAATTTTCTTCTCCCTTGTTGCCCTACAACAAAGTATAAAGACTCTAAGGAACCTGATCTGGTGTAGAATGGAGTCTCTTCATCTCTATCTGTTGTCAGTAGTTTTTTTGTGTTATATTAAATTTATCCAGATTTTATCATGTGAGGTTTGCTGTCTCAGTTTTTAAAATTAACTTTAGGAATTTTAATGCTCAGTGCCATGTTGCATGCATCCCAATTTATATGATTTATGCAAACAAATTTAAGATTTATTTATATTTTATTATTCATTTTAGATACGAAGGTATATCTATATGCTTGTACAATTCTCTTAGTCATATTGTTATGCACAACAGCGTTAAAGATTCATATGCTTTTGAGTGTACCAGGAGATGGCTCATCAAGCTAATAATTAGACATTAGGGATAAATTCCTGTCTCCATGGCCTGAAGCTCACACTTTTTATTTAAAATTATATCAGAGATGGTTTACAGGCATCTGTTCCTTTTGAAAGTGAGAGTAGATTTGCTGTAATGTACATATTGGAGAAAAAGCTAGAGTACAAAGTGATTTCTCTCACTCACTGCAGCTTTTGGCAGCTGAAGATGCTGTAAGTGAAAGGAAAAAGGGATTGGGAGTATTTATGCAGAAATCAGAAACTGGTATAAGTAGAAAAAACATATTTGATTGGCATGCTGCACAGCATGTATAGGCGTGAGTACAATACATTGAGTTCACATGAAAAGAAAAAAGGTATTACTTTTTGCTTGCAACAATCCCTGCAGCAAGACAAGTAATAACTTAAATATCTACCATAAATACAATGGTATTTTAACATGTAAATACCAAACAATGAAAATCTAGTGTTTCATCATTAAAATAAATGATGTAGAACCTATTCTTTATATTTTTATTTTGTCATGTTATTGTCTCGTGTCATATAGCAATTATTTCATTATTAGCATATTTGATTTTTTGTTTCTTAATTTAATTTAGAACACATATATTGCAGTAATCTATATGGTTATAGACTATGTTCTCAATTTTTCGTGTAATTGTACAAATACTTGTTAGTACCAAAAATAAACATACATGTAGTCTTACAGTCACTTTCATATATGCACATATATTACTAAGTCATAGCAGTCAGGTGAAGCCCCAGGTGACTGGAAAAAAGGGAAATTTTGTACTCATTTTTAAAAAGGCAGAAAGGAGGACCCTGGGAACTACCAGCCTGTCTGCCTCACCTCTGTGCCTGGGAAGATCGTGGAACAGTTCCTCCTAGCAGCTATGCTAAAGTACACAGGGAGCAGAAAGGTAATTCAAGACAGCCAGCATGCTTGACTTCACCAAGGGAAAGTTCCTGCCTGAACAACCCAGCGGCCTTCTGTGTTAGACTGACTTCAACATTGGGCAGGAGAAGGACTACAGATGCCATTTATCTTCTGTAAAAATAAATGCAAAGACTTCTGTAAATCTTTTGACATGGTCCCCTACAGCATCCTTATCTCTAAATTGGAGAGAGATGGAATTGGTGAGTGGGCTGTTAGATGGATAGGAAAGTGGTTGGATGATCACAGGGTAGTGGTCAATGGCTCAGACATCAGTGACAAGTGGTGTTCCTCAGGGATCTATACTGGGACCAGTGCTATTTAGTAGCTTCATTAATGACAGAGACAAAGGGATCAAGGGAACACTCAGCAAATTTGAAGATGACACCAAGCTGAGTGGTGCAGTTGATACATGTGAAGAATGGGATGCCATCCAGAGAGACCTGGACACGCTCAAGAAGTGGGCCCATAGAAATGTCACACAGTTTAACAAAACCAAGTGTGAGTTGCTGCACCTGGGTCAGGACAACCCCTGATATCAACATAGACAAAGGGATTAACGTACCAAGAGCAATCCTGCCAAGAAGGACTGGGAGATGCTGATGGGTGAGAGGCTGGACATGACCCAGCCAGGTGCACTCACAGCCCAGAAAGCAAAACATCTCCTGGGCTGCATCCAGAGCAGGGGGAGCAGGGGAGGGAGGGGATTCTGCCCAGAGTGCTCTGCTCTGCTGAGACCCACCTGCAGTGCTGCATCCAGCTCTGGGGTGCCAGCACAGGACATGTCCTCATGGACCTGTTGGAACAAGTTCAGAGGAAGAACACCAAGATTAGAGGGATAGAGCACCTCGCCTCTGAGGAAAGGCTGAGCGAATTCGGATTGTTCAGCCTGGAGAAGAGAAGGCTCCAGAGTGACTTTTTGAAGCCTTCCAGTACCTAAAGAAGTCCTATAAGAAAGCTGAAGAAGGACTTTTTTCAAAAGCATTTATTGACAGGACAAGGGGAATTGGCTTCAAACTAAAAGGGAGTAGGTTTAGATTGGATATTAGGAAAAACCTCTTTACTGCGAGGATGAGGAGTTGTGGATGTACATCCCTGAAAGTGTTTAAGGCCAATTTGGATGGATCTCTGAGCAAAATGGTCTAGTGAATGGTGTCCCTGTTCCTTGCAGGTGACTTGGAAGTGGATGATCTTTAAGGCCCCTTCCAACCCAGGCCATTCTATGATTCTAAGATTCCATGATATGTGTATCTTACATGCGAATACAGGTGTGAACAGTATCTAGTGCACTGGTGTCTTCCACTATTTATAGTAATGATTAAAAGAATCCTAATCTTTATATCCGTCTGAGGATGTTTGTGAACAAAGAGGAAGTACACACAGTATACTGGAGTGTGGAAGTTCCCCAGTTTTACATAAAATCAAAGTATTCCACATGATCGCTCATGTTTCTTGCTATGGGCCCCAGCTATATACATCAAGACACACCCAATTCGTGCCACATATGTTACCTCTGTGGATTTGCACTAGGTACATATCTGATTTTGCCCATTAAGCATTCACAACAATTAATACAAAAACTTAATTATTAGCTGGGGTCATTTACAGTTTTGCATGTAACCTGTTGTAGAAGCAATACTGAGAATTTGTAGCAATTAAACACATTGACCAACAGTGAAACAAACTCTGTGACAGAGTGCTGCCCAAACAGAGTAATACTGTCAGGGAGTAGATTAGGTCGATGTCTCAAGCCAATGCCTGTGTGTGAGGTTAGGGGGGGTCAGGCCTTACTTTGTGGTGAAACAAGGCCCCATGAGGTAGGCACCCCGCCAGCTCCCCTGGAGCTCCTGTCTCACTCACGCTGGAACCCTAGGAGTTGGTAGCTATATGTGTCATTTTCTATATTTCTCTTGTCTTTTTCCCTCTTTCTCTCTTCTCTTTCTGATCCTCTTTCATGGAACATTTTTGGGTAACTTAACATCTCATAGGTTTGAAGGTTTCTAGGTTAAATGGACTAAGTTTATGCTAAGTTAATACTAAGTTAATAAGTGCTTTATATTGAATTTTGTGTCGTATTTACTCCTTTGCCAAAGTTCCTTAATTTTCTATTTTTTTTGCCAGTAAACTTTGTGTGATTTTTACCTCTTACCTCTGGTTGGGATTTCTCCTTGCACCAACTGGAGCAAAAGAACCTCAGTTTAACTCCCGAATTTAAGTATTCCAGGGTATTACAAATTCTCATCTTGATTGTCATGATGACAAGCAGACATACCACTACCAAGGTTTGAACTCTCAGATAAAATGTATTACATGATCTGATAATTTTAGCAACTTTTTTCAAGTGAGGAAAATTGCTGGGGAAAAATAATGTTGAGCATCTTTTTCTCACTATTTGATCTTTTTATTGTGCATTTTTCTTTCTGTAAAGAGAAAGAATTTATCTTGGGCATCTGCAATTATACATGGCATCTGGAACAGCTAGCAAATACACTGCTAATTTTCCATTTATTAATTCATGGAATGTACATGAGAAACAGTCATAAAATAGATCCATTACTAAACAAACTATGTAAGAATGTTTTGGCCTAGGGCACTGGCTTTTTGTTATCTTTAGAATATAGCCTTATCTATGATAATATACTATGTTAATATTAGAAGCTCTTCTACCCAATACCCAAATTTAAATTTTCCTGGATTGGATAATTTATAAATAATATATATACCCTATGTAAGTCTCTTCACAGTCCATAGCTCTTTTTCAGTGGAGTCACAGATCTCTGACTTCTCCTTTTTGAGCTCCTTAAGGCTGCTGTTAGCCTATGTCTTTAGCCTGTAATATGTTTTTAGCATACAAAAAATTATAATATTCTGTTATGTGGGTGATAAATAACTGTCCTTCTTACCAAAAAAGCTAGTAAATCTCTTTCTCATCTCTGTAAACTGTACTCTTTCCAAAACCTTCATTGCTTCCTTGCTACAGACACTTCCTCATCCAGTATGCTACCCACTAGACTACACAATCACTCAAATCCAGCATATTAATTTTACATTGGCGTATTTCAACTCATGAAGTCTCTAACAGAGAAAGGTGGCATAGCTTGCTTCACTAAATTCAGATTTTATGAATGCATACACTTAAAAAATGTGTAAAAGGGACTTTTCAGTCTATTATGCTCTTTAACAACCAATTGGCATCTAAATTTTTTGTTTTTAAAGGAGAAGGATGATTCTGTCAAAAATGGCAAGACTCCCTATACTCCAATAGTTCTCCTGAAAGTCCCTTCATACACAGCCAATTTAAACCCCCTAATTTTTCTCTGATTTTGACATTTTCAGTGCCTGTGGACTATATTTTTCTCTAGCTCTATACTGAGATTGAAGATGTTTTATGGAGAAAACAGTTTTTGCATCATTCCTTTAGAACAAATTCTGAACTGGAAAACCATGAAGCTAAACTATGTTTATACCTCATCATTTTTCTTGAGAAGTTGGTAAAATAACTGATTTCTAGCAGATGAAGTTTGAGCTCAGATATCTATAAATCTGAGGAGATAAAATTCAGGATTATATTTCTTTTCTTAATGATTACCCCATATTAATGAGCATGATGTCTGTATAAAATATTTTGAGGGTCAAAGGTTTATAATATTTACTGTAAGATATGCATACTTTTACAGGAAAATCAATACAGTCACCAAGATTATTTTTTTCATCTGATGTGAAGATCACCATTAAGATAATAACCTTTAATTTAGAAATGCACTGTCTTCTAAACAAAACCACATAACACTTTTAAACATAATAGGTTGGCCTTCAATTTATTATAAAATAATATTGCATTTCATTTTACTATGGTTAAAAGTTAACAGTATTTTAAACACTTATTGGTCATGCAATTCTGAATCACGTTTTTATTCTGCTAAGACACTACCTGATATAAATCAAATAAATGCGTGTGATTTCTTCTTATGCTTACATTTATTTAGTGTATAATGCCTTTCTCTTCCTTTATTTTGAGCATCTGAATTCCAAAATTAAGATGTTTTGAAAGAAAAGGAGCAATAAACTGTGAAAAAAAGACTTCTGAAATCTTGAATTTTTGCAAACTTTTTATTCTCTGTGGAATATGCAACAGAATTTTGAAGCACATTATAAAATCAATATTTTGCACTCTCAGGCACTTACATCTGGAAAATACTGATGTGATTTATGGGTCAAGTGCAGATTATTTAGGTCATTTGCAGTCTGGTGATAAAACGTCACAGTTCTTTTCATGGTCTCTACTCCTAACTCCTTTTAATGACTACAAAGAGATAAATCTTTCAGTTTTACTTCTTCTAATGTGCAGAAAACTACCAAATTAATTTCAAGTTTTATTTAGTGATGGATAGTACTAACAAACAAAAAAAACCTTGATATTTACTGACCTCTAAATGTGTCGCAATTTGCATCCTCAGGCTTGAGTGGAAGAGTCTTGAATGCAAAGGAAAAAGGAAAGAAAATAAAACATGTTAACAAGAGGACAAATTATGAGCAAGGTTAATATCAGAGATTCTCAGCTCACTTCTTATAAGAGTACACGTCTCTCTTTCTCATCTGTCCAAGAAGGTTAACTGAGGAGATCCAAGTTCTTGGATAGCACATGTGGAATAAAAGAAAAAATGCACAGAAGATTATTATTAATGCTGCTGTAATGGATTATAAAAATTAGGAATCTTTAATATACTGCTCACTCATAATTTAATGTAGAACTTAAAGTAGCCTCTTTTTTTTTCAGTGCAGGCTGTATAGAACTGCAACAATTTTCCAGGTCAAGAAACTTTTCATCACTCTACCAACATCCTTTCATGGATCTGTTCAGTTTAATATCCTTGCAGTTATTCAACTTCAAGTAGGATTTTCTTTCCTTCGCTAGGTGATGTGGAGTGGCTCAGTCATTGTTCCCCAAGGTCAGAGTTTGCATTTTACACTGATTTTATACACTTTGCCTTCTGCTTTGAATTTTTGCTTGTTTGCCTTGCCTGATGTGACACATACACCTTTCCTCAACAGTTCAGTCTGATATTAATTCTGTGCAATACACTTCACTAATCTATTATCTATGACAGCTGTGTGAAAGAGTTTATACGGACATAGAAATTTTTTCATTTGAAAGAATATCTTTCTGTAAATTTCAATGTTACCTTTTTAATAACCATACATTTCCTTGATTAGTTTTCTAATTCTAAGAAGTGAATTTCCATTATCTAAATACTTGTACATACGTAAATAATATTTTATAACATAAGCTTTTTTAAAAAATAAAAGCTATATAATCTTATTTTATATGGAAATTGTTGGACTCAGACTCACTTAGAAAAGTTAAAATTACTTTTTCATTAAGAAAAACTAAAAATTCTAAGGTTAATTCTGGAATCCTAAAATACATTCTGAGTATCATTTATACAAGACCATGAAAATGTTTTGACAGTGAAACAATGGAAAAATCAACCTTTTCAGCAGCACATTAGAATTACAGACATTTAAAGTTACTGTATTTATGACTTCCAAGAAATAAAATTTTATTTACCTTTCTTGGTTTGTTTTTTGGGGGGGGGNCTTTTATATGTAAATTTTTACTCACAAAGTATGGAGACAGCTAGGTCAGGCACTTATATTAAGGGCTTCAGATGCAATACCCAAATTAGAAGTACTCTGGACTCCCTCTATTGTTGGTGCAAAGAGATACACTCTTCCAAATCATCCTTCAGATCTTGCAAGGATTGTACCATCCTTGAATCTGTGGACCTTTGCAATTCTTTCCAAAGTTAGCACACCCATGTATTTTTGTGGCAAAAACATTTTATCCACAGAAGACAAACATTTTGGAAGTTAAATTTCATGCACTAAAATCTCATTTAAAAATAGTCTGGTCAAAATGTTTAACTGTATTTTTGGGGGGGTGGGGGGGGGAAGGCACTTCAGGGGTTTTCTTGGGTCATCTGTCTTGGTTCCTACTGTGATGCGTACAATTTTCCAATCTGAGTGAATCTGAGAGGTCAATAACAGTAAATGAATGTGTTTCTGGCAGGAAGAGAAGAGCAATTGTACAGTAAAAAAAGTGATTTTTTTTTTTNCTGGTGAATAATTTGCCTTTTTTTTGCATTCTGAAGCAGTAGAAGCTTTTGTGGTCTTAACTCTTTTATGAGTTAGCTGGCACTTACATCTGGAGGCTCATTTCTTTTCTATTGCCAACACGTGAACCAAAATAACTGAAAAGGTGTTAAAAAACAACCAAAAATATGCTGCATGTTCATCCTTTAGCAAGAAAAAAGGAAACTCAGAATCAGAGAATGCTCAGAGGGTAAAGTCTGATTCTTCTTCTACTTTGAGAGATGTATGCCTATATTCTTCACTCCATAATTGCAGAATATTGGTCTTTTCCAGGCACAAAAACATATGAAGTTTGAATTCCTGCAACTGTGGTCTTAATCCGTAGAACCTTTTCTGAAGGTTCACTGAAGGTGATCTGATTTAGGTGGACATCTTAGTTCCAAGAAAGTCTAGGACTTTTGTTCACCTATGAAATATTTGTTGGCTCTGCCACAACCCCAGTGCTTTTATCTCCCCTCTGCAGCAGTAAAGTGCATTTCTGTGCATTCAGGCTTTGGTCCAGCACAGGTGTAAGGCCATGGTGGAGGAGACTCTGAACCAAAGCCACAAAACTTGGAAATGCTCCAGATTTTACAAGCTGAGATACAGCCTGAGGTGTATGGTTGCATGCAGATGTCTATTTTTATTTTCTAGCTGCATGAAGAAGGAAGGAATTAAATAGAAATTAAATAAAAAACCAAACAAACAGCAGGAATTAACATAAATATATTGTGTAAAAGACAAAAGCATATATCTCAGTAGAGAAACAAAACCACTGAAATACTTCCCACAATAATTTCAATTTTATTTGGACTGACTATGCACTCTTTCAACATGTCATGAGGTGTCAATTGCAAAACAAAAGGGAAATGAGATCTGTGCCATTGCCAATTGAAAAGGACAAATATACAGCACAAAATGGACTGTTGATGAGAGTTTCAGAACTCCTGTTCTGCTCCCTTAACTGCTGAAACCATCAGTTCCAGAGATCTTTGTCTTTTGTATTGGTTTGTGTTGTTTATGAACCATCAATCCTTATGGTTTCAACAAAACTGCATTAGTTTAGGTTCAGCCATTCTATTTTATTCTTCATACTTTGTCACTATGAAACCACAAAATTTTAATGAAACTCCTATACCATTGTTTAAGACCCAAGAAAGAAAGCCAGACTTTGTTTATTAGGGATGCGGATGAAGTATTTCATATTTCACTTGGTCATATACAATGTCAATAAACCTGCACTTTCACATACCTATTCTTAGTCAAGTGGGCAGTGGTTTCCAGGGAGTTTAGCTGTCCTATATACTGAAATAATAAACTCAGTCAGAAAAAGAATATAAAATTCATAAACAATATTAGACAAAGAACAGTCTAGGAAATGGAGTTTCGCCTATAAATTTCTTGACTGTAAGTGGTGAAACAGCAGAAATCATAAATAATACAGGATTTTATGGTTTGCACTGTGTGAGTTTTATAGAGTTCAAATGGAACATAATAAGGAAACAGCAAAGCTCTCCCTGGGCTTTATAAGTTGTGGGTTGAATTTTCCTCATTGATGCCAAGTGAGCTTTTTTCCCCCCACTGCAATATTCATATAAACAGCAGGGATGTATTTAATTTCAAAAAAGCTATATATAACAGCTAATTATAAATGACAAGGATTGATTAATGTATACCTGATCTAGCATAAATTCTGTTTAAAAGGACAACCCTCTGTGGTCCACATACTAGGTTTTGAGAAAACCTTTTTACCTTGAAAGTGCTTGTTTGTTTTTTTTAAATTTAAGTGATAGGTCTTCAAAAGCACAGTGGATAGAGACTGAGATTATACAGAAAGACAATTAAGAAAGTATTTAGCAATAAACTAAGACAAACTGCAGAGATAAGGAACAGGGCTTAGTCAGACAAGTTTACTGACTGGCACCATTTTACAATTGACCAACTCCTTCCATACCTCTTTCTGTCTGCTCTTTCTTTGTTCCTACTCGGTGGCCTTCCCCTGCACATTCCCCCACCAGTTTGCCCCAATGACCTTCTGTAACAACCTGGACCCTCGGGTTTACGTCTTAATCACCTGCAAGCTCCGAGTCTGCCTGCAGTTTCTTGATAGCCCATCAGTTCATGTGCCTGACCGGGTTTGTTTCTAGGTATTGTCTCCCTTAGTTTGTCTTTCAGCTCTGTGTCTCTGCATATTTTGTTTATTATTTTCCCCTTCTTGTCATACCATTTGACAAGGTTCTTGATTGCAAAATCTTACAGAAATAAATGTTCTCACATTCTACATGCTCTCATCAAGTAGTGACTAAGTAGCTTAGGTTGTCCTTATTGCTTCCCTTACCACTTGTTGGTCATGTTTTTGTCTTGGTGTGTTTGGTTTTGACAGTCTCTCTTTTCTTCACTTCCCCTTTTACATTAAAAAGGTCCTTGACCAGATACAGCAGGGAAGGAGGAAGCAGACACTTTCTCCTTCCACATATCCTTACACTTAGACTCAAACATTTCTTTTCAATTGACTCAATGTCTTCCCTTTAGCAGAGCAGTGGTCACGTGTATAAGCAAGTAGAATCACAGAATGGCTGAGGTTCAAAGGCTCCTATGGAGATAATCTAGTCCTACTCCCTGCTGAAAAAGTTCAAATAGGACAGGCTGAGCAACCTTCCCAGGCAACATGATCCAGTGTCCAGCAACCCTCAAGCTATGTTTTTTCCCCCTGTCCTGATACTTAAATGGATTTTCTTGCATTTCTATATTTCTTCTTGATCTCTTACTGGGCACCTCTCAGTCTCCTTTGTCTTCTTTACCACCATGTCATTAGGTAATTATACACATTCGTAACAGTCCCGTGAATTTCTCCATATTAAATAATTTCAGCACCCCCAGCCTCCCTCACAGATGCTCCAGTCTCTTAAAAATCTTTGTGGCCCATAATGGAGTGTCCTACTGCCACTTCACTGAAATAGTGATATTCTATTTCCAAAGAATAACTTTTTTTTACACCATCAGGGCAAGGGTAGACTAAAGCAGAGGGGTAGGAGGTAGAAACTTCAAAAAAGTAAAAGTTTGGGAAATTTTCATTTTAACCTTCAAATGAATAAACATGCTGAGCCAAGTACTGGTGCTGAAATCCCACAGTTGAGTCTCACCCTGCTTTAAAGAAAACCAGAATACTCCAGAGTTCAGTCTGAAAACTGTAATTCTAACTCTGGATCAGTTAATTGCTTTTCATGGTGATCTTTGAAGGCAGAAACAGATTATATTTTTTTGTTTAGCTTCTCACATCCCTGCCGCATACCTCTCTATATATGTATATATTCCTTTAACATTGAAAGCTAGGTTAAGGTTGCCAGATATTCTATGCTGAAATGCAAGGAAAAGCAGGAGGTAAGCAGCATTTCTTTATCAGCGTGTGAAGCACATGTCAGTTCCCTGGGAGCACCCACAGGCCTCGCTGACCTTGCCTAGACTACTCTGGATCTTCCCCCTCCTCTGCCCATGGCCCAGGCTCCCGCTCTAGCTCAGTCCTAGCCCTGTTCCTGAACTGTCCTGTTTTAGCAGGGGTCCCGGGCACAGGGATGTGCGTGGTGGCCCCCAGGGGAGACTGGTTAGGGGCCACAGCAGCTGTGGGTGCCCTGAGAGCCCTGGCAGGGAGTGCAACCAACTGGACTCACCACACTTGTGAAGCATGTAGGGTCAATAGCTGGGCTTTTTAAGACTTCTGAGAAATTGCGTTGTGATGCTCAGAAAATTGGTCATTTTCACAGGCTTTTTATGTTCTCTGGGATTGCACAGTCCAGTTTGGGGCCTTCCGAATGTTACGTTGCATATTGCCCACATGGCCAGACACATAGACCAAGAATGGATCAGTACAGAACCCAGGACTGTTGGCAAGGTTTGTTGATATCTCAGATACAACAGGGCTGGAAGCTGTAACTGTCAAATTCTAGAATATCCAGCTCAGAATTTTTCTGCTGGTATGACTTAGAGAGTCAGTAGACTTTGTTATCATAAATAATCATTCCAACATTAAAAACATGCTGAAAATCATGTCTCCATGCTTCCTTATAGAGCTAGTGTTGATGGCATTTTAAGCATCCACCTTCAGATTCTCTAAAGATTTAGCTGGAAAATATAAACACATTGTTAATAACTAAATTTCTTGGATAAAGGAAAAAATAAAAGAATGTATGAACATAAGCCTAGTTGTCACACATGACCACTAGGTTTATTTATGTAGTCACTCAGAAATGTACATTTTCCTTTGGTTTGATTGAGAAATTGCTTTCCACCAACCTCAACAAAACAGGATACAATTATCTCTGAAAAACATGTGGACATAAATTGAGTAAATAATTACTTATTATTTGAAGAATGTAAACAACTAGTAAAATTAGTTATACCTAATATTCAAAAAGCCAGACATATCTCATTATATAATTGATAAAAAATAGGCGTTACCCTCTTTCCCCCCCACAATTTTTGTTCTAGATGAGAAAGTAGACTTCAAAATGAGTGTATTTCTAAGAAAACAAGGTGTCTATGAAAATGTCAAAATTAGGCATTTATTTTTTTAACTACTTTCAAGTATTTCTACAATACACTTTTTTACCCCCCACAATTAGCATTATTCTGGTTGAGATTTTACTTTTGATAATTTGGTTTTTGGGCGGTTTTTTGTTTTGTTTTGGTTTGGTTTTTTTTCAGGGAAAACAGTCCTTTGGAGAAATTTCTTGCTTTTTATCTTCTGTCGTTTGGGGTATTATGTGTTAGATATGTTTAAGCACACTGTTATTATCAATCTACTTCTGACCCTTACACTCATTCCCTCTTCTGTAATGTGTGTTCATTAGCAATACTACTCTAGCTCTTATGGTTAGCCAGTTAGCGTTATTTTTCTTTATCAGGAGCTGGAAAAAATTATTCCTTCTGTCCAGATGGGGATTATGTAAAATATAAACTCTACATTTGTTCTCCTTTGTATGCATAAAAAAGCTTTACAAAGTCTAAATCTTTGTAGGCCTCAAGGTAAATATGTTTATTTTTTAAATAAAGGAATGACAATTATAAATTTTGAAACAGACTAGGGAAATTTTTGTAAATCAAGTTTGGAGGTACTGTCAGCTTTGAAGTATCATCTCATTACTTATCAGAATACTTTTAATTGAAATACAGATTTGTAGTAGAAGAAAAGTTCCTTGTATATTTTCTTCCTGAAGCATGCACTGTTTAAATTTTATTATTTAGGAAATCTGGATTTGAAACTGAAGGAAATTAATGGGATTTTTAACAATGAAGAGGATTTAATGTAACATTTTTTCTCATATGCAGGTGATCCTCAGAGAAGTTGATCATGTTTTAAATTATGGGTTTGCCTTTGACAGACCTCTAAATGAATAGGGAAGAACTACCAGAGTCATCACGCAATAAGAGTATGTGTTTACAAACAGGAACAGATCTATGTTAGCTCTGTCTACTGCCAAAGCTTGTGGAAAATCAGCGAATTTAAGCACACGTAAAACTTCATTAAACTGCAACTTTTACTAAAAATTGTAACCCTATGGTTTATTTTGCCTATTCCATGAAGTTGTTTAAACTCAGGATTCAATTCTAGAAAATTTTACTTTCATTATCATTAAACAAGACAGATTTGTTAGACTGACAATCACAATAGTGACAGCGTACAAATTTTTGTTGATAAATTTATAGTCTTATGTCATGGAGAAAGGATATTTCTCATTTCTGACCAGTTTTTCAAATTTCTTAGAAATGTTATGAGTCATTATTTTTTCAGCCTGCCTTTCTCATTTTGATTTGAGATTTTGCTGAACTTTCCTCCAGAAGATAGTTCTTTTATGATAAAATCCAATTGTAAATTCCAAGTGCAAAGCAGTGAGGTTAAGGATGTTTTGGTACCAAATGTGTCCTCAGAAGAGTTAAGAAAACTTTGGTGGTTTATGGCTTTAAAGTGTAAGTGAAACTGGAAATTCCTCTCATAAGTCAAACCAAAATTAGATCAGTTTTAAGAATTCCAGCCTTGAACAGAAAACAGATGGAACAACCTTGAAATCAAACAGAGAAGCCTCTAATAATTAAACGCTTTTGTTTCTATTATCAAATGTTGCTTGATTGTGAAGTTAGCTGCTTTCTGCTTTATTGGATGAACATTTAATTGCTTACCTAGTATGGCCAGTAAGAGTTCTGAGAATGAGGTAGAAAAGGAGACTATTAATTCTGAAACAAATGGCTTTCAGTAGAATAGAATTCCTGTCTAAGTTATGTTTTGTCTCAAGTATTATTGTTGCCTGGTGGAAGCATTCTAAAGTGATATGAAATTCTCTATTTCCCTAAGGGCAGGTTTTCTATATTACTTTGAAAAGAAAAAAAAAAAGCTCTATTTTCAAATAGAATTCATTTAATGCAATACATTTAATTTGCAAACAGATGAAAGATGCAAAATTTGAATCATACAAAAAATAAGAGTGTCACAAAATTTAAGCTTCCTTAAACTCAAATTTTATTTCTTCTTTTATTTGATCAGACTTTTTTAATCAAACACAAACTGATTCTAAAAATTTTGTTTCTAGAGAAAAAAACTATGCTACTTTTTTCAGAAATAAAATCTTAGGAGAATGATAAATACAGAGAGAAAGTGAAAAATATTTTCTGTGTTTTATTAGTCACCAGATGAAAACATTTTGTGAAACAGCAGGTTAGTGGTCTTTACTGCCTCTCAGAAGAGATCCTCTTCTTTCAGGTTAAGTGTTTGTTCTTTGAGAAAAATTGTCTTGACACCTGGTAAGACCATCTGTCCTTGTAGTTCTGTTTCCTCTGTGCTCTTAAAATGTTTTTGAATGCCAGTTTGTGGAATGTGGAATATTACTTTAAAAATAGGAAAAATATGATTGCTCATCTGTCCATAGTTATATGTAGCTTAGCAACCTAGTAAATGTAGCACTGCATTAAGCTAACAACAGAGGCCACAGAGCTTATTAGACCTTTTTAAAACTTTGGCCTGTCTGGAGTTGTGTTTGATCTTATTTAGCAGTTACAAAAATTACCTAAGGCCCAGACTCACTGTTATTCACCTTGTTTTAGCTGTTGCATCATGGTTGCATAATGCTTATTACTGTAAAGAATTTTTCTTAACTCTTAGATACTATTAACAATTCTTATGTACAGAATGAACTATCTACAACCCTTGGGTATAATGCAGTCAAGTGGAATATTCTCCATGGTGCGACAGCAACAGACTCCAAAGGACAGGCACAAGATAGTACTGGGATTGTAAGCAGCTGACCAGTGGTCACCTACTGATTACCAAAGGGATGTAATCTTAGGAACTGCAATTTTAGTGCTAATAAGAAACCCAAAGAACAAGTATTCAAAATGTGTAAAACACATGATACAGCAAATTTGCATGGAACCAGTGAAGAAAGTACAAGTAATTTCTCTCTGTTTGAGAACATGCTGCAAGTGGACCTATGAGCAAGGAACAAGAAACCATGAGCACTGCAGTCCTCCCGGAAAAGGATTTTGTGTACAGATGACATTTTCTACACTCTCACAGAGCAAACCCATTTACCTGAGGACCTAGAAGGTAGAAAGTTCAGCAAAACACAAGAAAAAGGCGTATAATTCACAAATTGTTAGGGGGAGCTACACCTATATTATCCAATTCTACTTGGTCATTTATTACCTGTTGTCAAATAAATGAGAGGCCTGTGACCTCCCACCTCAATCCTTCAGGGGCAAATTTTTCATTTACACCTTAACTTCAAATGCCACAGTTTTGTGACTAAGTCAAGTTCCCAGGTGCAGTCTGAAAGAGTATCCTAATTATTGATTACTTTAGAAAATTAGTAGAACATTCATTATCCATTCCATTATGGGAAGGTCAGAAGACACCAAACAATTTTGTGTACAACTGTGTTGTCTTTTAATGCTAAAGTCAGATCTTGGCTATACCTTTGAAACTCAGGTAAAGAAAACTACACAGCAGTAGATCTAATTTTGTATGCTTCACAAACTATTAAATGAATTAGAATGTTTCAAGTATGAAGTACTTAATTTTACTTTCTCAGCAGCTTCCACCTAATATTTCCAAGTTTTATTCCAAAATAAAATCAGAAAAGAAACCTATTTTTCATGCTACTCAAAGCTAGCTTGAATAATTTGATGTCTCCCTGGCTTATGTATTGCAACATGGAGTATTTTATGTCCTAGGAGTGACATGTCCTTTAAAAGTGTGCTCCCTACAAAAGCAAAAACAAGCCAAATTTTGCTCAAAGAATTCGTATTGCGTACACAGAAAAAACCGAAAAAGAACCACACCACCTTCCAAATACAAATAAATTTTAAAACAACATGGAATAAATCTCTTCAGTCCACAGACCAACAATGGTAAATATCCTGCCTTGAGACAATAAATATGTCTTTCTTTGAGAAATGTCTTTTTTAAAGCTAAATTGTGTTATTGAAGGCAACTAAATGTTTTTATTTCCTGTCACTTAAACTTAGGCCTACAAATCTTACATCTCAACTCTTATAAATTAGAGGGTGACAAGTGGAAATGTGCTTATACTTTTGTGCTGTCCTTTGAGACTGAAGATTGACAAATTTTTGTCTCTCCTGCTTTTTAAAGCCTGCTTTAAATATGTACAATAGAATTTGCATAGAGTATGTGAAATAGACATTAAAAGTACTGTGGCAGCACACAGAAGGTTGAAAAGCCTCTCTAATGTATTCAGACAAGGAGGGAGGCACATAGTTTGAGAAAGTCAATATTAGCAAAGAAAGATAATAAACACTTCAGAAAAGTTTTTCAAGGTAATATTTTTATCATGTTTATTGGAAATGTTTGTCCGAAAACATAAAATCATTTCACTGTATCTCTTCCATAACCACAGTTTTTCAGTGATAAGAATAAATTAGCTGTGCAGGTGTGTCTGCGGTACTCTGACAGTAACTTCTATGAAGATCAGAAAGACCATAGCCTTGTCATTGCAGATATTTCTCTGGGAAAAAAAATCCTAAATAACTATCGAGAGAGAGTATGATTTTAACCCACTTTCCACTTAAGCCTTATCCATCCACTCCAGCACAACAGAGACTTCAAAACAACAGGTAATTTGTTGAATTACAGTACATGCTGTCTCTCTGTTCTGTGAGAATCCATTAAGCTCAATTAGTACTTCTGTTTCCATAGAGCCTTTAATAGCCCTTTTCTCAAAGTATTTTGCAAAGATTAATACTGTACATTTTCCTGACACTTATAAATCACTATTTTGTCATTTTTTACTTCTATATAATCAGTAACATTCTAAACTTTAAGTTCTGAATCATCCTGGGGCAAATAACATAGCATATTCATTTAGGATGCTTAATAACATAACAAAGCTCTGGTCAAATGACTTCTTCCTCCTGCCAAGATCGAAGGTGTGAGTAGAAACCTCTGGCTAAAATTCCATCAACTATCTGAGAAGATGGTGAAAATGAGTAGGTAATTAAATGGATTCATTAATGAATTCTACTTTTCACATGCATACTGAGTACCTGGGGATGTTTTGGTGGGTTTGCAGTGTGGGTATTTTATTGTTGTTGGGGTTTTTTAGTTTATTTTTGTTTGGTTTTTTTTCTTTGTTTGTAAGTGCAGGCATGGTACTATAATGATTTAATATTTTGTGAGAGCTTCACTCAATTGTCACACCTGACAAACTCAATGAAAAGCCAAAACTTCCTCCACTTTCAGCAGCAGTAAAAATCTGTATTCTTGCACTGTTCTCAGTAAATATTCTCTTTCCACAATTTATGTAGATAAGAAACGAAGGACTACTGAAAGGACGTTTTCTGTATACAAAATCTATAAATTTCTTTCAAAGTTGATTCTACTGCACCTTTCTGATACTGCCAGTGAATTTGTTTTCTACATGAAAGGTAAAATATTTTATTGCAAAACTCAGATAAAAAACCAATTAAATCACACTGTGTATTAGAAAACTTAGATAATAAAGAAACAAATACAGAGGGATAAACTTTTTTAGCCAACAATCTCATGGAATACTGTGGTTTATCACACATTTTGTTGGAATTTTGAACTCATTCTGATGAATTCACAAAAACAAAATAGAGTAATACATGTCTATTTTCTATTTGATCATTGGCAGGCACTTGATCATAATTTATATAGAGAAAATTTTGTGAACTATTAAACAGGTATGAAGAACATTCATGTGTCTTCACCCTGCTCATTTGCTTAGGAATGACAATCTACAGAGCTGCAGTACACAGCTGCAGAATATCCTTGCTTAAAATGCTGGATGCTGACACTTCACTCCGGCATACAATGTGCAGAAGTACTTCGGCTGATCTGAGAGGGGCAAAACAACTTGTAGTTTCTCTTCAAATTCATAAGATTTCTTTCATTTAAAAAAAACTAAAACAAACAGGAAGCAAAAAAACCCAATCAACAGAAACCAAACAAAAACAACAAAAAAGAAAAAAAACACCACCACCAAAAGCCCCCCAACTCTGTATATGGAGCCATGCCCACATGAAATTCATTAACTTTACTAAAATTCAGTTATGCTGGTTGACTCAATTTTAGTAGATTTTATCTTAAAATCAGTAAAGAGATAACTGATTTTATAACTTGATGGTGCTGGTCTTGTTTCTGTTCTAAGATTTTAGACTTACTGTATCCAGATATGCATATTAGACTAATTTCTTTACTTTCTGCAATCTGCAAAACTTTTGAAAATAAAACTCACGCAGGAATGTCAAGACCAGTCAGTATTGCTCATCTCTTCACTAGTGTAATGGTAGAATAATTATTGAGTCCGAGAGGAACACAGTGTGATAACAATGCATTTTTCAGCCCTCATCTCCCAGCTAAATCCTGTATCTTTTCAGGTAGCTGTTTCTGTAAAGAGTATGACTGCAAGCTTTATACCTCAAATTTAAACACATCTGCCATCTGACTTGCTCATCTAAAAATCTACTACAATAAAAGAGCTTTCTGATTTATAATTTAAGGAAGTCTTTAGAGGAAACTATTACATTTGTCTCTAAGTGATAAGTGAGAAGAAAGGGATAGTTTTTTTAGATTGCCTCTGGCAAAGAAAAATGCAGTATAAAGCACTACAATCTTAAAGAAATACACGTAAAAAGCTAAAATAATGTAGCTATTACATTGCTACTTAATTTTTCATGAAACTTCTGCAGGTATTGTAAAAAAATCAGTGAAGTCTTTCAGGCAAGTCCATCAAATTGTAAATGATGACAAACAGCCATGCAAAACCTATTGGGATAAAAAAAAGAAACAGACATCTTCTTTGCACAACTGTGTCTGATAAAAATAATGTTTAAAACATAGTAGTTGCATCACAAAGTTGCTATCCCAATGCCTTGCAATTTCTGTAATGAATCTCTTCTAACAGCGTAAGACCTTAATTTTTTTTTATTTTCTATGTATTTATGTTACCTACTGAGGTAAAATTTACAAAAGCAGTGGACTGTGTGATTTATACCTTGCTTCAAAGACCACTCAGTCTTCAATTGGAATGAATAGGAGCTTATCTTGAATCTTATCTTAGAATGCAGTTCTGGTTTTAGTGAAGACAGAATCATGGTTGCAAATTTTTTAGTGAAAGTTTGGTATTTATAAATTAAGTTTCTAGAAGAACAGAACGATAAAGGAAATGCACCATCTAAATATTTTTTTCATATATTATTGTGGAATGAGCTGGTACTAAAATAGTCAATGACAACTTGAAAACTGCCTAAAAATTGCTTTTAACCTATTTATTACTGTTTTGACCTATAACTGATAAGGGCAATGTCTGTAGTCTCCAGATAAACAGGTATTGATAAAGCAGGAAATTCCAATGGATATATAAAGAAATACATTGTGGTAGTTCAAAAGGAACTTGAAGAATTCAGTTTGTCTTGAGTCTAAAATGACAGAAGCAACTTTAAAAAACAAACATAACCCATAAATTCTTTTCTTCTTATTTGACTGTCTTTCTTAATTTGCAGTTGGCTATATCTTTTTTCTTCTATGATTTGTCAAGCCTCTCAGCTTCATATGGAATCAAAAATTTTAATTTATTTTAAGGAAGTTTAATGAACTAACAAATTGTGGGCAAAACCATGATGATGTAAGTAGTTTTGAGTCCTGTTTTATTGCTTTTCTTAATCTGTTTAAAGCCCTGTTTGGTGGCAAGAGAGATACTCCTCGCTTTCAAAACAAGGATCAATTAAGAGCATTATTTTCATCATCTGCATTTACCTCAGTTTTAAAAAGATTTGTGCTTTATTAAGTAGTCTGAAAATACCTGTTGCCTTAAAGAGTGAAGAATCTTGGCATCCACCTTAGAATTGGTCTTAGCATTTGTCTAGACATTTATAGTCTAAATTGACATTTTACACTGCTTCTTGAATTATTGCTTCCATGTCTGTGTATGGATACTGATGCCTTTCTAAGGGGCTGCTTATTGGGGTTTACTTTTTGTGATAGTTTTGATGAACTGGAAAACCTTTCCAACAAACAATTTTTATTTAAAGTCCAAGTCACTTCAAAAGACTGTGAAGGACTCGAATATAGTCATGTTATAAATGCAAATTATTCACTGGCCTTTGCAATAGATTTACATCCACTGAAATTTGTGTTCAAACTTTGTTTGCTTTAGCTTGCAAGCATTCACTTTTCCTCCTCCATTTTCGCCCAAAGAAAACTGAAATACAGTAAAAATGCTGTCACTGAGACATGAAGCAGATTTCAAATCATGCAAAAAGAAGCACTAACAGCCAGTGTTAAGAGTAAATGGCTTCAAGATTGAAGAGGATTTAGGGCAACATCTTACATCTAAAGCAGAAGGAGGGATCATGGATCTGGCCTTCTGCAAGGAATTGCTACATAACCAAAGATTGCACCCCTTGTTCTTCTGTTACTCCATTTTTATTTCTCTAAAACACCTCTGTGTTTTTCCAAAAGTACACTGTTTGCAGGGAGCCAATCCCACATCAAAATGAAGTCAGCCTCATATGGGCTGTTTACAGATGAAAGGGGAAAAAAGTTCTATATCTTTATTCATAATACAAATGGCTTTCATGTAAATTCTTTATGTAGAGTGTTTTTCTGTCTTTGTACATTTGTGGATCTAACATTGTATAAATGAATACATTTCTAAAAGTCACAAGAGTACTGTTTTGGATTACTCAAATTCTGTCTCAGCAAAATATTTGTTTCTGTGTATCATGAAATGCTTTGAATGTATGAGTTTGTGCAATCTGGAAACTAAAGTGTCAAAAATCAGTGTGAAGAGATAATAATTTAAATAAATCAGCTTTTTTTCCAGCTACTTCTTATCTGCTTTCTATTTGTATACTTCAGCTCCTATCCAAAGACTTAACAGAACTTTAACTTCTATATAATAATTTTCAGTATCCATCTATAATTATTTCCACTCAGAAGATGAAACAGCTTCACAAATTAGTGCCATTTTTCTACATATGCACATGCACAGCTGTTAAACCTACCAGTCCTTAAAAAAAAAACTGTGCCTAAAAATAAAACCTGAAAAAGATTTCATAAACTTAAAAGACTTATATTAGATAAAATCTTTTTATGTCAACATCATATAATTTCTAAATATTTAAATATTTAGAGTTTTAATATTTAAAGCTTTAAAAATACATTCAATAGTATCCCCTATTAAACTTATCTGCAAGGTAAACTATTTTAAATAGGATATCGTATCTTTATTAGAGAATTTAAAATTTCCTATTTGCTATCCACTAAACAATGGAATTTGAGTTTCAAAGGCCACAATGTTAAATGCATATGCAGAACTGTTTCCTACAGATCACCTTGTCAACACACTTATGTTTCTGTTGGTAAAATTAGGATGTTGTGTACAGCATAAGGACAAGTCTAAGAGATATGACTGGAAATATTTAATTTTGTTGATTGCTACTGTCTCATTTTGTAAGCAGCAGGAAATCTTCAATCTCCAGAAAGTATAAGAATTGTACTTAGATTTAAGAAGAAATATTATCTAATGTTTTACATAAAACAAGTAGTGCGGTTTTTTTTCTTTTTTTTCTTTTTTTTTTTTTTTTCTGCTAAGGAAAAGGAATTAAAACATTAAGAGATTTATACATCTCACTAGGAGACAAATTTTCTTTTGAAGACTGTTTGGAACAACTAAATCTTATAATTTCACAAATATTATAACACAGTTTCTAAACTTTTTGGAGGCATAGGTTCATGCTACATTTTAAGCAGAAATACACTCCCTCAGAAGAAGTATCCAAAACCTTTATTTATTTATTTATTTTTAATATGCTTCTACTCATGTTCTTCATAGCAATCACAACCCCACAGCAGACTCTGTATAAGGTCCCAGACCTACCAGTGCTCCTAAACCAGCCTTTGCCAGTATAATTTGCATGGGTTTTTGCAGTTGCCAGCACTCTTGACAGATCAGGCCCTGGAGACTTATCTCAAGTTTCTTCACAAGGAATGAAGAACATTGTCAGACACAGGCAGGAAAACTGATGTTAATTAAAATCAATGTTTTCTTCCATGTGACTTGTTAAGTGGGATGAGACCATTTGTTGAATGCTGGACATAATTCCTCCTTCATCACGCACCTCCCATTACTGGCTGCACCAGCACCTGAAGCACAGTCTGATCTCCTCCCTATTTAATATGACAACAAACAGTTCTGTATCTGACTTATCATTCTCATCTGGGACAGTTGGCAGCAGGACCAGAAGTTCTCTGTAATGCAAGACTTGCCAGGTATTCAAGTAGTACTTGCCTTCTGGCTTTGTTCAAATTTTTCCTGAACAGTGGATATTCTGAGGACCTCAGATAGCTTCCTGTTTTCACATAAAGTTTAATGGCCATTGGTGGTCAGAATTATTGCTGTTATTTACCTTGCAGATGTCGCTGCAACCCAGCCTTTGTGCCTTTTCTTGAGCTTTTCTCATTGTAGGTATCATCAAGACTATCACAAGAGGAAAATGAATAAAATTGAAGACTCACAGTAACTAAAAAAGTATGTGTCTTTAGAGTCTAATATGGATTTTTTTTTGTCCCAAGTATTAATTTCTGGTCACTTAATAATAAAAAATTTTCTTCTATTGCCATTTCTATTAGTCCATGTAACAATGGATCTTGAAGAGGTGCCAAAGTTTGCAATCCAGATGAAAAGAATTCACCAATGCTTGAGTATCTGGAAGACTGGAAGACTCCAGGAGCAAAAAATTATTGTAGATTTGGTTTGGGGTTTTGTTTCTTTCTTTTCAATTACATTTTCACATGGATTAAGAAAATAACACTTGTAATTGGTACATTGGACATTACTGATGGGTTTTGCCTAATATGACTTAAATATTAGAAATCCACAGCTTTCTGTAACACAAGCTGACATCTTAAGCAGTTGTTTTGGTGAATTTGCTCTAGAAAAATCCAAATTAAAAAAATTCGAACAGCAATCAACGACTGAAAATAATTAAGCACACAGGGGAATAGACAGCAGGGACTTGGCAATGTTATTCTCCTATTGTTTATTCTGCCAAACAAATTCAGGCTTGAGGGGTTTTGGATTCGTATCAAATATTTGGAAACAATCCTGTCCATTTCCTCGCTGCATCTGATTTTCTGCATGTTACCAAATAGGGCATAACATCTGAGAATTCCTCTCTCACAGTGAGATGTTTTTGGGCTTGCAAATTAGAAATGGTGGAAACATGAATGACTTAGTTGCTTCTGAAAGTAATATTGCCAGAAGAAAAAGGAATATTTAAGTATATGCGGCAAAACTAATGTTATTTAAAAAGGTTTAGTGTAAGTGATCAGTTTTTAGAAATAGTCTGGAGACCTTGTTACTTAAATGCAGAACTGATAATATGCATTTCTGTATAGAAACTCATATAAAGGTCGTACTCACAAAAATGACATTACCAAATAGATGTTTTGAGCTGCCTCCCATAAAAGGTGTAGTCCTGAAATACTAGAATTCCCCTTTTATCTGTTACTCTCTCAATATTAAAGTGCTGTATAATAAAGCAAAGCAAATAAATGGAAAAATTGAGGCTAGTGCAGAATTTATCAGTCTTCTGGCTAAATCAGTTGACTTATCTAGGAGGTACTGTGAATCTATTTTAATCTACATTTTGGGTTTTAAGTAATACAAAGGCACTGAAAAAATGGGGAAGACACTCATTTTTATTTATTTTATAAAACTCAATAAAATATTGAGGTGAGAACAAAATTAAAATGTTGAAGAATAATGTCTTACTTCTTCCCTAGATGAAATGAATAAAACCTTATCCAAATATATGCTTCCATACTTATATATGAAGTTTTATATGAATATAACTCCAAATATGGCTGTCCAGATAAGCATATAGAAACTTGTCCAGATGTAATAGCTGACTTTCAATAATTATACTAAGTTAAAGACAATTCAAAGCTGTATAATTTCTGGGTCATTAAATTATTTTTAAATTTTCATGGAGCAAGTTAATCAGCATCATGGAGCATGAGAACAAAAGAGGAACAGAAGTTTCAGTTGCTAAAAGCAAATACAGAAAAAGAAGTCTTTTCTTGTGTGAATAGCAGCATTGTTTGGTAACCTGCAAAGAAGTAAATAGCTTTCCATTTCTGTGAAGATGGAAAGATAAAGAATAAACGCTGTTGTAGAAAATAAAGATTTTCAGTTAAAGGAAGGGCTTCACACATTAAAGCGTACTCCTGAAGAGCAGGATATGAAATATCAAATGATCATAGCAGAGATCAGTGTTTTTTACATGCTGTGTGCCTCAACCATTAGTGCTAGGGGTGATTATAAATTCTGTGTTCGGCAGAAAAATACAAGACTTGCAAAAGATTTTTGTAGCTAATAAGTAGATTTTTTTTTAATAATTAAAACGTGTTTTTAAACATTTTTTAATATTTGAGTTCAGCTATTTACTTGTTGTATTAATTTGCATCCTCACAGAACGGCTTAGAAGACAATGAAACGTATAAAAAGCTAGAGAAGTATAAGGTTAAACCACTTTCAGAGTTCCACCACAGACCTAAAATCTAGTTGTGCTTCTTAAAACTATTACTGTTCAATACTTTCTACAACAATGAGGAGTTTTGGAAGCAACTCATCAGCACAGTATCCAGTTTGAGGGGCACTCAAATGTTTTTTGTCTCTTCTGAAGTGAGGCCTTCATGAGGTCAGTAATGTAGGTAAAATGAAGCAGATGAAGAACCATGTCTTACAGAATAGTTTTTTGGTCAGTACATTTAAAATTCATCTCCAAAAGCTTCTTCGTAGTCAGTTATAAACTCGTAATGACTGGTGTGTATACATATATATATGTATATATATACATATAAAGATACCTAATGCTATCATCATACAGATAATTTAGAAGCTGTATAAATTCTGTCCACTTGTTTTCAAGACCTTTGCTTTCACCCTTGAAAGGAAGAGAAACAAAAATCTTGTAACAGTATTCTCTCCAATAAAGCTTGGGCAGGGTTAGAAACCACTGCATGGTTTTAAGTGATCTAAGAAACCGTAGCATAGATTCACTTCATCTCATAGCCTTTAGTGGGTGATTTAAGGTTGCTTTATCTTGCCAGAAGTGTAAAACACAAATGAATAATGATGAATGGGCTATGATGTCATATGGAACTAATGGCTATTCAGAGGAAAAGTTTAATTAATATTGCACATAAACAATTTTACCTGTCACTGTAGTTCTGACCTTGCAGTTTTCAGGTATAGGCAGATAAGTTAAGAAATAGGAATACACAATCCAGAAGTAAGGATATTTGTATCCTTGACATATGACAGGGCAGCAATAAAGGTAATTGAAATATATGATGCATTTGGCATTGATGCAGATACCTAATTTTGATGGTGTAAGAGAATGACCGATGTGACATTTTCCTCATTTTCTTCAGCTGGAGCTTGTACAATTTCTCAAGAGTAAATGACCTTACAGTATTAGACAATATAGTCTTGACCCTGACTGTCATGGAAGCTCAGAATGTGAACATGCAGTCAACAAAACAGCCCTACTGAAAGTTAGCTACATTTTACAGTGGGGCAAAATCAATTAAAAGTTTCAATGATAATGTCTGATAGCCTTGACACCCTCAATGTTCCCTCAGCTGCTTCTGTTTTTGTTCCATCTGCTTCTGGCATTTCTGTGTTTCTTAAACATGTTTTAACCGAGATGCCACCAGCTTGTCTGAGGAGCTCAGCTGTGCCCTGGGTGGGTCCCTTGGAGCCAGCTGGAGCATTTGTGTGTGGCACAGGGCAAACCTGGCCCCTCCTCACAGAGGCCACCCCTCAGCCCCCGCTGCCAGTGCCTGGGAATTACTCTCAATTTACTATTTTGGATAGCTAAACACACAATTAAAGGTCTGTCTATATTTATTTCTACCCAGTGACTGATCTAATAGGAATCTCAGAGGACACACCTTATTAAGCCTTAAAAAAAAGGACTGGAAAAATGGGGTGAAAATTCCTCCTATATATATCACTCACCCATGAGAAACAGTAATTTAGAACAGAAAAGTCATGAAATTAATTTATACCTTTTAAGTAAAACTACAGAAACTTTTACTTTCTTTAACTCAGGAGAGTACCTTAACTGAAAGCTTATGTCAGATTACAGGTCAGCTGATTTCAGCCTGACTTATTGAAGGTGACATTTTAAAAAACCTCTTTGTTCTAATATTCTTTTTCACCGTTTGAACTCCAGTAAGTAGACTTGCTATTAAATTTTTCTATTCACTGTGCTATAGTGAGTCTAGAATTAGGACTTTGGTGTCTTTGGATAACTTAAAAATCTAATGTAAATAAATGGGCATCTTAAAAATTAGCATAACAAAGATAGACTAGAAAGAATGCAATGCCAGTACATTACTTTTTGTCTTAGCAATAACTTAAATGACTATTTCTTCTTTAAGAAGGATTTTTATTGTAAAACATTAGTTCCATGTGCTCCTTTTAAATACTGTTCTGAAAAAAACCCCCAATCAATAGTCAAATAATTAATTTAGTCAGTTATCTAATTTAAAATAAAAAGTACACAACTTGCTCCCCAGAATTAATATTTTCTAGGCATTACAGTCAAATATATTTTTGTATGATCATTCATTGTTTACCAGAATAACTACAAACATAAGGTGAGATCACCAGCAAAGACCAGCAGCCACTGTTACCGTGTGTCATCATATGGGCTCTAAAATGATGGAGTACACAATACACATATGGGGTTTTTTTAACTCTTGATCTTTAGCATCCATAATGAACCAGTCTGCCTTTCTGGAAGCTTCATTTTAGTAGAGAGGGTTAATTTTACAGCTGCAACCCTTAATTCACAATGGTTACATCTAAAAACTGTAAAAATGGTTGCTTTATCTAGCAAGAATTTCTACCTACTGCAATGTTTCCCTTTAACATGTTCCCAATATTTTGGGCAAGGATTTTTGTGGTGGGTTGACCCTGGATGGATGCCAGGCATCCACCAAAGCTGCTCTATCACTCCTCTCCTCAGCTGGTCAGGTGAGAGAATGTATAACTAAAGACCCACAGGTCCAGATAAGGGCAGGGAGAGATCACTCACCAATTACTGCCTATCTAGACCCTGATTTTTATTTTGAAATTCATGCCCTTTTTTGGAAATCATGAAATCACTTTAAAGGAAGCTAGATATGTTTTTGGGTACTGTGTGTTTCTATTAACCTCTAACACAGATATTACGTAAATTAACTTTTGCAATGGAAAATAATAGGCCCAGGTAATGAACTTTTGTAAGAGAACAAGTCTTACAAGTGGGAAGAACGTTATAGGAAATAATATTTTTCCATTTTGTAAATTCAGCAATATGAGGATCTTCACTGGGAAAAAATAAAGAATAAAATTAGTATTATTCATAATATCTACAGCAGATACTATAATTTGTATTATATTTCTTTTGGGAATTATGCTTTCTGATTCAAATTTTCATTCCTTAATAAGTTGCTTTTTAATGATACTGAAAACAATATAAACCATTTTAAAGACTCAGAGAAGTTCCTTAATCTAAGCAGTGGGCTCTGTGTATGTGTTCATACATAAAAAAAAAATGCTTAGTAATAAAACAAAATAATAAATGAAGTAAACCGTGAAACAAGTTCTTGGCTATTCAAGTGAAACTCTTTGTCAAGTATAACTGACTAAAGATGAATCAGATCCTGGGTTTATCAAATGGCTCATCCTTACATTGTGTTATTAGCAAGAAAGAGCTGATTAGGCCACTGTATATAATTGTGTGCTGTATCAAGACTTCTCTGTGTCCACTACGTTTGTTGGACTCTTGTTGTCTCAGTAAAGGTTTCTGGTTCTTAATACCTTGTGCAATCGGTTGGTTTGTTTTTCATTCAATTTCTGAATACAAAACATCAAACTAATATGTAGTAATACTGTACTTAATGCATATGCATTCTAAAGTGTTGTAATGTGCCTACAAAACTAGCTTAAGAACCAATAGAAACAACATATTTTAGGGTCTGTTTTGTTGTAGAAGTAGTGTCCAAGAATAAGCCCTATCTTGCTTTGGCTGTGTTATCCATTTAATAATCTTCTCTTTCTCATTAATTAACTGTTCAGCTGTCTAAATAAATCTACCTAATATCATTTGATGAATTCAAAGGTGGTTCAGACATCCGCTTGAAGCTGACAGATACAACACAAGCTACTTTTTCTTTTTTTGATCAGTAAATGCCATCAGGTAAAATAAGCTGGTAGCAATTACTGCCAAAGTACAACTAGTAGCTAGTACTTATATTTGGGCAATCAAATCCAATCCTAAATGCAATTGTAACTTCAGACTTGTCTTTATTGAAGGGCAAGAGTTGGAAATATAGGTAGAGAAGAGAATGGAAAGGAACAAAAAAAAAAGAACAGAAATGCTAAACTTCTAAACCTTTTTCTCTCCATGTTTAGAGCGCTTATTTATGTCCCTGTACTAATGTGATATACCTGATCTCTCTTTGGTGATGGAATACTGTCCATTCAATAGAATAGCATTCCAGTGAATGTTAATTAGAATTATAACTGAAAAACAAATGTCTCTTATCTTGCAACACTAACCATTAGCGTACAGAGAAGCTTGAACATGTTCTTTTTCATATATTTTTAAGAAGCAGATATTTATTCTTTTGAAGAGGAAATGGATTTCAAGAAGAGTGAGAAGAGAGGTGATGGAAGTAGAAGGCAGAAGCTCAGAATGTCACAGCACTGAATTGCTCTAGTTATATTGCAACTATTCTAGCTAGGTGCCTAGGAAGCCTTAATGTCAAACATTACCAGAAAAAAAAATTAAGCATCTCATGGATATTTAGTATTTTTTACATTAATGGTTTAATTCAGCATTTTTTAAATATAGGCATGCAAAAGATGAAGTTTATGTCATTTTATTTAACTTACCAGACTCAAATCAAAGAAATTTCTGATGTCATATTAAAAATATTAACCTTCAAATGAAAAAGTAAAATCAGCATAGAATTTCACACACATTTATTCTTTTTCTGTTTTACAAAACACTTGTTATCAACTGACTTGTTAAATGTCTTGAGCCATTTGAAATATGATCTGTTCTTCTTAGTGGGCTACCTCTGACATCAGTATAATTTCCATTTTATTTTACGTACAGTAGTATCTTTTCTCAGTCCTGTTTTGAATGTTATTTTATATTCCTAATTAAGTAATATTTTCCTCTTACTCTTCCTTCTACTGCATCATGTACTTGCACGTTCCCTTTTTCCTCTGACTATCTTAATAAATACCTTAGGCTTCTCTTACTTATGTTTTTCTTGGAACAGCAAGCCTGCTAGGGTAGTGGAAGAAAACTTCAGAGCTGTAATTTTTGTAATGTCTGTTTCCTTGAGCTTGCTATAGCACAAACAGCTTACTCTTATTGTACCAGATAAATCACTGGAAAAAGGCTACTCTGGTTCTTAAATTTTATATCAGCTAAGTTGTCCCCTTTGGTGTTTTAATTTAGTGAATGAAGTTAATTGATGCAGAAATAGCTTGACAAGTTACAGGCAGCACTATTATTTGAAGAGTCTGTGACAGACTGAAGGATGATTTCTCTAACTTCTGAATCTAATGTGAACTTGATTATAAACCTGTATCTGCTGAGACAGAATAGAGTCATCACTTTCTTCTAGTGTTCATTATTTTGGTTTGTGTCTTCATTATTTTGGTTTGTGTCCTCTTGAGGCCTTCCCAGAAGTGCAAGTCTCTAAATTACAGTCCCAGCCTTGACATTGTGATGCACGTTAGCAGAAAATTCTGCTGGCACAGTGGCAGACTTAAGTCAGCAGTGGTCTGTAATAGTTTGGAGATACTCCTATGTGAACTCCTTTATGGTGTTAGCAGCCAAAGTCAAAGCAAATGTTTACATTTATTTCAGAAAAAAATGGGTTTACGGCATGATATGGATTTATATCATAAGTCCTCTACTGGTCTTCGCCTGCCTGTGGACGGATCATTCCAGGAGTTGGACTTTGATCTTCCTTGTGTGTCCTTTCCAGTTCAGGGTATTCTATGATACTCCGGTATATCTTTGTTCTTTTTCTTTGAATGGCATGGTCACCCACCTTTTTCGTCTGCCTTTTTAGGAATCCTGTAGTTCACATCCAGCTCTTTGCATAGGTCTGTAATTATAAAGCAATGGAATCTGCTCTTCAATGTAGTTTATCTGACACTTTTAAATTATGGATTATGGGAAAATGAACAAATACCAGTACAGTTAGAAGTCTGCCACTGCTCTGTCAGAACTGAAAAACATCACTATTGTGCTACAGTAGGGAAACTGCATTACTTGAATCAGGATGTTCCAGCTCATTGAATCTAAACTTATTGTATGCTCAAGTAAACTAAGTCTACTGCATAATTATGGAGAATAATTCTTATACTGCATGTATAAGAAAGTCTAAGTTGGAGATGTAGGTAGAGAAGCTTATTCTTCCTTCTACACATTATAATTTTATATTCATTCCTTTTTTATGCCTACTTAAAATATTATTTTAACAATAAGAGCTTTGCTAATGCTTAACTTGGTCCTTTCCCCTTAATAGAAGCTTTTGAGGTTTTTTTTAGCAGAAAAATTATTTAGGATCTCTTGTACACTGAGGCCCTCTGACTGGCTGGTACTTGACAGGGACATTTCTTTGGCAGTACTGCATTAATTACACAGAAAAAATGAAATGGGGAATATACATACTTTGGAATGCAGACACTAATAACTGAAGAAACATACTCATTTACAAGCATAGTTTATTGTTGTAATTCCCTTAGTGCTGTACATAATAGGACACATGTTCAACAATAGTTCATATTTAACAGGTTTTTCAGGGTAAAGGAAATGCCAACCATGAAGTTCTCAAAAATAAAGAAATAGGATGTTGGTAACTCACTAATTTAGGTAATCAGTGGCAGGTCTTCTGGAATGCTGCAGTCATCCTGTGAAGGATGGGAACACATTCAAGACGGAAAATGGATGCAACATCGAAGTAAGAGAGAAGAAAGTGGGATAAGGAAGTCTATGCCCCCCTTCTCAGTTCTCTAAATTAGCATCTCATTTGAAGGAAAGGAAAAGATCCACTGAGATCTTCAGGTGTTTGAGTAAAAGCTTTCTGTACTTTCCAAGAAACTCTATTTACGTCCAGAAAATAACAAAATTCTCTTTTTAAAAAAGCATTGATTTTAGTGCTTCTAAATTCCTTATACTTTTTTTGAAATATTAAAATGAATATAAATATTGTACATATAATCCCATACAAATATAATAAATATGACGTTTTCTAATGTAAACTTTACTGCAAATCATCTGCACTGAAGTATTCAGTATATTAGAGATTATTCAGACAAGAAATGCTTTGACTGAATTCTTTTTACTTTTCACAGAAAGAATTAAGGGGGTTTTGATTATTGACAAATTACAAGAATATTATTCTGTAGACCAGTACTTGGAGAACTTTCATATAAAGGAGCAGTCTCAGACTCCAAACGTTAAAAGATCTCTCATTCTCTGCTTTATTTGTTCTTAAGAAGTGCTAGCATTCAAGAGTTTGCTTTTTGAGCTTGGGAACAAAGAATGCAGATTATTTCTTTACAGTCCTCAGTAGAAAAAAAAGACTTCCCTTAGGTGCTCCTGAGCAAAGTTCAGTAATGTTTACTTGGGAGGGGAGGAAATCATAACTTCACAAAAATAGAAATATTTTAGAATCCCACATAAATTAATATTTTCCTAAAAATTAGGATCATTTGCATTATGAAATTATGGGTATTAACCGCTTTATATTTGTATGATGAACAGGAGATTTTCATCCTTTTTTTGTAACATAGAAATCAATGCAAGAGGTTTCTCTTTTGTCTGGTTTTGGATTTCATTTGGGATTTTAGCTGCAGTTTGCTACTGTGTACATGTGAGTTCATCAGTCTATGAAAAGATACACACTGAGGAAACTGCTGTCTCAAAATAAATTTCCTCATTAGTCACATACTGTGCGAGCTAGTGTAGTGTTAACACTGATGCTAGGAACACTGCTGTAAAGTAAATGCTACAAACTGTAGTATATTTATCCTTCAAATGCAAACACAGTTTTAGTATCTCATTGTGAATTTAGAAATGTAACTTCATAATTTGTCCATAAGGAAATAAAATAAACACACAAAGAAAAAAGAATTCGAAAGCAGTAGCCACACGTTAGGACAGTTGGAAATTTGACTTAAATTTTCAAGTGCCTTGTAAAGCATTTGAATTGTTTTCTTGTGCAGAAGAATGAAAAGAGTAAAAACATTAAAAAGTACTCAGTAAATTTTCTGTAGCACCAAATGTTTTCCCTATGTTTGGGCCATTGTAGGAGTAGGTGATAGTATGACATTCCTTCACTGATGTTGATAGTCATATTTTTCTAAAATACAACTACATTAATGTTTTTTAAAAAGAAATCTTCATAATTTCAAGAGGATGACCTTTATCATAAATAGTTGCAACTCATTTTAGTAAATGAGCTATGTGGATGACTTGGACAAGAAATATGTTTTGAATTCATATGTCAAATATAGTGAAGTTTCAGTAGCTTGAAAATATGATGGAAAGAAATACATCTTGCTTACCACTGATAATGGCTGTCCAAAGTAGTTTATAATAAATTTAAAGCAATTTGTTTTATTAATTATTTGTTAAGTACTTCTAAGTACTTCCAAATTATCTACTTTATCAGAATTAATTATCCATATTGAAATAGGACAAAGTAAGTAGTACTTGCAGATGTAATTACAAATTAAAACAGGTAAACATTCCCTTAGGAAGGTACATTCTTAAGGCAATTTACAACCTGTTACTATATAGATTGCTGGTTAACAAATGAGTAATCAAACTGAGGTCAAAATTAAAATTAAATAACACATTTGAAGTAAAAGTAAAGCTAACTTGACCTATTTAGGAATTTTTTCATCACAGGGCAGCATAATTAAAGTATGTAAACATCAATATTGTCATATAAGATCAGAAAAATACAGGAAAATTACTCAAGCTGGCAACAATTGCGTATTATATTGATTCAGAAGACTTTTCCCCTAGGTGTATTTGGTCAAAAATTTACTCCTAAAATCTCATTGCTAGGTCCTTCTTTGGTAATTTTTCAACCCTCCTCCACAAAACCACTTACCCTTTCTGTGAGTTTAATCAAAATGCAGTTCAATTAGGCAGACGGGAAAATAAAATCATAGATAAACAGAACTAGGATCATAGCATCATCAGTTGTCCTGAGTTGCAAGCGACCCACAAAGATTGAATCTAACTCCTGACTTCACACAGAGCAACCTAAAAGTTAAAACTGCATCTAAGAATATTGTCCAAATGCTTCTTTGAGATTGACAAGCTTGTGGCCTTGACCACTTCCCTGGGGAGTTTTCCAGTGCTTGACCATCCTCTAAGTAAAGAATTTTTTCCTAAATTCCAATCTAAACTTCCTCTGATATGTCTTTAAGCCATTCCCTCGCATCCTATGACTGGACAGCAGAGAGAAGTGATCAGCACCTCCCTCTTGGTCTGCCTCATGAGGAAATCACAGACAGCTCTGTGTTCACCCCTCAGTCTCCCCCAGTCTAAGCTGAAAAAACCTCATATCCTGAGCCACTCCTCATAAGTCACTCCTGCCAGTCCTTCCACCATCTTTCTGTCATTCTTTGCACACATATTTAGGAGTGACAGGAAGGAGCATCTCTGTCAAAATTTTCAGTTACAATTTTTTCAAAGTGAAAGGAAAAGAAATCCTTAAAGTAAGCCAGTGCTTTTAAATGCATCTTTTTAATATATGCAGGTAGAAAAGGTATACAGGGATAATACAGACTTTCATGATCCAATAGTTGCTATAGGTACTACTGGGAAGTGAGAGAAATTGAGCCTTTTGGTAACTGCTATTTAATGCCACCAGTTCACACTGGAGGCCAACCACCCTAAAGAAACAGCTTTGCAGAGAAGGACCTTGAGATTCTGGTGGACAAGCTGACCATGAGCCAGCAAAGCACTCTCATGGAAAGAAAAGCAGCAGCATGATGGGCTGTGTTAGGCAGCGTGGGCAGCAGGTCAAGACTGGGAGCCTTCCTGTCTGCTCTGCACTGATGATAGGATATCTGGAGTGCTGTACATTCAGACTTTAGTCTGAAGACTATTAGAAATGTCCTTGATAAATTAATGATAAATAAATCCTTGTTCGGAGGGAGGATGAGGACGGTCTGTGCACTATCGCCATTACCCTCCTTATATTTTACAGTGTCTAAATAGCCTCATCAACAAAGTTGTGTAAACAGAGGGAACACCTGCTTCAGGCAATTTATAAAAGGATATAAGGAAAAATTTACCACAGGATACAAGCTCATTACTCTTACCTAACACATATTTCTCATCATATTTAGGGAAAAAAACCTACAACTAACCAAACTGCTTCTTGTGAAGCTCAGACTAGACTCTGACTTCATGCTCTTCATTTCTATGATTAAGGATTAAAAATAAACTCAAAGAGTATTTGCTTTCCTTAATGGCTCACATAAATAAGCAGTTATGTATATTTAAAAGTATGTTTAAATGTATATTTAACCTTTCATATTAGTAAACTCATAAAAAAGAGACTCAAGCATATGTTTTTATGTATCTAATTCTGGGTTTGTTTTCTGTTGTTTTGTTATAGTACTTTGTATAGCTAAAAAGGATTGACTATTCCTTCTAATTCTTCATGCTTAGGAATTCTTTATTAAGACCATTTCTTTTCTTTTGTCCTACTTGTTATTCTTTGAACTTATGTCTCCTCAGGCTCTTCGATATTTTCTATTGACTCTTCTCACTTTAATTTAATTACTTTTTCTTTTTCTGAGACTTTGCAGAAATGGAAAGTATACAGGCTGTACTGAATTATATTTCTTGCTTGACCTTTAAATATTAAAAGATGAGCAAAAAGTATATTGAAATAGATTCAAACTTTGGATCTGTGATTTTCTTTGAATCCCGTTAAATATGTGTATTCTTTTTGAAGTAGTCTTGCATGCAGTAGCTATGGATAAAATCAGTAGCAAACAGCAGATTTAGTCATATTATAATACGAAAAATGGGAATACTTGTAGTGGTATACGAGCTCTGAAAATGAAACAAAATGAGGTGGGGGAGGGGCAGGGTGTTGCTTAAAAAACCCACTTAGAATTAATCCATGAATCCTGTAATGAGTGTTTCATCCCAAAAGATCTATACTTCAGCCAGAATTTGATTGTCATAGGGTCAATGAAGAAAATAGTTTCATTTTGGTATCTCTTTGCAATGGCATGTGGTTAAGACTCATAGAGATAAAATTTGTAACTCCTGTAAAATTTTGTAATGAAAGAACAAAACCAGAGAAATCCCCATTTAGAAGGAAAATTTTCTTTTTTCGTGATCATTCAGTGAATAGCAGTCCAATTATACTCTCACACAAGTAAACTAATTTACTTGAATCTGTCCTAATTACTTCATTTGGTGGTTTGGGGGGGGCATAATTCATACAGGAAGACACTTTAAATATGAAGAAAAATTACACATGATTTTTAGTAAAGTATAAAGTTTGGCAAGTTTAGGGATTAAAAAAATGGTAATAACAGATCAGTTTCTGATCAGATAGGCAACTACCTACTGAAACAAATTACTCTTATTCTTCTTTTATTTGAAATATTGTGTAACTCTGACCATGAACTGATGTTCTATCACCTTTAAAAATACTCTCAAAGGAACAAAGAAGGAAGCCTGCATAGGCCAAGGGGAAATGATTGGTAATGTGCTACTCCACCTAGACACTCACAGCTCTGTGGGGCTGGATGGAATCCACCCAAGAGTACTGAGGGAGCTGGTAGAAGAGGTGTGGGGGGAAGGTGTTTTAAGATTTGGTTTTATTTCTCTTTACGCTATACTGATTTGATTGGTAAGAAATTTAATTCCCCTTTTTTGCCCCTGACAGCAATTGGTGTGATTTCTCCCTGTCCCTAATTCAAGCCACAAGCCTTTTGTTCTATTTTCTCTCCCCCTGCCCAGTTGAGGGCACTGACAGAGCAACGTTGGTGGGCACTTGGCATGCAGGGTCAACCCACCACAACCTCCAATAGAAAGGTCATTCCTGCCAGCCTCAGGCAGATATTTCAGCTACAAAAGGACATCTAAAATGCTTCTTATGCTTGGGTTTGGTAAATAAATCACACTCCAGATTATTCCAGTACTGACATTTATCTGTGGCTGAATTTGAACTCTGAGCAGAAGGCTATTCTTGGGGAAAGAAGAAAGCACATTAACAGTTGACATACGTGTTGCCATTGTTCACAGAGATTCATATTTAAAGGATACTGACACATCCCCTACTCAGAGCAAAGTCTGTGTCATAATTAAGGGAGAAAGAACCATAGGAACTCAGTTATTTACACCCTTAAAAAATCTTGCTTAGCTGACACCTAACTCTCAAATTTTAAATATATTTGTAAAATATTCCAAGAATCAAATGTCCTACTCAGGTAATATCTGCTTCTGGAAACTGAGCTTCTTTCTATTTAATGTCACAAAGTCTATTCTTTTTAAAGGTGTGGACATCCTGTGAGACTGTGTCTGTGCTCATATAACTCGGTGTCTGGTTAGAACTTCTAGGCAATTAGTAATAGAAGGCTGTTTAGAGGACTGTAGGTGTTTACTAACAATTCATAGGCACCAATTATTGTGGCTTACCTCTTGTATCGCAGATATTGAAGAAGAATATATGGTTCATAGATTGTCAGTTAATTATATGTCAATAAAACATCAATAAACTACTTTACTCCTGATTTGGCTTAAAATACATGAAGTAAGCCTTGTTTTCCCTGCAACAGTATCTAACTCATAGAGTATGTCTACTCAAAATGCTCATGTAATTTTTTTTAGTCTCTCTGTTAAGATCTTGGGTCTGCAAACTCCACCATTTATGAAAGTACCTAAATGCCAATTGCATCAGTACTAAAAATGCAACATCTACATATTTTTAAACTTTGAACTTGAACTAACTGGGAACTAGAGGAACTGCTGTCTACAAAGTCTATTTCCATGTAAGACCTTGGGTCTCAGTGAAGTTGATATGTGCAACTTTACTACCTGTTTGGCCTGCATTAGTATGCAATTGCTGTGCAGCTATCAAGACTATTCTTACTCTTTTATTTGTTATTCATCAAAACACAAGAAAACAAAGAAACCCCACAAAATCAATTACAGACTTTTCATGGCTTCATTTTTCTGTGACTCCTTTTGTTTTCCTGAAAAAAAAGACTTATATGGAATCAGTTGACACTCCTTGGGTGTTAATTTTTTTTTGCTTTTCTTCTGCCTCTCCGTTCTTTTTTCTTTTTTTTCACCCTTCCTTTTCTTCTTTTTTTCTGAGTGTCCCATACAGCAGTATAATTCATTTAAGCATTTTTGAGTTTGCCACTCAGAAATAGTGGATAAACAGCAGATTTAAAATTAAAAGTATTTATTGGAGATCATCTATTTGGATTGCAATTTTTCACATAGTTTCTTATTTTTAACTTATTTTTAACTAATTATTTTATGTCTAATTTTATGAAATATGTGACCGTGTTACCGTAAGATGTAAGCCAACTTTTGAAAAACCATGCTGTATAACAAGGCAAATTTTGAATCTAAACAGGTTACTCAATTTTCTGAGTGTCTGTTGTTTGTTCTAACTTGCCTCTTAATTTTCTTCTTTGAAGAAAGAGCATGTTTTTATATTTGATATGCCTTAAAAATTATACTTTACATTTTAAAAAATTATTTGACCTCTAAACTAATGTAATAAAATTAATATGTGTCATATATTACATTAGAAAATAATACCAAATTTGTATTAATAAAGTTACCAAATCCAGTGTTATGCCAGGGTTAAGGTTTTTAAATGGAGTCCTAACACACAGAACTTCGAAAGCTTTGTGGAGTCTAATGTAATCACTTCATGTAAATATCATGTATCATGTGGTTTTTTAAAAATTAGATTTTTGTCATTCAGTATAATGCTTCTGATGATTTTGAAGTCTTAATTTTTTGTTTTAAAGTTTTACTTATATCTTACAAAGAATAAACATTAAACAGACATAAATGCTATCAGTCCATGTCAAAAAGCCAAATCAGCAAAAGATCCTAAGTAAACGGGGAAATGTTAGTTGTGTTTTTGGATACGAGGCAGACTTTTCATTCTTAAGTTATTTTGAATTCAATCCAAGTTTTCCGTATGCTTCTCTTGTTTAAATAAGGTTTTACCCCTTCGCATGCCTTACATTTTCCCTGTCTTCTCTCAACTTGTGCTGCTATTTGTAATACATTTTTCTAACAAGAACAAAATGGGATATGAAAAATTCTGTTTTCACACAGACTTTTTTTGTTTGTGTGTCACTTAACACTCTGTGCCACTAAGCAGACTTCTTCTGTCTCAGAAATCATCTGTTAGATTTAAGACTATATGTTAGGACAAGTTCTTTTGCTGTTGTGGTTTGATAAGAAGACATTGGAAAAACTTTACCTATTAGCCTGCTTTTCTTGCAGTTCCTGACATGTCTTGGTATTGATTAGAGGTGTGTAGGGCAGTCAAGGCTAAAGTAAGGATAACAATGTCTACTAATTCACTGAGGTAAGCCACATCTAACCAGCAGGGAGCAAGACCATTTACAGCGAGGTAATCATACCAGCAATACCCTGTAAGGCCGAAATTGCTTACATACTGATATCAGAAACACCAAATTTAGGTGTACAGACTCTTATGCCTTGATACTACTAATGTTTCCATTTTTTAAACTTTTTTTTTTTTTGTCCTAAGGTTGTCTATGTGTCTGTAAGAATGCATATGGCATGCGTGTTGGTGTGAATATGTAGATATCTGTTATGTCACAGAGCTTATGCTATAATCCAGGCACTCAATGAACCTCTATGAGATGTTATCTTTTTCTGTACAAATTCCCTTTCATTCATTCCATTCCTCTAAGTGTGAGCAAATGCCTTTCATGACACTGCTCTGTACTGGCCCCCATCCTGACAGTTCCTTTAAGTATTCTTGTAGACCATAACTTCAGATGCATAAGGAATCAAAACTCAGTTCATTGGACCAGTGGCTGAACATTGTCTCTTCGTTCTCTCCTTCCCTGGTGAAAAAATTTATAATTAAAAAAAAAAAAAAATACACATTACAGCACATAGTATTCTGTTTTGTAAATTTAATGTGATAGTTAAGTTCAGGTAAGACATTTCCCTAACAATGAAAGTGTGATAGACCCTTTTCATATTTGTCAGTGATCACTAAACTCAGCAGTAACTTAAACTTTGGAAGTGCTTTATATAGCTTTCATCCCTTTCACTTTTGAAAACTTATAGGTTCATAATAATATGTTCACTATATTTTTTTTAAAACATAATATTTAAAATTGTTCCAGCTATGTTTTTATTTATGAAATTTATATGAAATATTTATATGTATATGTATGAAATATACTTCAGAAATTAAAAGAGCAATGTGGAAATATTTATGTAAAAATGTAGATCATCACGGTTACAATGTTCTTTTGAGTAGGCACACTGTAGCATGATCAGCGTTCAGCTGATCTGCTTGAATATGTTTTTAACAGCCCACTCTTTAGGAACATTTTGACAAGTCTTTCTAGCTAACACTTTATTCTCATTACCATAGCTAGTCTATAATGCAAGGAAGTCTGCTACTCAGAATGGTCACAGATCAAAACAAGCACAGGAAATCTGGAACAGAGTACTCAGAATGGGGACTTGAATCAGGCCCTATAGGCATCTTCTGCACTGTGCTCTGCCATTTGATGCTCTTTTAGTCTCCAAGTTATACACTATCCTATGAAGCTCTCCACACAACTAAAACCAAATCATCTTGCAGTTTGGAATATTATCTATGACCTCATCTGATCATTGCATCACAGATCAATTTTGTGATTCAAAATCCCTGTCAGTCTATCTCTGTTTGTTGAGAATAAAGATGATTATTCATCACTTTAAATTATGCCTATACCTTTCTTCACTTGCATTCACTCTAATTTCTTTTAGTATATAGTATTTTCTTCAGTTCATTTTCAAGTTGTCTGTTGCCTTTGATTTCACACATTAGAATATTAAATGTCTCTGACATAGCTTTACAGAACTGAAAATCAGCTCATTGAAAATAAAATACTCCCTTTCAACATATGCACATACATCCTCACTGTGGGGTTAATCTATTTAAAATAGTCAGGGTGTTTGCATCCTCCAAACATATATTTAAATAAGATGGACACACGGTTCAGGTATTTTCAAATCAAAGAAGAGTTTTAAATCTATTATGAGTGAGCGTAACTAGTAGGGAGAGAATGTGAATATATGGGGATTGCCTTCAAGCTGTCTTCTTTCAGGTGATGTTCTAAAGTGAATTTGTTAATAAAATAATTGTATCTGAATATCTCCAACTCTCAAGTTATCTTTTAGATCAAATACCTTTATTCCTTATATGAAAAAGTTATCTAAGAACACTAGCATACCACGAAATACACTTTGAATTCTGTAGATTAAAAGCAGTATCACCTTCTTATTTATAGGAGTTTGTTGACATCTTATTTTAGACTTAATTTGGATAAATCTATAAAAATATAATACAAAGATAAAATTTAAACTGGGAGTCAGTAGTGTCATTATAAAACAAAATTCTAACCGACTGAATTGAAGAATTCAAACTTACTATCATCCTTGGTTTCAGTCAAAAAAGTTAGAAATAGTATATGAACTCATTATTTTAAATTATTCATATGTAACTGATGATGAAAGCAAGTAAATGTCTTCAGATGAGAAATCACAGGGCTTTGCACTTTTTTACAAGCGAAATCAATTCTGATGGAACAATTACCACGCAGTTTTATGAATTTAAAATGAGCTAATATCACATAATACATTTTCAACAAAATATAGCCAGACCTAAAAATTTATCTTGAAGTGGAACAGTTTTGCTCATATCTTGATGACTGCTTATACAAGCTCAGTGGATTCAACTAGCTTTGTATCTGAAAGAATCATGTTTATGTATTCATGTTAGCATTTACTATACCCAGTTCCCAAAGGAGTAATTAATATTTCAACTTAGATCATCTTTGGCAGATGAAATACTGTTTTTCACATGGCATCTTAAGCTCTTACTTTGCACAGGTGTTAGAGGAGCAAAAGGTTCATCAGTTTCAATGCTTGGCACATGTGACTGATGCCCAGGGGACTCAAAAGACAACATTGAAGAATCCTGCTCTCACTCACTGGTTACACACTTCCATGCTGTTAATGGTCTCATTAGACAGACTACACAAAATGTGTGACTTATTAATTGTGGCCTCTCCTACGTGCAATTACCTACATAGATTTGTTACTCTTTGAAACATCAAATAATTTTAAAACCATGGAGTCATTAGGGTTGTCGTATCACTACCTTGTCACCACAGAAACTGTTCTAGTTTAAGATCTGCCCCGGTATTTTTAATTATGCATTCTGAATTATATCACAAATGCGCTATCTAGCATCTAGTTTAAATATTCTTATTCAAAAGAATGGAACAATTTGCTCATCTTCTAATAAGTTTAGGAGTTGAGAGTGAATTTACAAAAAAATCTTCGTAGCAAATATTTTTTATTTTGTCACAGAAATTTTGGCTAACAACAGGTTAAATGTTCCCTGATGTCTCAGTATTCCCTGGTAATATGAAAAAAGTTATGTTCAAAATTCTTGAGTAACATCCAGAGTAAAATTCAAAGATCATATGTACATCTACTGTCATTTGTTTATCTATTCAATATGTCCATCTATTCAGGTAAGTACATTTTTATTATTTTTTGTGGTTTTAATCAATGCTGTTAGCAAACACAATCAGATTAATTTTTAGAATTTTAAAAATCTTCTTCAAACAAAGAGTAAATGTGAGAATTTTCTGTCTCAAACAAAAGGTTTGAGAAAAATGATAAAAAACATACAACTGAAATTTTACGGGGTTTATATCTGAAAATTTTAAATACCTTTACCTGCAGCTGCCACTGTGTATTCCCGGTAAATAAGCATTTATATAAATAAGCATATAGATAAACTCAGAGTATGTTTGCCAAAAGAAAAGAAAGAAAAAGAAAACTAATTGAATTTCAAGAACGTTTCAGGTGCATGTAAAACAGAACCATTTTTTTTTTCTTTTTTTTTGTGTCATTTAAATACTTGGTACAAATGTGTCAAACACTTTTATAGAGTGGGAAGATCATAATTTAAGCTGTCAAAGGGTGAAATTATTTTGAGAGGTTTCATCAGCAGGGGGTTGGAAACAGTTTAATGTAAGAGTGCCTGCAATTAATAGAGTTATATCTACCCAGAGGGTTGATTTATTGTGCTACTGTTGTCTTTCTTTCTCTTTTCCCCTCAACTCCACCCCTCCCCTTTTGGAAAATTCCTTTCATGAATCCTAGGTGTCCTCAATAACATAAATTGGCATGAGGAGTTTACAGCACTCTTAGATATTCCTTCCTATTTTCTTTCCAGGTATTACTAAATTAAGGCTTTCAGGTCAAATAGGTTTAATTTAATCTCAAGAGTGTGCATTTGGCAGTAAATGAAGACCATTTGCACTGTATTTCTGATGATTTTAATTATTTTAAAATTGGTTTTGCATATGAACATTGAGAGTTTGTCTCTCAAACAAACCCATTTTTTCCTATAAGAGGTGGTGTTCAATTTTGTATAGACAAGAAAATTTTTTTGCACTGCACAGGTAATAGGTTTTTTATCAAATTAATCAAACCCAGAGAGACAAAGAAAGGAGTCTCAATGGAGCTTTCATTAAGACATTGTGCCAGTTAAAATCCTTGTATGAGAGATTTTTTTATTATGAATTAGGTTTCCCAAATCTCTCCAGCATATTAGTGTCCTTCCTATTACTTATTAAGTACAGCTTCATTAGGATAATGAAGCCAGGTGAGCAGCTCTGGAGGAATAAGTAACTAAAATTTAGATTTCTGAAAGACATGCCATTGCTCATTCCACGCTATATTTGCATCTGCTAGAAAAGTTCCTTTAACATGGCACCATTGATTTAGTTTCCTAGTGTTGAAAACAGGATTACTGACAGCAAATGTGTGAGTTCTGCTGAATTTCCTGCACACTTCACCACTCTCATCTCATTTCTAAAGCTCATACCAGAATTTTCCTTCCGAGAAGATACTTTCTATTTTCAGTCAGCACATACAGAGTGATGCAGAATTTACAGTTTTCAGCCACAACACAAGGAATGCGTCTATCCTACACACCATGCCTACTGGACCTATTGTTTTTCCTTTTTGTCCTTTGTTTGTTTGAGCATAGCAATGCATCCTGCACATAGAGAGCAATCCTGAAGTAGGAACTAGACACTAAACTCAATATTTCTGCATTTTCTAGTTTTTTACTAAGGGCTTAATTGAGAAACTCACCCAGTCTTCCTCCTGGTAGAAGAAACCTTAGCATGTTTACATTACTTCTTGTCTTTATGCCTTTTATAATTTGCAATAAGTAACTATTAAAAACTACAGCAAATGTCTTTATTTGTCACTCGATTATATTAATCATTGTTATCATTTAGGTCTGTGAGAGATCTTGGAAAGAATGGACTGTTAAACTAGGGAAAATACATTAAGATCAGAGACAAAAATCATTATTTGAAAAATAGAGACTAAATTTTTTATGGCTTCACCTTGCAGTAAGACTACTTGATATTTTTCTGTGAGGCATTTAAACAGGTTCTTTTTTTGAGTGACATTTTAGTTAGCTGATCCCTTTGCTCACTTGCATGAATAAAACCAGAACTTCAGAAACCCAGAATGTGACAATCTTGAGCTCACATTGTTCCATAGACCTCAACCACCAGCAGCTGGGATGAACAACTAGAAATGAGAGACTGCCAGTGAGATAATTTAACAATAATAACAACAACAGCAACTAATAATACCCTAGGAAATTATATGAAATTCATACCACCTAAAAAGATCTACCAAAATTATGCATTTCAAAATGGTTATCTTAGACGAAAACTATTCACAAACAAATGAGAAGGAAAAAAGAATAAAAAGACAAAAGTTAGCCAAATGAAATGCAGAGAAGGCCTTTACAAAGGAAGAGAAATTGTTCAATGCTGAAACAAATATCAAAAACAGGTATAGTCATCACACGATTTTAGGAATGCGTTCATTTAATCAGGCAAAGGATGTTAGTATGTTTTTATAGTCATAAAACCTTTTCTTTTCCAAATACAAAAAAAATGGGATGTGTCTGATTATTATCTAAAAAGTGATTTCCAAAACCTTGGTGGAAAGTGAGATTGTTTTGTTTCTCAAGCCTTTAGTGAGGACTTTTTTATCACTTTACTGGAAAGGCCAGGTAATTTCCTACTGCAGGGCCTTTCTGCTTATGCTTCTTTACTGCTCTGCCAGACAGCAACAAGGAACAAAGCATTTTTCAATGCAAATGAGGATCAGACAAAGGAAAATATATTTATATTCACAATATCTGAATGAAATATGACAAGTGATGTCATCTTGGGTTTGGATAGAATTTTGTAGGGATTGAAAAAACAGGTCTATCTTTCTGTTTCTTTTTATTCAGTGCCAGTTAGTGGTGCAGATGGAGAAAATCCCAAGCAGATCGAAAGCACTGCTAAAAATATTTTATGAGGCCAATCCGTTCAATATAATTATAACCAATTTTCTTCTATATACTATATTCTATGTACTACATACTGTATTCTATGTTTTATGAAGTGTCTATGTACCCCAGATCCTCAGATAAGTTTGATTCTCAAGTGGTTTGTTATCAGCACTGATAGTGTTTTGGGGTTTCTGTTTCTCCCCACCGCCCCCCGCCCCCCCCAACCCCCAGTCTCTGATAGATAAGATTTAATTTTCTATTTTGTATGAATAAAACCCCATAGTTTTGAAAGTTTCAGCATTCAAAAATAGATAATGAAGTTTAAACTGTTTTGGTATTTTTACTGCAGTACTCTCCAAAAAATTACGACCTTCTTACAGTTTCCATCAAAAAGCTCAGTGTCACTACACTGAGAATTCATATGCTGAATGTGAATGCAAACTCTTTTTGATAGGGATTATAAATTAAAAATTCCTCCCATTAATGCTGTAGTCATTAGTATTGTAGCAGTGATTAGTAAACCCCAATCCTCTTATGATACTGTTAGAAAAAGCATATGATCATATTTACATAAACAATTATTAGATCCATAAATCAAGATTTTTAATGATTTCAAATATGACTAATTCTTCTTGAAGGATTGTATTTAAAATCCTGTGTCTTTTAGTAGAGAAGGTTTTTGGCTTAGTGTTTACAAAATGCCACCCACAGTAATAATAAATTATATCTAGTCACACAGTTTCTAACAATATTTTTAGACACCCGTTGTTTAAATCAAAAAGATTTAAAAATAACCTTTTATAATAATTTCATAATGACAAAGAATAGGATATTTGTAAAAAAAAATTTGTTTTAAAAAACTGCGCTAACTTAAAATGTTATGGTTTTAGTAGCCTTTTGATTAAGAATGATACTTGAGTGATTGATACATTGCAGTCCATCGTATGAGAAATGGCACTTCAGTCTTTGAAAGATGTATAGAACTCACCATAATTATAGTCTAGATTTTTAATTTTTCATTTATTTTGTCTGAAAATATATTCCTACTTGAATGATAATTTTTCAATTTATCTATTAAAATACCTTTTTATTTTGGTACCTTTGGTCAATATTGGTAATATTAATACTTTTAATGTAGGAAAAATAATTATTTTGAAAACAAAAGTAATATTTTCCATAAACATAATCTTTTGATAGAAAGACTTGTATTTCTATATATTTCTGAAGAAAACTTGTATTGTAAACTATTGTTTTCTTCAAAATTTTGTGGATGGCATAAGCAAACTTTGCTTATTTAGAAGTTCTTACTGAAAATTAAAAATTTGCCCAATTGGCTCTATCATTCTGGGTTATATAATACCGTCAAAATACTGTAAACTGTTAACTGAATGCTGCCTGTATCAGATGCCAATTTTTGTTTAAGCTTCACTGCCTCATAGCAGCATCCAACAGCAAGGGGAGCTCTAAGACAAGTTGGAGTAAACTGAGAAACTTTTGAGAGAAGATTATAAATACTGTGAGGAAAAGAGAGAGTTTGGAGAAAAGATCTGAGACGGGGGAGGGACACAGCTGTTATTCACCATAAGTGAGGCAGCCAGAGGTGTTTACTAAGTACATGAAAAAGATTTAAAAAGTGTAGGAGATTATAAGAAGCAGCCAAGTGACTAAATAGAAATGATCCAAGCACTTTGAAAAAATCAAACTCGCATCTCAAGCGAGATGTGCCAAATAGCTAAGAAAACCACCTAGGTATGATATAGTGGGTAGAGAGTGATTGGAATAAATAGTAAGTCAGACGTAGATTGATCTATCCAGAATATAATAGCACGTATGATTTACAAATATAATTTACCTTCAAGTAAGTCTGAGAAAAAGGCTATAAGAAGGGAGGTTATACTGACTTTCACTGAAAGGCATGACGATTGTACTGACTAATTTTGTCTACACAGAAATAGTCTTTCATAAACATGCCACACTAGTCCATTTTTCCAGCATTCTTTTTATTACATTCAAGATGGAAACTTCTGACCCAAATCAGAAAAAGTCTGTGATCCAGCAAGCACTAGCTTTATAATAGCCTAATTATTGCCATTGACACTAAGGTTCTAATTGAAAGATTTTAAGAATGCATCCCCTTACTTAAATTTGTATCTAGCATATAGATAAATGAATACTAGAGCACTGTGAAATAATTATTACACAAAATTATTTGACCTGTACAGATTTTGAACTTATTTTGCTCATCCAGCATATTTTGCCCATCCAGTTTATTTCCAGCCACTGTAACCCATACTGTAGGATGTGGCAAGGATGTCTTTCCTGATCAAAGACTGCTTTGTTCACAAAGGCCACATACTTTTGCATATGAGAAATATATAAGTAGAGACATTTATTATATGACTGTCATGGTAGATAAAATTAGTTATTCCAATGTATTATATATACTGTGTATGCAAGAGGCAATTTTTGTTAAGCCAGGCAAGACAACGGACAGCCAAACCAGAAGCAGAAAGGAACACATAGCTCTATCCTGTCCCAGTACTTGGATCATCAATTAATCCTGAAGATGTACATTCACATTGTAGACTGCTTTGTTGCTAGCTTGTAACAAAGGAAACTTCTGAATCTGATGCAACCTAAACATCCTGAACTGAAAATCTAAGAGTTATTTTCATAAAGAATGGCAAAATTAATCAAAGATTGGGAAAACAGTTAGCATACAGAACACAAGTTGTTAGACTCTGGTATTCTGAAAAGGTTTAACACATCTTGACTCAGATCTTTTCTATAACTCCTGCACTCAGCTTGGCTTAAAAGGATGTCTTTGTTCTCACTCGGACTTCATAGCCCAAGCTAAACAGATCAAGCTCTTTATATTTTCTTTATGCTAGAATAAATCAAAATAAACTTTTTTCTTCATCTCAAAACACAATATGTTAGCAATATTATCAAATTCATTGGAAATCACAAAGTAATGATCACATCCTGTCATTGATCTTAAATAAAAGTGTCCATTGGATAAAGAGAAGCAATCTGATAAAAATCAGACTAAATTAATGTGAGTTATTAAAAACTTTTCCAGTGTATTTGGTAGTGCTCTGTATAGGGATCTATCAGATCATGAATTACTTCAGCGAAATTTTTTTATCCCAAATGTATATTATTAGAATACTTACCAACCTTGCCCATGAGCTAAAAAAATGTTATGATAGATGTAATAAAATTAGTTGAGCATATGATTATGTTAATGACCAAACTTGTCATTCTTATAATGTTTGTGCTTCTAGTTACATTAAAGGAATTTTTTTGTCTAAGAAAGGGATTCTTTTTGTTTGGTACCTGAAAATTACATAGATTTTCTTTTCTTTTTCTTTCTTGGCTATGAATACTCAGGCTTGGCAGAGTGAGAAAGCAAATTCGGTTAGAAAGCAGAGTCGCAAGTAATGGACAACAAGAAAAAATAACAAATAGTAATCGAAATTAATTTGTCTCATGTTCAAGTCAAGCATTTATTTAGGAAGCCAACCATCCTCTGGAAAATATTGTGTACAGTGCTATTTAAAGAAAAAGGACCGTGTTGTCACAAGTCAGGAATGACATCACAGCAAAGATAAAAATTCATTTTAAACTGTTGGAATTGTTAAATAGAAATGACTAGTACTAATCTTACAGTACAGAAGCGTGAGTGGTAAGCAGGATAAAAAAATTCAATGAGTTGTTTTTTTCCCCACAATGAAACATGTTATAGAGAAATGTATATTTAAATTTGTGTAGGAAAGTATGCCACTTTCCTACAGTTAAACAGGTATAGAACATTTTGGGCTAATAATTCTAGCCACTAGAAATTTCTTAGCTACAGGTAGTTTCTGACAGATACTGTGGATTGTGACGTAAGGAAAATGCTTGGGGAGTGTTTATCTGAAATTTTATTACATGTTTAGGATGTGTATAGTGCAAAAATTAATTAGATCCATGTCAATTTTTACCACGGGGAAATGTGTTTGTGAATCCCAGTTCAGAATGATCAAATGTATATGTTATGTAGCCATCAGTTCAATAGCAGTCCTAGCTAGGGGATGATGTCCTAGTCACAATGTACTGGCTTGATACAGTAAAATAATCCATGAGACATCTTTAGGAAAATGCACTATATTCTTAGTGTTCTGAAGTGTCAATTGATAAAGATCTTACCATTAACTCTGCAGGTCGGACTAACCACAGAGTTAAGTTTGGCCTTCATGAAGCTGTGGTGATTTTATCAAAAATATTCTGTTAGACTAAGATTGCTTGTTTTGATTGTGTTCTTTGGGTTTTTTGTTGGTTTGGGGTTTTTTTGGCATGCATGTTTTTATTATCTTGTTTTGTTATTCTTTTGTTACCTCTCTTAAGAATACACAAAACGTAAAAATTCATGAACATTTTGAGGTGATATTTCAATTCAACTAGATTTTGGAATAGATAAGGATTTACTTTATCTTCTCCTTGTTTCCTGATCATAAGAAATAGTCTTATGAATAGGAGTGGTAGCAAGAGTAATTCACCAACTTAGTAAGGAACTCTCATCACTCTGGTCTGTTTATTTAAACACATTTCCAAAAATCAAAAGACTGAACACTGCTGTTTTACCAAATGCCAGCAATCTGATGATTTCATAAATATTTTTAAAATTTATTTTCGATTTCCATTGATGTCATTTGGGACTGATATTTTGACAATTTTTTTATATAACAAACTGAGAAAATCTAAAATAATCTTTCAGTCATGATTAGGTACCTAATCTGACACTTAAACATAAATATAGATACATTGTCAATATCACAGTGACCTGTCCTTCAGTGAGGCAGTTAAAGGCCATCAAAATGTTGATAAATATTTTAGCTATGAAAAAGAAACTGAATGTGACAATGTGTGAATTCAATCCAAAATAAGGAAGTTAACGAGGAATATAGCTGCCTATGAGCTGGGTTACTAGGTTGAACCATGTCTGGTTTTGAAATTCCCTGTAAAGGTGAGGGTAAAAAAATGAATAGGCACTTTCAATTTTCGTTTGAGCATTTAAAGCTTTATTCAAGCCTTTTAATTTCCACAGTGTGCTAGTGTGCTAATTTACTGGAAAATTACAAGGTCCAGATATTTTTTTCCACAACCTCATTGTGTTATTCACAACCAGGAGAGAATAATTGTTTATAAATTTCTACGTACTTTTATATATACTTTTTACAGGAACGTGTAGTGATAGGACAAGGGCTAATGGCTTTAAACAGAAAGTGAGTAAATTTAGATGTGATATTAGGAAGAAATTCTTTACTGTGAGGGTGGTGAGACACTAGAAAACGTTGCTCAGAGATGCTGTGGATGCCCCATCAAGTGTTCAAAGTCGTGTTGAATGGGGCTCTGAGCAACCTGGTCCAGTGAAAGATGTCGCTCATGACAGGAGGCTTTGAACTAGAGGGTCTTTAAGGTCACTTCAAATCCAAACCATTCTATAATGATTCAATATAATAAACTATTTGGAAAATGAAAATTTTTTAAAAGATAAGGCATGAAAAAATGGTTTGACAGATCTGCTTTTAATAAATTCCATCAACCCTACTTTCAATTTCTACAGTGTAGAATTTGTTCTTTGCCTTAGAGTCTTTAACTGACATAAAATCCCATTATACGTGAAAGAACTACTTTAAAAAGGTATATATCTTGAGGTTATTTCCTCATATATTTGTGTAAGTAGGAGGGGGTTGGGTTTTCTTTTTTTTTTTATTTAAAGCCTGATGCATTTTATTTTCAAAACAGGATTCATTTAAGACCTGATGAAAAATATATTTTTGTATTTTCTGCCCCACATAAGCTAGTAAGCAATCCACTGTTTCAGTAACTATAAAGCAAGAGAAACTACTCCAATCTAGATAGCCGTAAATGAATCCTAACTTTTCTTCACTGATCTTGGAAAATGCTACTTTGGGCCTCTCTCCTTTCCTGTGAGAGGTTTTTCTATAGGAATCCTGTTCGTCCTGAATCTTTTCAGGATTCCTCTACCTTCTCCTACAATATACCTTTCCAGTCAGCTCAAGTGATGAGTTCAGCCTCTTGTCCTCCAATAAATTTATTGCTTGCTAAGGTATGCCAAGAGAGGTTTCTCTGGCCAAACCAGTTCTCATAGCTGCCAGTTTAGACTCACTGACTTTTGAGTCTGCTGACTTTGAACACTCCTTGGAGACTAAATTAGTTGGCTCATTTAACATTCCTGTTAAATGTAACTTATCTTGAAAGGTCCGTAGTACCAGTCATAACAACAGGGAAACTGAAGACTAATTTTTATTTAGTCATTGATACTGTTAAGGAAATGGTTACTAGATTTGAAAATAGAAATAGGTGCAAACAGTATGGTCTGTGTAGGCAAGTAGCTGATAGAAAATGTTATTTGTGATGTTAGAACCACGATGTGCATGTATGTCACATATCTAGGCAGAGTCCTCCTGCAGAAGAGTAATTTCTTAGAGCGATATTCCAGAACAGAGTTTTCTTCCATGGTGAAGTTGTTAGTCTCTGAAAACATTCCTAGCCTGGCACAGAGATTTGCCTCCTTTTGGCCACTATCTTCATAACTTCTAGCAAAGCCACACCGTAATATTCCATAATATGTAAATAGTACCTCTTCCCACTCTCAATGCAGAATTATTTTTGAACTGAATCAGTGAATTAATTTTATTGATAGAGCAGACTTACAAAAAGATGTTATACACAGAGGGCAGTGAAGTTAGAGGTGTAAATAGAAGTCACTAGGAATGAAAAGGCTGAGAACTTTTAAAGAGGGCAGCTCGTTAAAGGCATATTGATAAATAAACATTCAGAAATTTCTCATCTTTAGCATTTTTACTCCCTGAAAGGCTACTGAATGCAAGTGTACTTCTGTGTCTTTCCCTCTGCTTTCCTCTGCACAGCTGGAATGCAGTGTCTAGTTCTGGGCTCCCTGAAACAAGAAAGATATGTATATACTGGCGCAAGTCCAGGACAGTCACAAATCACAAATATGATTAAGGATCTGGAGCATCTTTCATACAGGGAAAGTTTGGAAGAGGTGAAACTGTTCAGCTAAAAAAGAGTGGTCTCAGGGAGAATTCTATCAATGCGTTCAATTCATTGAAGTAAGAGATTTTTCACTACAGCATATGCAAATTTAAGCATTGTTTTATGGAAGAGGAGACATAAACCTAAGCACTTTTCCTTATGTGTATCCTACCTGCAGTAGTAAATGAAGTATGGTGAATTTGGTTTCAGTTTCCAGTCATTTCGATTTTCATTTTTGGATGTTACATATTTATGAAAGTTGCATCATTTTACCCCAAATTTCAACAGTTTAGTATGTAGCAATGCTAGCTTTTTCAGTGTTATGATTGGGAATTTAAAAGGATTTTATGAATTCACTACCTGTATGCCGAATTCAAGTGTCTCCTGAGAGAATAGTAAATCAATGTGTTTTATCCAGTGGGATGTGTAACCAAACAAGGACAAGCAGTTCTATGATAGTTAAGTGACTAATAGTCTTAATTACTACTGTCTGTTTACTACAATAATATTGACCTCATATAGTCTGACTTTGTCCCTAACTCTTAGATTGTAAAAAAAAAGAATAATTAGAGTGAAGAAACATGTTTACTTTAATAATGGAATTCACCTCAGATACATTTGTATTAAACATTTTGCACCTGAATCTAAGCCTTGTTAGCATAAATTTCATTAAGTGCTGTTCTGCTTTCGTGCCAAAGAGACACAGAACATATCTCAGATTTAGCAGTAGGTTTGTACTGGCAATTCATAGCAGATAATAAAAATGCTGAAAATAAGCAAGTCTGGAATCAACAACTGGGAAAAGAATACAACATTGATGAAAAAATTGAGAACAATGATGACAAAATTTTATATACAAGTTCACGCTTCCACATCACAAAAGATCAAGAAATATTAAAGAAACAGGGCTTAACATCAGTGGAGCAAAAGCAATCAAAAGAATTACTTAGTAAGCTTATACTAGTGGTTGTTTTTGTCTGTTTCTTTTATAATAGCTCTGGTTTTTTTCTCCAGTCTTCTGAAAATTAATGGCAAGTTGTTTTCTAAGATACAATTACTGACTGTGTGGACAGCTAACTGAATCTGACAGTGCTTTGTAGCACTTTCCAGTCACTTGTCAGTGTTGGAGTTTTTTGTTTATCTTTTTTCTGTGAGGTTTACTTCCTATTTTCCTAAAGTTTGTGTTATGAATAAAATTTGGCAGGCATTTGAAGACAATTTCTTGAATTCAAAGGCAGCAGGAGACCTGCTTTAATGAGCAAGAAGTTCCTGACTGAACTCAGGTGTACAAGGAACATACAAGACTTGGAAGCAGGGGAAGTCTAGAGACTATTCCCCTGTAGGGAAGGGGTTAAAAAAAACCAAGGCTAATCTGAAGTTAAAAATTGTGAAAAAAACCAAAAAAAAAAAAAAAAAAAGATTCTACAAGATTCAAACATGGAATTTTATTAAAATAGTTGAAAAGATGAGGGGGAAAAAAGACCATGACAACAATATTATTCTAAGGGTCTATTTGTATCTCTTCTTTCCTTCTCTTTTTCTAATTGTCTTAAACAAATTGCCTCTACTTTGTTCCTGAATTATTCCCCATGCTTTCCAACCCTGCTAAGAGTCTCATAAGAACTGAGTCAGGTTTTCAAAATACTTTTGAAAGTGAAGAAGAAATGTTGTCCTACAAGATAAGCTCAGAGAGGATAGATGTTTTTCTTGAAGGATATAATCTAGAGATGTATCGGACTGAGAAATTATCGTGTATATGACATTGTGTTGTATATACACTGAGAAAAATAGTAGTCATTTCAAATTAGAAAGACCTGCTAATTTGAGAAGCACAAAAAATTATTTGCAGTTGTGATAAACTCAGTTTTTACTGAATGTTTTTACAAAGAAAAGATCTAGACAAAAGCTTGAAATAAGGCAAACAGGTAGCCCAAAATTAGGAGGAATATTATGTTTTTAATTTATAGGATGACAGGCTAACTTGTTCTAAGGGATCTAGGGTCATCTAATCTAACCTCCTCCTCAGACTGGGTTTACCTGAAGCGGGTGCTCAGGGCCCTGTCTAGGTGACTTCTGAGCATCTCCAGAAACTGAGATCCCAAAACCTCACACAATCATTTTGAGTAGTCTGTTCTAGTGTTTGATCACCATCAGGGAGAGAAAGTTTCATCACAGAACTTCTTCTGGTGCCCGTTGACCTTTTGTAATATATTCATGTCCTTGCTTATAACAATGCTGGGAAATGCAGACAGGTTCCAATAACAGAAGAGGAAGCTTGGTCTGATCTGGAGCCTTCTTATAAGTGTGCACTTGTGTAAGCAGAGGAGAGAGTGGTGAGAAAGAGGCAGAAGAGAGTGGTGTCAGCAAAAAAAAATGGTAGAATTTAGCAGGATTCAAATCTATTCAAAACATATCATGGCTTATTCATCCGGTAACACTGCAAAAATCTAACCATACTTTTCAATAAGCACTTTATTCTTTCAGGAAACAAGACTGTTATTTTTTTAGAGACCTCAAGAGAGAACTGGCTGTTTCTCTTTGTCTGTCACTATTAATTATATTGTAAGAAGCAACTTCATTGCAGTAAATGCACCAAGAATGCTGCTCTGTAGCTTTTGCTCAGCCATGTATGCTTCTTCCTATAAGTCAGTGCATTAAAGTAGAGAATAAGATGTAGAAATATCCTTTTTTTCTGAGATTCCACTTCAGAAGCAAGCAGTAAAACATATTTAGTGGCATTCCTCAACAGCAATTTGTTGTATAAGAAAACTGGCATTGATTTTTCTGACAAATATGCCTCTCTCTTTCTCTCCAGTCTTCCATAAAAATCAGTACCACTAGCAAAAGGATTGAAGATGCAAAGCAGAGCATACACAAGTGTAAAATAAGGTTAGCCCTTCAGTATCTATTCCCTTTTGATTAAGGTATGGAACCATTTACTTTCCATGACAAGTGATAGAATCTGGGTTTTTTAATGGAAAATGTGTACTTTATTAATTTGGAATCTCCATTGCTAAAACAAATTATTGCCGGTTTTATTTATTTAATATTGTCTGCATGACAAAATTGAGTTTTTTGTTTTTTTTTTTGCTGGCATGTAAACTTTTGATAAAACTAAAATACAAAGCTTAAAGAGAACAGTATACTTTAGCAATATTTGCATAACTTGTTATGGGAAGAGATGGGATGGAATTGCACTGCGGGCTGTGGGATGTGCCTGCAGAATGCCATGACAGGACAAAGAAGCACATGGCAGCACAAAGGAGCAGGTGGCGGCACAGAGGCTTGTCTCTGCCGGACCCTGGGGGAAGGAGCCTGCTGGAAGCTGACAGGCAGGTGACCCAATAGCAGGGCACTCAGGGGGTGTGCTGCTGACATGGCAATGTGTGATAGGTCATGTAAGTCTATAAAACCAATTTGTTCTTTGAATAAAGCGATTCAGATTCCTTGCTGATTTGAGTCCATGTCATAGTCACTGATAAATGGTGCTCCCATGAGAGGAACTTAAATGCCTGGCTGTGTGTCCGTCAGTAAGCTCCGTGGAACTTGAAGTGCTGCTGAAAGAAGCAGGAAAAAGCTGGCGAGCAATTAATTACCTGCAGAGTTGTAGGTAAGCCACGGAGGACATAGAGGCTGAAAAGTACCTTTCTGCAGGGTGGAGAGTAGCGGCCGAGAACGGGGGATGGTGTATCCCAGGAACAGAACGTCGCAGAGACGAAACACGGCAGGAAAGTTGAATTTACAGATTTGATCAGACTCTTTCTCTGGGCAAAAGACTGTAATTCAACTTTAGAAGTTTTTAACCTTCAGACATGGGTCACTTAAAGACACGCGTTGTGGCTTTTGTATCTGTGGAGGAGTATGTGTGAGGTGCTCATGGCGCATGCAGCACCCAGAGATCGCACAAAGAAAGATGCCTGTGCCACTGTGGCAGCTGTGCCGACCCCTTCCACTCAGCCAGTGAACCGTAAGTCTGTCGGGGTTGAGGGAGGAGAACCAGAAGGTGGCCGCTCATCCCCCAACCCATTTGATCCCAGAGGGGAGCTGGACAGTATCGGAGAAGAGCTCGCGCCACCATAATCACTGACAGCTTGTGACTTTCAAGACTCAAATTTTTAATGAGAAATTTTAACAGACAAAAATTTTTTACACATTTTTACTATTACAAAATAGTAATATTTTGTTAAGAAACTAAAATGAGAAATATATTTTTGCTCCAAATTGAATTTTTTTTTTTTTATTCTAGCCATAAAATATTTTTAATCTGTTCAGTAAGTGTGGTAGGTTGAAACTTAGTTGATAGACAGGTTGCTAACACAATGAGAAAAATTGGTAACGCCTCTGTAATTTGCATATTTAAAGGACGAGGAAGGGCAGGAATTTCCCTTCTGTTCCTGCTCCCCCGCCGAAGGGTGGTGGGGAAAGGGGGGCCTCCGGGCCGCATCCCGTCCCGGGCTGATTCCCCCGCTCCCTCCCGGTGCAGCGGAACAGGCAAAAGAGCTGTCCCTGCTCCACAGGCAGCCGGGATTAGCCTTAAACAGCAGCGCAGCTGAGACCGCACGGCCGAGATAGATCTGAAGTCACCACGAATCCTACGTGGAGCCAGCGGGGCTTCCCGCAGCCAGCGCAGCTCCTGCGGAACCGAGAGAACTCCACGCAGCCAGCAACGTCAGGAGGGTGAGGCTTTCCTCTGTATGAAGCCCGAACAAGATCAACATCTTAGCTGCAACTTAACATGCCGATTCCAAGGTCAGAGAGAAGGGAAAAGTAAGATCACGTGGGATGAAGCCAAAATGGCCTCACCGAGGTCAGTGTGAAAAACAGGAAAAGAGGGCAGAGGCTCTTCCAGCACCGGAGTTCAAATTCTCCTTGCAAGCCAGGGTGAAGATTGTAATATTACAAACTGTTTCTCTATAATTCATTAAAGTACACGGGGGGATGGAAAATCCATGTGCATTCTGCGAAGAAGATGTGCCTACGCCAGGTCACATAGAGGCTGTGAAAGACTTTCAGAGATTTTGAAGAAGAGAGCCTTTGTTTTCAGGCTAGAATAACTCATCCTTAGAAGACTAAACCCCATGTTATTATGACTCATGACTGGCTGTGTGGGTAGACTGCAAAACTCAAGGGAAGGATACTTTTTTCCCGCAGCAACAGATTTCCGGGTGGACTGTTGGTATCTCTCATGGGAAGGATCCCACAGCATAGCAGAAGAAACTCTTTTCCTTAAATATAAATGAAGACTCTTAAGAAATGAAACAGTGATCAAACCCCATGTTTTGTTTCTGTTGCACGGGTTGGTGGGAAAAGAGGTGGTACTGGAAGAGAGGGGTGCTCTGGGAGTTTGCTTTAATTTCTTATTATTTCTTTTTACTCTTCATTCTGTTAGTAATAAATCTTCTTTATACTGTAACTGTTTAAGTGTGAACCTGTTTTGCCTTGAAATTTTCCGTTTTCCTCAACAATCCTTATTTCGCCTTATCCAAATAATTAGATTTCGTGTGCTTGGCACCTAACTATGTGCCAAACCACGACAGTAAGATATTAGACTGCATTTACCTTTTACTATACATATACTTTCAAATATTTCAATTCTGTTTTTCCATTCTCTGCTGACTATGTTTTCTAGTGAAAAATGCTCATGACAGTAGATAAATGTGAGCTATACATCTAGTCATAAATATGCGTATATAAAAATATATTTTAGCCATGAACGGAGAAATGAAAAAGGAATCTAGGATTTAAACTGCAACCAACAAGATTCTGTTTCACTCTTTCAAGGCTCAATGAGGCTAATATTAAAAATTAATAAATTTTGAGCACCTCAACAAATGAAAATTGTTTTTTTTTGATAAGACTGAAATATTTTATAATGAAAAAATTTTCACAACAAAATATTTGCACATTTTTCATGCTACTTCCATAATTGCAACAGTTTTTTACCCCTGATTTTAAATGTATTGTCAATTTGTATGAATACAAATGCTAAAAGTATCTTCAGAAATTTCATGTACTGTCAGGTAACTGTGTGAAAGTTTTTGTCATGTTCACGTACTTGAGTATGTTAAGCTACCAAGGCACAGAGGTAATTTTACCTTAACTTTCTATCCATATGGACAGAGAATTTTAGAGCAACTGAACAAAATTTCACAGCAGTACTTGGAGAAGAATGCCTTCTTTTTTTCCATAACAGCTTATAGACCACAATTTTGGATGCAGTACATTCCTGCCTGTAGACCTAACGCTATTCCCAGTAAAATTAAGTTGAAGAATCTGCAACCAACAGAATGCAGATTTTTAATTTTTTTAGTTCTCTTGAACAAATGTTCATAGAATCATAGCATAGGATGGTGTGGAAGTGACTTTAAAGATCATATAGTTCTAACTCCCCCTGCCGTGGTCAGGCACACTAGAACAGGTTTTCCCGCAGATGCAAACACAGAAATTAATTACACAGGCAGAGAAATGTGTGAAATAAATTGGCAGGAAACAAACCCCTTAGACAAGCGTAGTCCTTCCATAATAAAGACCTAGAGGCAGAAATCCTGTTCCCACTGCAGTAAGTGACATAGTATAAGTTGGATTTAACTTTCCCATGTATTAAAATTAGGATCTCCCTATTACAGAAGATCAAAACTAGCCGAAACTGATTTTATAGGGGTGTTTACCAAAATCAAATTCTGTTAAGTCCTGTAGTTTCCATTTCTTTCTTTGCCATAAGGTTCTTATTCTTTCTTAGTTATCTAATCACAGAGGTGCTACAGGCACTGCTGATAAGCTCAGCTTTGGCTAGCAGTTTCAAAGGTGACTGGAACGGGTGGTGCATCAGTTACCAATAGCTTTTCACATAAACCAAATATACACATGCATAGAGGACTCAGTTCACTGGGGAAAGTATAAAAATGTCCAATTCTTTCCAATTGCTGGCATTCAAACCTCTCACTCTTAGACATATACCACACACACTGGCGTCACCAGCTGTTGGCACCAAGAATTACAGCCCATGTGATCCATTACCTCTTTTGCACTTGCTTGCAGTTAGACCCTGCAGCCCTCATACATAGCACAGAGATTTCAAAGGAAAAATAGTTAAGAAAAGGATTTGATAATACTTCAGGTATCAGGCATAAGGCTTAGTACTGATTAATATGTTCTTACATGAAGAGAATTGAATTATGTCGTCTTCTCTGTATTTTCATGTCCTTTTCCCTGCTCAGTCCACCCTGATTCAAGCCCTTCCTCATATTTGGTCCGTTCAGGAAACATCCCATAATAAATTTTATGATGGAATGTCACAATGCCCCTTCTGATATCCTGTAATAAGTTTTTCGCAGTCCCTCAAGACTCCTTAACTATCTCATGGTATTGTGATAATCATGTTCTAGCTCTGATCGAATACTAAGTCAGACTGACCCTTCCAAGGCTATGTCAGGGTGGTGATTTGTTTAATGGTACATCAGTCAGGAGCTGAAGAGTTCTGGTTTTGGTTATTGCCTCCATTATCACCTGCTCATTAATTTCTGTGTGTCTGTGTTTAATTCCTCTGTTTCCTTGCTTTTTGTTACTTCTTTTATACAAAATAATCCTTTACCAGGTAACGCAGTGCATTAGAATGTTCCACATACCTTTACAAAACGTTTTAGAATAAAGGAATATTAACACATAAAAATAGGAAAAATAACTTTTAAAAGAAGAAAATAAAATAGGACAAGTAGCTTAGCACCAGCTAAATTTTATGAATGAAAACTACTTACTTCATGATGAGCAATCAAATTTACTTAGAATTATTCACCACATAACTCATCTGAATAGTTCCTGTCATTTTTATGAGTATTAGGAATCAGAAGTTTTGATAGACATAGCTTATGTTGAAATAGGGAAGAGAAATACAAAAAACCAAGAACAGTGCAACCTAACAGAATTAAATAATAAAAGTACAGAAAGTAGATAAAAATCAATGTGTTGAAAAGAGATTAACTCTGCCCTCTATCAACACAGCAGAATAATGAATATATCTTTTTGAGGCTTTACCTCAATTTGCAATCTTCAGACTTGTGGCAGTAAAGACTAGCACATGTAATACCATTAAAATTTCATGGGCACCTAAACACAAGAAATCTCTTGTGAAAGTCTCTGGATATCACGAAGACAAAGAAAGAACATGGAAGTTAAATAACTTAATGAATGTCTGAAACAACTTTGTGACTGCAAGTACTTTGGCAGTCCATTACTGACTTGGCATGACAGATGATACAACATTTCACTGTAGGTCATTGGAAGATAACCAGAACATGTATTTCGAAATGGTACAATGTCCTAGTTTTGGCCAGGACAGAGTTAATTTTCTTGTGGTAGCTGTGACGGGTGGAGCTTGGAGCAGCTGGATGCACCTAGGTTGTTATTCTACACCACACATCATCTCCAGGTGGCAGAAATAAGGGATTCTCACTCCCAAGAAGGAAGGGAGTGCAGAAGACACAAGGTGTTCTTTGTCTTGGAAAGCAGCACAGCACTGGTCACACTGTGTGAGCATTTTGCCCTTTTCTACACACTGTTGTGATTAGGATTGCTGCTGTTGTGGTCCATTTTCTTATCTCATTGCTGTTTCCAGTATTTTAGTTACATTTATATTAAGTTTATTTACTATTAATTTGTAAACTGAAAACTAGCCTATGTCAAATACTGAAACAAATGTCGTATCTCTATAAAACGATATAATCTTATTTTAGAACCTTTCTAGAATGGGACATGTTCGTATAGATCAGATGAAATGGAAAAGGAGCTAAATCATCTTCTACAACTGGGAGACAAGTTTTACTCTCTGGAGAATTTTGTCACTGAAGGACAAAGGTAGTAGTACACGCAAATCTATTCCCCATGCTGTACCTTTCTGGGTTCTTACAATCTTTGTCTTAATAACATCTTCAACAGAGATTATTGCTTTCTGTTTGAATAGCCCTTGATGGCCTTTTTTTTAATAAGTGTCTAATTCATGTGAAGCCCATTGATACTTTAGGTCTGTGACATCCAACGGCAATTAATTCCTCAGTTTAGTCAGAAAAAATATATATATATTGGTTCTTTTAGACTGCTACTGAAAATTTCATTTAAGGATCACCCTTCTAATTTTCTAAGATATAAAATTATGTTAGATTCCATAATTATGTATGTGTGTCCTCATTCAGCCCTTTCCTCTTATTATTCAGGTGAATGCTCCTAGATTTTTATCAACATTCTCTTCCAGTATCCCTTTTTTATCATTTCTAACTTATTTTGTTGAACCATGTCCTTCTTTTGGTGACCAGAATTGCATGTAATGTGATTATGAATCCACACATTTTACTTGTTTCTTATTCTGCATTCTGTTCTATTCTTGAGGCTTCCTGATGTTCCATTTGCCCTAGAGGCTCCTTGAACAGAGAGAAATTTGTTTGAAATAACTCATAGAGAATGGTGGCTCTGTATTTTGAATGTTTCTCTCTGAAACGAAGTGTCTTCTTTTTATGTGTATGAAATGAATGAAAACAAGTATTTTAGTGGTTTTGATATAGTTGTGTTGATATATATCTAAAAGATGCATAGCATATATAGCCTAAACCCCACTAGATATCACAGTACAAAAATCCTGAAAGAAAGAATTTCTGTTCCTGGACCTTTGACAGTGTCATGAAAAGGAAGCACTTTAGATAAAGGATAATTTCCAAAACTTGCAATTCTTCTATTAAATTCTATTCCCAAAATATTAAATATTAGGAATGGATAATCATTTTGAAATGGTATTTAGGTACTACTTTTCTGTTTAGTGAGTAAAATAATGTATAAATTAAGACAGAAACTTCCACCTGATTGACAAAGATTGTTGTCAGTTACTGTTGTAGAACACCTCCTGCTAAAACAGAGTTGTAGCTTGCTGATTTTGTGTTGAAATGCTTTAAAGTTAATCCTTTGACACAGGACAAAAAATTAATTCCTCAGTATCTAGGTCATCTCCATAATGTTTTATCAGTAGTATAATTATTTTTATGCTTATATAACACGTTAAGGGAACCAAGCTTAAATAACAATTTCTGAGATCTATGTTGTAACGTAAAATTGATTTCATCACTGAACAGCCCATTAAGAGTTGCAGTGTTGGGTTTTCTAACATCATGAACCCCTTCCTCTTGTTAGATAATGTTATTCCATTTTATTAACATTTTACACATTTTTGAGGAATATTTCTACCCAAGGGTATAAACTTTACACATTAAATTTCATGTATACCATCTGAAATTATTCTTCTGTGATGTATTAAGATTGCAGTTCCAGTCTCCTAAATCATAATCAAGTAACTTATGTAACATAATTATGTAACTTGTCCTATCCTGCAAAGTTCCTGATTCACTGCACTATAGCTTTGTCTAAATAATTATTAAAAATGTTAGAAATTATGATTTTACCATTAGAATTTTATCTTTCTAACACACATAAAATTAATATCTTTTGGACAGACATACCATATTTTATTTTTTCCTGGAATTCATAGAATAACCAAAATCTAAGGCGTCTCTATATTAATTCCTGTGAAATTATGTCTGAAGATTTTGGAAAACCCAAACAGAGAGTAGAAAATTCTGAAATGTGAGTACCTGTGATTAATATCTTTTCAGAAGTTGGTTCTGAGGAATCAGTGTTATAAGATACTCATGACTGTCAAATAGATTTCCTACAGATTCTTTGTGGTTTGGATTATTTTTATTCTTTGTCTTCTACTCTCTCTTCCCATACAGCTATGTAAAAACACAGTGTTAGGAATGGGGAAAAGCTACCTTGATTCATTGCATGAGTTAAGATGGATATGTTCGAGTTTTTAAAACTTTTTAGGTTAAATTAGAGAACAAAAGTGGAGTGAAGAGAATAAAATATGATGAAATTATGTATACCATTCTTAAGGGGATGGTATTGGGATCAGTGGTGTTTAACATATTTGCTGCTGACCTGGACAGTGGTGCTGAGTGCATCCTTGGCTAGATTTTCAACACCAAATGGTGTGGTGCATTTGACATGCTGGAGGGAAGGGATGTCATCCAGAGGGACCTTGATGGACCTGAGAGGTGGGGCTGTAGAATCCTCACAAAGTTAAAAAAGGCCAAATGCAGAGCTCTGCACGGGGGTCAGGGAAATCACAAATACAGTCTCAGAGGAGAATGGATTGAGAGTAGCCCTGAGGGAAGGACTTCAGGGTCTTGGTAGATGTTGGCAACTCAACATGGTCTGCCAATGTGCGCTTGCAATCCAGAAAGCCGACTACATCCTGGGCTGCATTAAAAGAAGACTGAACAGAGGGAGGTGATTCTGCCCCTCTGCTCCACTATTGGAAGACCCCACCTAGAGTGCTGTGTTCAGCTTCTGGGGTCCTCAGCACAAGTGGGACATTGACCTGTTAGGGTGAGCCCAGAGGAGGGTTACAAATATGATCAGAGGGTTGGACCACCTCTTCGATGAAAACAGACTGAGCTGGTTGGGATTGTTCAGCCTGCAGAGGAGAAAGCTTGGGGGAGACTTCATATCAGTCTTCCAGTACCTAAAGACCTACAAGAAGGCTGGAGAGGGACTTTTTTACTTTTTTACATGTAGTGATAAGACAAGGGTGAATGGATTTAAACTAACAGAGGGTAGGTTTAGATTAGATATTAAGAATAAAATCTTTACTGTGGCATTGGTGAGACACTAGAACAGGTCACCCAGAGAAATTATGGAAGCCCCATCCCTGGAAGTGTTCAAGGCCAGGCTGGATAGGGCTTTGAGGAACATGATCAATGACCCTGTCCATGGCAGGGGAATTAGAACTGGATGATCTTTAAGGTCCTTTCCAACTCAAACCCCAAGAGTCCCAGGACCAAGGAATATATAAAGATTCTAAGTTATTGGACATTATAGATGAATTTCATGAACAAAAATCTTATAAATAAAATACTGTTTAATTAATTTCAAGTTGCAGTTTTCCACCCATGTTGATCCTCCAGTGGTAATTTTATTATTTTGTATATGAAGAAACAGAAATTAATTCTAGGAATTTTCAATCTTTTTTTTTTTTTTTTGGCCTTCAGTTCAGATACTCTGAAGCTAAAATAAAAGTACTATTATGCCAAAGCCAGACCATATATTTTGTTTGTTGTTTTACTTTTTAAATTGCCAGCTT
>VWZT01007433.1:92754-165155 GCA_013397055.1 Pachycephala philippinensis
CAAGTTTGTGAAATTTTTAACCAAAGTAGGAGGTGGCCAAATAAGAGAAGAATGTTTAGTTTAAAATGTAAGACAGCTTTATTGCAGGAGGTAGATGATGAATATTTAGGAAAGCAGCCTGTGATGTGATGTGTATTCTGTATATATATACTGTACTGTAGATTTTATACAAGTTAATAAATCTTAAAAAAATACAATAAAAAAAAGGAAAGTTCTATGACAAGGTTTAACTGCATTTATAGTGAAATAATATATCTTTAAAAGGACACTGGCAGAAATCCTCAGAAATAAAGAATGTGCTGCTCTACCTCCTACTTCTTTCCTCCAGGATGTCTTAAGAGCAAATTTCTTCAGTGAAGGAGGCTGAGAAGAAAGAACCAGAAAGGTGTAAAACATGGTCATTGCTCCTAGCAATAATCATAAAATCATGCAAAAAAACATAGGGGGCACACTCCTGAAACTGCAAATAAATGTAAAGAGAGAAAAAGCTGTGATTCATTTTAAAATGGTGCAATGCGTATATTCTTTATACTCATTTCGGTTTCTTAGATAAGGGATGCATCACTACTATAATGCAATATTAGTATACAGTATAGGATGTTTCATCATTTCTACATTGTAAAAATGGTAATATCATGGATGATAATTCTTTGGTTCCCCTATAAAGCCTGAGGAATGACACAATTTCATTTGATTTTCTGCTCTAAACCTATGTCTAGGTTGACTACTTAAATGAACTGCTTGCTGTATTTTCTATGGAGGAAGGCTAGAGTGATGCAACATATGGCTGAGGCATATTAGTGACATGTTCAGATGTAATGGAATTTAGTTCATTAATCTGTCCTGAATGACCATCAAAAGTAAAAGTTTAAGTCAAGAACTAAATGAACTGAATAGATATTTGAATGGGGATAGGCATTGGACCAACATACTACCTGTGTATATGTTGAAGGACAGAAAAGGGGTTTGATGTGGCTGATAAAAATATATTGAATAATGTAGGGCCCAAGCATGATGTAAATGATATGGAAAAAATCATAGAGATTGTAATGATTTTGGCTGGGAGGAAGTTAATTTTCTTCATAGCGGTCTGTATTTAGATGGGCAATTTAGTATTTTAGATTGGTGAACAAAACTGTTGGTAGCACACCAGTTTTACCCATTCTGGAATAGTGGTTGCACAGGGTTAAGACATTATGTGTTTCTTTCTCTGCCTCTGTCAGCTAGGATGCTAAGGGGTGGACAAGAAACTGCAAGTTCCATTGAACAGTGTCTGGCCCATGGCAGTGGGGTTGGAACTAGGTGATCTCTAAGGTCCCTTCCAAACCACACCACTCTATGATTTCATGATTGCAAAGAGATACAGCCAGGGCACCTGAAGCCAGCTGACCAAAGGGACATTTCCTACTGTATGATGTCATGGTAAGCAATAAAACTGGGGCTGGGGTATTTCCAAAGTAGCTGTTGCCCAAGGACTGGCTGGCCATAGCTCTGCAGGTAGCAATGACTGCTTTTGCACCACTTGGGTTTGTGAGTTTCTTTTTGTTTGCTTGTTTGGGGATTTTGTTTTGGTTTGGTTTTTTTGCTCCATAATATATTCAACTGGCTTTATCTCAACCCAGAAGTCTGGGTTGTTTCTCCATGCTTTTGCATTTCCAATTCTCTCCCTCATCTAACTGGCTAGGGTCTTACCTGCCACCTGGGGCCAACACACCATATACAGGAAATGGAAGTATAATTGCAATTAAAATTGGTAATAGCCCTTTTGTTTCTACCCCTTTTTTCTGGTGCTGTGCTCCCACTTACTGTACTCTTCTGTGTTCAAAGGCGGATGGCTGTGGGAAGATGGTGGGGACAGGGGTCTCCTATAGAAAGCTGTCAGCGTCTGCAGTCACCTGTTGGAGAAATACCATGCTCATGTTAATGGTTTCTTTTTTCTGCTCCAGGAACAACATTTACATGTTTGATAACATGGTTTTACAACTTTGATCTTTCTTCATTAGTCTAAAGTTCCACATTACTCCAAATTTATGATGTATGTGCCTTTTATGTCTTTTAGATAGTTTTGCCCAGATCTGTATTTCTTTAATTCACTTTGGATTATCTGATTATAGCCCTGAGGTCTTTTGTGTCAGACGTAAATCCCATCCCTTACCCCACAGCTGCACTCTTCTACAGTCTCCTTTGTCTGCACTTCTGAAAGCACCTGCTATTCAGTTAAACTAGTAATTCTCTACTCTACATTGTCATGTTAGGGTTATAAATATCTCATTCTGGATAGAATAGTAACTACTTTTTATAAATGTCTATTTAAAACTTGTGTAACATCAATCACAGATAAATAAAAGTCACACAAAATAGTCACAGACCGCTGGTCTCTTAGAGAAAATGCTGATAGAGCTGAAGCAAGTGAAAACAAAGCTACAGGAAAGGTGAGAAAAATTCCGACAGAGCAAACCTGACAAACATCACTTGCGACACCTTTGACTTCAGTATAAGGCTCACAACCCATTATTGGTAATATAGGGCTACATGTTAAAATTAGCACAAAGAGAAAGAAAATCAGCGTAAATACTTTTGAAATAAAATTATGCACTTACAGTGAGAGGCAAAGGAATGGTCTTGGTAAACTCTGTTTTTCGGTAGAAGTGAAATGTTTCAGAATTAGTGTCAAGTACATGAATGCAGAGTTGCAAGTGCCTGCTTCCATTTCTTACAGGGGGCTAGGCTCCAGTATTCATGGGTTATTTCTTTATATAGAACTGTATTCACAGCAAGTATTCAAAAATACTCAAGGAGAATTTTCTATTAATTTCATCTGAATATATAGCCACTTTTAACTGCTGCTTATTCAGGTAGTAGTGAAAATATTTCTAGTTACATGCAGATAAATACATGCCTACTCAACAAAACCTTCAGCAAGTTATGGTCAGAGTTTTAGTGCATGTAATTAAGATAGGGTTGCTATTACTATACTCAAATACTTGAAAAACTTAGTTTAATTTGACAAAAGAGGGAAAACCGGTGAGCGTCACAAAGAAGTGCAAGTGACTTGGGATGGATTTTCGAGAAACAGTGATTCCCATTTTGTGACCCAAAGTCAGGGTAGTTGTCTCTGAGGATATCAGTATGGAGTAAGCTAAATCGGAGACCAATAACAGAGGTTTATAAAGTCTTACTTGTTCATTTGACTGTTGCTGTTGAAGCCCGAAAGACTGAACTGGAATAAAATCCAAAACTAAATTCATCTCATTAATTTTTAAAATACACAGCAATTTCTAAAGTACATTATATAACCAATTATTTAGGTTCCTAATTTAGGCTCATAGATCTCAAAATCTTGGCTTGATTGTGAATAAGAATCATATTGTAATGGATTGTTATGAGATGCAATCTGCCAGTTCAATTTTAAATGGTTTTGCCTTTTTTATCCTTTTTTTTACTTCAAAAGAGAATATAATGTATCATAACTTCAGATGAAAAGAATTGGGTATAATACTAAAAATAGTACACTGGTTCTTCTGAAAGTGATTTAGCTTTTTGCTTGATACTTCAACCTTGGTGGATGTGTTCGGTATGTAGAAAGACATGAAGATAAAGTGAAGCATAAGGGAAAATATTTGGAATGATAAAGAAGTGAGCAGAAGAGTGAGAGGAAAGAAAAGCAGCTTGAGGAGCAGTGGCAATACAAAGATCAGGAAGCTAATTAACCAAGGAAGGATTAAAAATAAGATTACTTCATTTATTTCTTTGGGAAAGAGAAGAGTTGTTAATTCGTACTTTCTTTAGACAATTGATAGTTGGTTAACAACCTGAGAGGAAGTAAATCACCCAGCAGTCACAGAAAGCGCTCTCCGAGCTGCAGATTCCCTTTTCCACCACAAAAGTATCTTCCTGATTGAGTAAATCCCTGTTGCTGACACATGACCACTGGTGCTTGGATGCCACTGATCCATGAACCTTACTGCACAATTGCACTGTCTTGTTGACAGGAGGAAAAGACGGAATCATAGCAGCACAAAATGCTCCAAGGAAACAAGAGACATAGAGAACTCTCAAGTAATTCAATGTGTCATATTCTGTTTTCAGGCCAAAGTAAATCTAGAAAAGGCCAAAAGGACAAACTAGATTTATAGTTCAGACTTTAATTCGATATGAATAACTCAATATGAATAATGTTATTTAGCACCATGCTTGAAATTTGTTATGCTGTATGATGTGGTTCGTTCCTTAGAGTACAATACCAGAACATCAGCAAGTTTGATTCCTTTTTGTTTAAATTGTTTAAAATAATCTCTTAAAATCAATATTCCACAAAAATAAGAAACTGGAAAATCTAGATGACAATAACTAGAATTGTAATATTATCTTTATAGTTTTACAGGTAAAAGAAAGTGGAAGAAAATAGTAAATGCCATATGCATTAGTTGTAAACATCAACACTGATCTGGATTGATCTGCTGTTTGTATTTTTATGCAAATCTTTCAATTCATGGTTAATCTTTAAAAAACACAGATAAAATAGGAGGATTTTAGTTGCTTCCAAACAGAAGTTTGACAAAGACTGACAATATTATTGTATCCCAAATTCTGAAAAAACTTTGACGGCTTAAAAAAAAACCAAACCAACAACCAAACAAAAACAATTAATAGGGATATTAGACTTTGTATTGGGGGGGAAAAAAGTGTACCTGTCTCCTACATGTCTCAAAACTAAATACAAAATTTCAAAAACACAGGGTACACATGACACCACCAGTTTACTATGGCAATCAGGAAGTATAAAAGCAACTGTATTTCCTATAAAAGATCTGAAGCTTTCAAAATTCACCACTATGCTTTTGTAACTGCCACTAGGTCTAGAAAAATTCCATCCATTTTTTATAGCTAAGAATTTGACTGTTAATATTAGTTTCTGTATATTCCATTATAAAGAATATTTTGGTTATCTCAACTATTAGCTATGTTAACAATAAAAATAGTCATATACGTAAGTTTTAGTTTTATGATTTACATATATTAAAAGCCATTTTCATTTACAGAGTTTTGAAAATACTTTTAATAATCATGCATAAAATACAAAAAATAATCCTCTGGAACAACACAAAGGTAAACTAAAAGTAAATACTGCATAACATTTGTTTTCATTTATGATTGCTGTTTTGCCACTTGTTTGTATTGCTGTTGTTGAAACAAACAAGAAAACACTAAGTTGTTAGACTAGGATATTGATGCTATTAAGACATTTCCATCAAGATTTTAAATCACATGACTTTTATTATGTTCATATGAACAAATTTTGTTACTCTTCTGTCAGAGCCCCCAGCTCTATATGACTCTTCTGTTACACTACCCAGTGTAGTGTACAGAACTAACAGGTTCTTTTAGATGATACACATGGAGTGCGTAGGGTTTAATAACAAATTTACTTATGAAAGATACTTGATGTTGCATGAGATTTACAAATTAGCAGAGTGATGCAAACTATACTGCACAGCATAAAAGGAACTTAAGTTACGTGCAACAGAATACATAGCAATTGCAACACACAGTTCAATGCCATTGCCATTCTCAAAATCAGTGTCTATAATGTGCTCACCGACACAAGGGTCAGCATCCCCAGCCCCCAGAAAGAAATATACGAGTTAAAGCCAGCTGAACTCTATTTCTCCCTTCAAAATACTTCTGATTTTCTCTAGTTTCCATAGAGTGTGTTGGGCTGAGCCACATATTCACTCCTCCCCCTCCCTGCCCCCATGCTTGTCTAGCTAAATTAGGGGCACACCTGCACTGTTTTAATGAACTCAGGGGTAAATATTTACACTACTTGTTGATCCACTCAGGAGCCCTGTGCCCTGAGATACAAATAGCTTCTGAAACAGCTGTGGGCAGTAACAGCCTGCATTATTCCCAGAGATTTATAGGCTCATCTCCCTCACCATTTTCTTCTTATTTGTTGGTCAGTCACAGCTTCCTTCTCAAACTATTTCGATGTCATGAACTGAAATTTTTGCTAAAAGGACAAGGCTAAAGAAATTCTTTTTGTACTTGAAGGAAAAAGTGATGAGTTTTGAAGTTAACCTATCATGATAGATAACGAAAAAATGTAAAACTGCTTAGTACAGCTATTATTGACAACTCATTTTTATTAGTATCTCTATTTTGAATGCTATGAATAGTATTTATATTTTTGTTTGATATCCAATATATCTGGAATATCAAACACACCTTGAATTTACAACTCCTAAACTGTCTTGATATCCGTCTGTATAGGTTTTAACTGAAGAGTCTCTCTTGTGTGGCCAGCATTACCAGTGTCACCATTGTTGGCAGGCTATAATGTCAAGTGTTGCTTTCACACTCAAACCAATTCAAGCTGTTACAGGTAAAGAGAATTTTTACATATTAAAATCTATTCTTCTGAGAAGCAGGATACATGCATTATTAGTGAACTACGTTTTTCTTGAGACTATACACCCCACAAGTAAATTTCTGAGATGTGAAATTATAAATGCTTCCAGAAAATTGACTATAAATGAGTTTTTCCTAGCTAGGGATATTATGAATGTTTCCATTTTGAAAATATTTGGAAGATGTTCAGATGCTTGGGGCTGACAGAATTTGTTGTATATTTCTCTATTTCACAGGTAAGTAGTCTTTGAAATATTTCACTCTGCTTTCCTTTTTTAACTATCTAGCTAACATTCACTCTGTACTCTGTTATCCCTGTGTTGTTTACATTTTCAGTAATTTGAATTTCTATTTAAATGCTTGTAACAAAGATACCGTATGTGGATGCATAATTTCCCATTTTATTTATGTGCTTGGCTCATAATTGCATAAAAAAACAAAGAGAAAAAAAAAACTAAACCAGAAAAACTCAGACTATTTTGTTATCCTGTTTTGTGGATACTTTATCTTGTGGACTATTAAGAGTATTCCTTAGGTTCACTTTTTAATGGTAAACTGACAGCTACATTTAACATTCTTTGTCTAAATAATGACTAAAACATTCCAACCAAAAAGGGCAACTAACAATTGCGTATAAAAATAGAATAGCAAAAGCAAAGCATACAGAGGCTACAGTATGAAATAAATACACAAACTTGAAAAATATATAGATACTGAAACGTGGGAGGTTCCATCTGAACATCAGGAAATAGTTTTTTAAAGCAGTGGCATGTGTTGCCCATAGAGGCTGCAGAATATTAGATGGTAGAGGAGTAGAGGTTGTACAGCATGGAGATCACCAGAAGATACTCAAAAGTCATTTGGACATGGTCCCGGGCAAAATATTGCAACTGACCCTGCCTGAGTAGGGGGACTAGACTAGGTGACCACCACATGTCCCTTCCAACACCAACCATTCTTTAAGTTTCTTTAAGTTCTTTAAGTTTCCTAAAAAAACTAATTTATAACAGGAGATGGAAGGTAATTAATTTGAATTGTTAGCAAAGCTTTAATGAACCCGATAGAAAAGATTACAACAATCTATTAAATCTATGTAGAAGTAAAAGTGATTTTACTGATAAACAGTGAGCTAACATCTTAGAATTTTCTTTTCTTTGTCTTACAGCTTTATGCTCCAGGGTTTTTAAATATAGAACTCAGTCTTGTCATGTTGCCTGTTCTATTCCCCTGGGACAGATTTTGAGGTGTTTCAGGTTACACTCTACGGAAGACATTCAAATCCATTTCTTTATCCTCAACTTAATACTGTGATGCATAGTCCCTTTTTCCAGTTTTTAGCTGAGACTCTAAAGGTTGACAATGCCAGAAGGAATTCTCACAGTGAGGAGTTGTATCTACAAAACTGTAGCTAAGTCATTCAGTGGATACAGTGACCATCTGTGTTGGGTCCCTCTAACATCAGAAGAAAACATAGCTTGTGGTACATTTTTGTCTAGACCACTAGTTAATCTGTTGTTGAAACAAAAATCTATTATGCCCTCAATTATCTGAGTCTCCTTTAATTATGTGTGGTGTTGCTCTAGAGTTCTTTGAGAGTTTTACAATGCAAGTAGATAGAAGCATGTAAGCCATATGAATATTAAAATACTGCATTTGGCAGGAATACCTGGAGTCATGGTAGTAAATATTTATTTGTGGCAGGGAGAGGTAGATTTACCTGTAAAGAAAAACATGTGATAACAATTTGTATGACCTGTCATGCCAGCTTTTTCTGAAGTAATTGAAAGGTTACATTCTTTTCTTTTTCATATTATTCAGAATCATGCCACTAAGACAAGGAATCTATAACTTTGAAAATTCTAATTGAGCTTATAGTAAAGTATATTTTCAGAAGATCTTAAAATATTTTAAAATGAGACTTAAATTATTTGGAAGCTATAAATCAAATTTATAGATAATTTTTAGTAGCATTAAATGGAATATAAACTCCCCTACATTTGTTCTTAGGTATGCAAATCATATTTAGAATGTAACAAACCCTTTGTATGAACTATAAAGAAAATTCAGATAATTATGACTCAAATCTATAGCCATGTGTGTGAGCAAAGAGCAGTTCATTCAGACACTTTCAGTGTTCACAAATTTTTCAAGAGTTCTGAGGAAGCCTAATCAATTTACTGCTACTGAAATGCAACAGCTGTTCAACAAATCACATCAGTCCTGCCTTAGGCCAGTAATAAGGATAAATAACTTCTCCAACAGAAACATCAAGAGATCTTTAAAAGTTCAAAAGGTAGATGTCCCAACATGAATTTGGCCAGAAGACTAGAGTTAATAATCTATATTTTCAGTATTCTAGTATCTTAAAAGAGGTTTCTTGTTACATTTGAAAAGCATCACCACCAGCAAGAATTTCTCATATCAGTAGAAATTTTTTAAAAAAATAACCTGGCTGAAAAAGAGAGGAAAAAATAGAGGCAGCTCTCTCTATAAACACAAAAGACATGTAAAGAATAATAAATAACAGTTCACACTGTATTTGAGAGTGCCATAGAAATAGGAATCACAGAGTAGATACCATTTCTGTAATAGCAGATTCTAAAAAATTTCTTAACAAGTTTTTAGTTAATACAGTAGAATAACTATGAAAATAGGATGCACTGCCTTGCATCATTCTTATTCAAGATAATAGATTACCTTCCACTTTCTCTTTCCCATATAAAATATTATCTTTTCCATCTAAATTCAGATACTGTCTCTTTCAGATGGTCTAGCTGAAATAATTATTTAAAGAAAAAATTATTTATTCCCAATTTTGATGATTACTCTTTTTACTTAAGTCTTGAAGAACCAGTAAGCCTGGCAGCAGATCTAAGTGTAAAAAAACTTACTCATTGTTTTAAAATGAAACAAACAAACAAAAATCCACCTCAGAATTAAAAAAACACCAAGCCAACCCAAACAACAAACAAAAAAACAAAACACCAAAAAAACAGAAATAATAAGTCATGATATATTTGGAATTTATTAAATTAAAATCCCACCACATTAGATTAAAATTGCATATGCTAGATGGCCACCTGAATAAAAATGGAGAAAAGAAAATAATTGTAGCCTATGCTAGAGAGAAAAGAAAAAGACTAACAGTCAAGCTTGCATATGTTGGTAAAGAAAAAAGAAATGGAGTCAATTACCCACATTTTATGATGTATAACTAGAGAATGGTGGTAAATAATGTTAACTAAACACCTAAATTTTCAATGGAAAAATCAAGATTATGACAAAAAAAGTCAAATAGCAGGCCTAAATTTATCTGAGCGTGCAGTACTATGAAACAAGGATTTTGCACAAACCTAGTATCTGCTCAAAATAAAGGTGTAGTTACTGATAGGAAAAATAAAAAAAAAGCTATGTAAGTAACCCTGTTAAACATTACTCTCTGCTAAACATGATAACTGGATAAATAGAAACTCCTACTGAGTTTGGATTTAGATTTGAAAACACTGCTTCCAGTTATATTTAAAAGTTTAAGAATGCACTGGCCTTTCATTACCTGAAAATTAGATTTTTCACATTACTTAGGTGAACTCAATTGCAAAAATTATATACCAGGAATTAGTGTTCTACCATCATTCTCTAATAGTGATAAAAGTAGGATCATATATTTTAGATGCCGAAAAACCCCAAGACCAGATATTGAAAAAAAAAAAAGGTGGAAAATCGCAATTGATTTGGATGCAGTGACCTGCCTCTAGAAACAATGCATACTTATGATAGAAATAAATGCTGATTAAAAATATGGGGATCAGAGCCAAGGCAAAATTATCACAAAATAATTAACGTAGGATAAAATTATAATCAAAGTAGAGGAAGCTAAAGAATATGCTGCAGTAGAACATGTAAAGTGCAGCTTTTCTCCTAGTGCTCTTCGTGAGAAATATCACAGTTTATTTATGTGCCTTGATAAGGGCAAGTAAAGAGTTCTTATGGATTTGCTCCTGGACTGTTACTTTTCAATACATACTGCATTACTTCTGGAATAGATATGAAGAGCCAGAAAGAAATTTTAAGAACAGAGTCTCATTCAGTGCTGTATGCATCATAAAGACAGTCGCAAACACAGTGAAAAAAATAACAAACATAATTACCCTCTTATTCTAGAGAGTACAAATAAAATTGAGGCAAATTTACATGCACAAATCTTTATTAGCAAGGTCTATAGCTGATTGCATGCTCTAACTTCAAAGTTACTTTAGAAAAAAAATTTAAAAAATGACAGGGGTCTTTGTCCCAAATTCATGTATACTTTTTTGAAGTATTAATAACAGTTGTCTGTTATGTTACCTACTAGGTCTTCAAGTTACAAACTGAAACATATGGAGTTAGACAATAATATCTATAAGGCAGGAGTGAGTAGGCATTGTTTTTAACAATAATGGCATTCACTTTCTACAAGAAACCTGGTCTAAAAGACATAACTACACTTCAGAGTCTGACACTGTAAGATTGCGAGGATAGCAGCACCTGAGGTCCTGGGTAAAGACACTGTCAGAGCAGCTTCGAGATGTGTAATGAAAGCTTGCAAGAGTATAAATGAGCAGCAGGCTACAAAACTGAAAGAGAAATGTCCTCAGTATAACAAAAGTTAAAGCATGTAGAGTACTGTGGAATACAGTAGCAATTTTATTGGCACAGAAGGTTCTCTAAATTTGATGATCCTGCTCGTGTTTTTAATTTTTTAGCTATCTCAGTGGGTTGGTTGCTCCAAATTAATAGTAAATCCTGGGAAATTCTGTGCTCATGAGAACTGTTAGAGATTTTGCAAAATAAGCAGGAAGTAGTTGCATCTGTCTTTGATACACTGGACTAATTCTGCATTAACACTGTCAGCCTATTCTGCATGCAGAGCACCTCTGTACAGTGCATTATCAGTAAGAAAACTTATTTTGAGCATATTAGAATTTCTGGGTATCTGACAGAGAAGAAAATGTGGGTAGAAACATGTGATTCATGACCTTCATTAACTCATACACTTAATAATGGTTAAAAAATAGTCAATGAATATTAAGTAGCTAATTTCTTTTTCTTTTAAAGGATGTTTGTAATATTTAAAAACATGTATGATAAAAGTTATGTGGCAATCTGTTTAGTGCATAAAGAAAAGTTAAACATGGAATTTGCCAGGAAACATTGTAATTGTAGTTAAGAAACTTTTTCAGTCGTTGGATCTTCAGTCATAGCATGAACTGTTGTACCAGGTTTACATACATTATTATCCTAACAGCGTGTAATGGTCACGAGACATCAGAGATTCTATGAGGTTATGGAAGTTAACATTAGAATTATTTCAAAAAAATAAAAATAGGACATTAATAAGAACAGCACCTACACAGACAAACAGCAGTTTTGCTTTAATTGCTTACAAAACATTGCAGAGTCCTAGTAGAAGGATATTAAGGAGTTACAGAGCCAAAACCTTAAAACGTTAGGAAAAGCTATGACTAATATAATTAATCATAACATTAATAAGACCTGTTTATGTGCACACCTTCTGTTACAGTTTTACTTATGACCCACCTTTTATACTATGGATTCCCTGATCCATTAAGTTTACAAAACACATAATTCTGAGAATAAATCCCAGTTGTTAGAGGAACATATTTCATGCTGGATTTGACAGCCTGAGAGAGGCAAGGCTGCTAGAGCTCCTTGCCCCCATGTCCAACTTGAAGTGAGGCTGAAAATATGTTCCCAGTGGATACATAGAAAACATTTATATACCACATATATACATATTTATATGCAGGGCTGTCCACACAGATCCCAGAGACACACACACACAGCATCCACATGAACACAGACAGCCTCCACAGGCTCAACCTGATGCCCTTTCTGGTTGAGCCAGAACAGAGTTCATCAGTGGAAATAAATATACCTATGAAATATGTTTATCCCTGCTGGGTTCAGGCACCCAGAGGCTTTGCCTGGATCCCAGTATCCCCAGTTGCTGGTATCTCTGCCTGTGCTCCTCTGGTGTTGCAGAGATGGGCCTTTGGTGCACTGATGGCTCTTCTGTGATGTGATGGGAGCTGCTAGGCATGGTATGATTTGCCTGGTCTAACCCACAGCCTGCCATTTTCTCTCTGTGCTCCCTTTAACCACATATCCTAAACCTGGACATGTAAGGGAGACTCCTCTCTACAGGACTCCTGCTTCGATTGTTCTAAAGATTGGAAGGCATTAAGTAAATGAGGCAGAGGCCTGCAGGAGTCATGGAGAAGGCAGCTGAGAAATGCCCAGAGAAATGATCTGGTTTCAGGTCTCTGCTCAGCTTTCCCATGTAAATCTGGATCAGTCACTTAAAGCACATTTTCACAGGTGGACAATGATTATGTATTCTTCATTTTCTGGGTGACCGACTTTATTCCCTATGGTCTGTTTTGCAAAACAACCATAGCATAAGCTAGTTAGAGTTGTGCTTTGAATACATAAATTGTAAGATACAATTATGTTCTCTAAAAATCAGGTCCAGGTTATGTGAAATTGGGGACATAAAATTAGTGACTCTTTTTGACCTTATTATCTCAATGTCTTTGTTCTCAACTTATGTTTTATTAATGAAATAGGACATAAATAATAACGATATCCTTCCTTATATAATGGTGCTACAAAAATCAGTTTGTGTTGGTGAAGCTGCCAGTTAGTGTTACTATTAAGTCTCCTGTGTTACTGATATGAAAATAAAGCATTTTGTGATGGAATAAAATACCGTAGGAGCATTCTTCACATACCTTTTCTTATCCTTCATTTTCTAATACAACAGGTATTACTTATGCTACCTCATTTTAGGGATTCCCCTCTCTAAAAGATCTCAGGAAATTTTGTTCCTCCCTACAACCTCCTGACCTTGTCCCTAAAGCTATTTGGGTATATGGCCTGTCACAGATGAATGTCTATGTGTAGTAGTGTGCTACATCACATATTAGCAAATGTTGTTGAAATGAATACTGTACAGAAGTTGGTGAACAAAAGTTTTGTACTCAGAGAAGGTTTAGAATACTGTAGAAATACAGTGACGGAGGAAACAATTGTAAACTCTACAAGCCCCATGCATTCCACATAGTAGAAAAGCATTTACAATGTGATTCTAATGTAATACTGAAGACTGTTTCAATGCATCTGCATAACACAGTGAGATTAATCCCTCAATATTATTTCTTTTGGTTATTCAGCTTTGAAAACTTAATAACTTTAAAGTTTTTCTTGTTTTTAATAAATAAAAGTGCATAAGATTCTTAATAGACTCACAATTGAATATATTTTAATCTGCTGTTGAAAAGATGTCAGCTTTCAGAAAGAGACAACTGCTAAGAAAATTGTTTATACTAGATTAACACTGATTTAACTACGTGAATGAAATTAACAAATATCCAGTTGATTTTTTTATATTTTTGAGATATGATAACAATGAAAACTAATGAGTCATATATAATAACAAGAAAAATAAGGATAGAGGGAAATAGGGTAAAATTAAAATTGAAAATGTGTTTTTACAATTTTATTTAAGCAGACATTCTTTTATATAGAATTTGTGTAGAACGATTTATTATTTTCTTGAAACTCTATTACAAAAGTGAAAATGAATTGAAATCATTTATTATGATCAGTATTGAAAGATGGAAGCATTTTTGGACGCCAATTTTTAAACTTAGAAAATTATTTTATTTGCATTCAGATCTTCATTTTTTTTTCAAACATATCCAAGAATACCAGTACTTTCTTTAATTCATATTGTGCTTCCCAGGAATAAGAAAAAACCACCAGCTTTGGTCATCTATAATCTTCCAGAAATATCAGCAAAAGTGTTTGACCATATAAAAGGAGAAAAAAAAATTAATGAACTACATATCTAATATACAATATATGTCAGTTTTCAGGTTCTGCGTAGTTCTATTGATGCCATAAAATGTACAGCACAGCGTCATCCTTTAGCAGTGTAGGGATAAGTCAGAAGGCTCAAAGAGATGTCTCTTGGTCTTGTACTGTTTTGATGATGTAGGGTAGGGTCCAAGGGGTGTTTAGCACTATTGTAACTTATTTTTGCTCTCCATTTCTATATATTTAGGAGGTATTTTTGAGACATGTATGATTGAATATTTGGAAGCCAGTAAATACTGAAAAATCCTGTAGAAAACATTATCTTTTTTGGAGTGCTACTCAGTGCTCTGTGAAGAATTTATGAAAAATCTTTCCTTAGGCATGGAAATTCCTCTTCTTTTCAACTTAATTTCATGCATGAGTCATTAATAACAAAGACCCATGTTCAACCTCCCAATGCATCCGTATATTGTCTCCCATAATTCTTGCTTTACTCTGTACAGCTCTATTAGTCCCATCCCAGTTCATTTTTGGAAATTGTTTACCCGTTAGGTTGTGTAAGTCCTATTTCTTTCAGCAAAACCTTCTGTTCCATGGCTTTGCCGTTTAATTTATATGCTCTTGATAAATAACAATAAATAGGTATACAACGTTATTAAACAGGCTTTTCAGTGTTTGTTGTGCCTGCAATAATACAAGTGAAACTACTTTAATTCATAAGAAAAACATCTAAAATGTCACTTTTACTTAGTTAAGTCTTGTTGTCAAGGAAACGGGGATCACCTTCTCAGAGAGAAAAAGTATTTTATGTTTATGAGGATTTCAGTAGTTCATCTGTAGTTTTTTTTATTAAAAGAGACTAATTTTAATCCCTACAGCATGCGGTAATACAGATTAAACTTCCATAGTCAATTTGCATCAGATATAAGAAATAAATTTTTAATGATTTGCAGCTCATTTGATAGTGGTTGTTCTATATTTGATTAAGAGATTAACTTTTTTGTCATCTACTTTACAAAGCTTTTCTACTCACAAACACTCGTAATGCTTGAATTTTACTTTCTCTACTTTACACAGTTTTTATATCCCTTTAAAGAATATCTGTAAAGAAGTTGTCAGTGTGCAATGAATCTTATGAGCCATCCTTGTAGCCAGTGAACTTGGAAGCCTTGCTTGTTACTGAAAATTACATCCTACTTGATGAGTGATGTGGGCAGATTGTGGAACACATGAAGTTCATGCAACAGCCACAAAATTCTATGTAAATTCAACATTTTCCTATTTCTGAAATTCTCAGACCTTTTTCACCTTTTACCTGAGTTAAAAAAAAAAGATGTGAAAACAAAGATGGTGCAAAGACTAGATGCCATGGTCAAGGACTGTCATGTCACTTCTGTAGCTGTTCTTCATCAGACTTCAAGGTGGATGCTTTTGTTTAATCTTGTGATAATAATCTTCCCTACTTTGACCTAAATTACTCTAGTATAAAAACTAATAGTGCTGAAGCTTGCTTTGAATTTAACCCTACATTTTTTGCTGCAGTAAAAATTGTGCTCTCACAGCTGGCTAGAAAAACTGCTTAATGGCTCAGACATATCTTCAGTCTACGTAAACCAACTGCAGTTATGATCAGGAGAAATGTCTAACACTTAGCTTAATGGATATATTTAACTCACAGCTTTTTATCTGTCCCCCTCTGTAGACCATCTCAAATTTTAAAGGTTGCCTATGCAGGAAAAAGCCCAGAAAAAAAGAACCACAAGCTGAACTGTTAAGAGTACAAATCAAAATTCTTTGATTCTATACAACTCTCAAGAAGGGCCAGCACATTAAAAGAAAGCTTTTGTTACTGTGTTGTTAGCATTAGCAACTGATATGAAGAACAGGTTTTTTGAAGACAGAAGTGCCAAATGAAAATAAATAGTGGAAGTAGATTTAAATTAACCTATAAAAATATAGAAAGGTGAAAACTGCAGAATATTTTCTCTCTCTCCTAAGGAAATGCTTAAATATTCTGATGTTTCATATCTGTATCTTGACAGCATTTTGGGACAAAAGCTGTGTGTTATTCATTTTCATGTTTTCTTTTCCTTTGGAAAAATGGCTGTACAAATTTTCTGTCTGAAATAACAAAAATGGGAATAGAAGAAATTGAAAGAAGGGAAATGGATATCAGCTCTTCCCTTTCCTAAACTACTTTGAAGCCCAGAATTAGCACAAAGCATCAGGCATTCCTTTCATTTCAATATGAACTCTCTTAGATTTCATAGCCTGGGAATCCTAATCTCACAGTTTGGACAAATATTTTATGTGACATCAATGTCCTGATAGAAAGTTCAGCTCCATTACAGGTCATCCCATAGCTCTGTGAAACTGCTGACTGAGACCAGAAAGGTGGCTGTTGCATCCATTTGACCATTGTGAAGTTTCTTCTGAGGAAGAGGGTGCTGGAAGTTGTAAAAAAATCTACTCCATTTATGAAAACAAAATTATTTCAATCCCAGTAATTTACTTTCTGGAAGACAATATTTCTCAGCTTCTCTTCTCAGTATTGAACAGCACCCAAATAATCTACATAGTGTGAAGATTGAAGAGTATGACAAAATATGGATGAATAGACATCATGAGATATCAGGTTGACCTGACATAATATAAAAGAGATTCATTATTTTCATGATTATAGAGTCATAGAATTGTTAAGGTTGGAAAGACCTCCAAGATCATCAAGTCCAACCTTTGGCTGAAAACTATCCTTATTTCTTTAATATAATATCTTTTGTAACCCGTATTTTAGACCTGCATTTACCTTTGTTTCTATCTTCTTATAATAATACCTCCACCTTGACTACTGTTCTGGGTTAGAGTTCTTTTCCAATGCACTTTTGTTGCGTGTAACTAACTCCCTGTGGAACCAGATGTATGCCCATGTGTGCCTGTGTGTATTCATACACATTGTATATGCTCACACATGTGGAAATACTACAAATGTCTAAATATGCAAACATCTCTCTGTTTATTAGAATATCAATGTTACTGGTTTGCTAGACAAAGTATAAACAAGCTGTCTATTACTTTAATTAATACGGTTGTTACTCAGTCTCTTGCAGTTCATTTTTCTATTCCTTTTTCCTTTACCTTCACCCATCTTATTTTTCTTTTCCTGTGCGCCTGTCCAGACACATGTACTGCCCCATACATTTTGTCTTCTCCAAACATTTATTTCCTTTTTTTCTTCTTCTTCTATCTCTTTATTTGTCATGCTACCTGACTGTCAGACCTACCTGTGTGTTTCTTAGATATTGATAGAGATTAATGCCTTCATTAAGACTACATCTCTTTGTTTCTACTAATGAGTTTCAAGTAATGTCATACAAATACTGTGTGGTAAGATTTATTTTGGTTAAAACTTGGCAACAAATACTGTTTGCCTTTGAAAATTATGTTTTATATTTCTGTTTTCATCATTCTGAACCTTCAGTTCAGACAGGCACTTCAAATTGATTGGTTTTGAACAATAACAGAAGGAAAATATATATACTAATGATTCATAGTTCAGTAAACTGGCCTTAGAAAGATTGTTTCAGGGTGACCTCTGATTTTTCACACACAATTAGCTACCAAACAGAAAATGTAATGAAAGAACTTACAGGAATTGTAGCTTTTAAGCCCATTATTTTTCTCTCTGCCATTTGGCTCTGCAAATTATTATTTGCAAACCAATGTGTATCAGGAAGCAGGTTGGTACTTTTTGATCATAAACATTTTTAATGTATTTGATACATTTCTCTCTTCAGCATCTTTAGCTGAAAGCAGTTATTTTTATTGCTCTACTATAAAATAATATTTTTCCTTAGCAAATCTCTAGTTAGTAAGAAGAGAATCCCAGTTTTAACTGAGTAATTATACTAAATAGAACAAGGAATTTTTACACTAATGGTAGTCCATTCATAAGAAAGACATCTCAGCAATTATACACTTTAGATTAATAGAAATTGTTTTTGTCAAAGACTTGCTTATATGTTTAAACAGCATCTTTTGTCTTAAGCTGCTTCCCTAATTGTGCAGCTACTGTGGACTTTAAGAATTATAGCCTTAATGTTTTACTCCATTAACTTTTATAGAGCTAAAGACACTAACATTGAGGATTGTCTCCTATGTACTTTCATCTCACAAAGTGCACTTAAAACTGCAATAAACAGGCAACTAAAATTTGTCCCAGTTTGGAAGTGTTTGTAATTATCAATACAAACATATGCCTATCAATGGGATGTACTTTATTTATTTTACTTCTAGATCTCCATAGTTTATTTCGTTATTAAAAGAAACCTCAACAGAGGCTTAAAGGAAACTGTCATTTTACATGTTTGACTAGAGCCACTAATTTTTATCTCAATAAACATCCTGATTTCTAATAGTGTTTGCATTAGCTTAGCATAGCAGAAGTACTTTTGGTGAAAGAAAGTTTAATTTTCATCTCAATGTGTTGACTGTTAGGGAATAAATAAAAAATCAGTGAGGATCTAGTGATTCTGATTGATATTTGTATGGTAGGCTGAAAAGTCTTCTCTGTAGTTTACATGATATATTCCAATTTAACATCAGTCTAGCAATGTAAGGCAAACAAACACGTTAAAAAGTCAGCTTTTTTTTTAATGTGACTCAGAAGTTATATACATATCCATAATAAGGCAGGATGATGAAAATATTGGGGAACATTGATGAATACATTGAGGAATATTGAGGAACTTCTTAGAGGTATTAAATAATGATAAATATCAGTAAATAATAAGACTTTTAAAACCATCATTAAATGAGTGTCTTTCAGAGAACCAGCAATGGAGAGAAATATAACTGCAGTCTTTTTTCATGTCAAAGTCATACTAAAAAAAAGACAAGATGATACCAGAAATATTAATTTAATTCTTTGTATGGATGTATAATGTGGAAAATCTAAGATGTATTCCTGCATCAAAACTTTCATAAGACATCTGTCTGAAGTGACACAACAAAGCTTTAGAACAGTTTGATACAGTGAGAAAAAATAAGATGCTAGAATTCAGATATAGAACTCCTGAATCAGTTTTTGTGTGTAACATATTGTCTAAATCAGCCTCCTCACAAGAAACAAGAAAAATGCTAACAGTGATAACAAAGTAAAAAAGAACATGTAACCAAGTCAGAGATATGTATGTTGTGCCTCAAAGATCTCTTGAAGGTTTTCAAAGGAGTCAACGAATTGATACAGGTATCCAGGTACCCCATCCTTCTTCAAAGACTTGGTTAATTTCTTTAAGTTGTTATAGGGTAAAAAGAAAGATAGCCTTATAAATTACTAATGTCACTGAAACACAGTAAGTGAAGGGTAACCATATGGATCAGATTTCACAATGGCTGATGGTCACCAGCAGAACCTCTTACAAATCAGTCATGGAATTAGAATTGCTGTAGAACTTCATAAACTATCTGTAAGGGGTGTGAATAGTGAACTTTGCTACCAATATGAAGTATTTGGGGCTCTCAAAAATAAAATGAACAGAGGAGAATTAAAGCAAGATCTCACATAGGAGTAATTGCTCAGTGAAGCATTAGATGAAATTCAATGTTCTGAAGTGGGGGAAAAAAAGCCAGTCCTTGCTGTGTGCATACAGCAGCTAGCATGAAATTAGGTATTTCTTCTCAAGCATAATATTATTAAATCATTGCAGATAGATCATTGAAATCCACCCCTCAATGTCCAGGTGCAGTCAAACACAAGTAGAATTTAGGAAATTAAAAGGGAAATAAATTTAAAAAAAAACAAACCAAACAAACAAAACCCAACCAAAACAAACAAAATCAGACCAGGAGCACTACAGGAGGTTTAAATGCACTAAGACCAAAACAGTCTCTCGGTGAGGTGGTGACTGAGGTAAGTCCAGGGATGAAGGCTAGATCGACCTGTGCAGGGGAGTCCCCAAGCTTAGGGACACCTGAGCTGCAACCCCAAGCCCTGCCTGGACCTGGAAGCTCTTGGGAGCTGATCAGATGAGGAGTGAGTGCAGCTGGGAGCAGTGTGGGAGATGTAAACGGCTGCAGGGAGCGTGGTGAACAGGGCAGGAACACTGTGCATGGTGAGGCATCTTGTTCATGTGGGGAGGGTGATAGCATAGGGTTAAAATGTTTCTAAAATTGTAGTAGCTTAGGCAGGCTTTGAATAGGCATTGTCTCTGCTAAATCTTGTGACTCTGCACCTGTGTACCCACCTGTATGGTAGATGATAAAGTTAAATGCAATGATTGCTTGGAAATTAAATATAATAATTGTTTAATTGCAACAAGAATCATGAGAAAGGAACAGCAAATATGGGAAATATTGTGGGAGAGGGGCTCGAAGCTTGTGCTGAAATGATTACAATAGAGCCTGAAGCCCATGCTCGAGTGATTACAATAGAACAATGTATAGCTAATGATTAACATATGATTCTACAGCGGTTATGTAAGGGGAGAGTATAAAATGTGTCCACCTCGAACCCATGTCAGAATCAGATTTGGGTCTGTACCCCGATTCCCAGAGAGCTCTCCAATAAAAGCACCTGCATATAATCCTGCTGTGATTATGTGTTTCTATGCTAACAAGGGTGTGCAATCTGCAGGTACATCCACAGCTCAGGTGGATGCTGAGTGCTCTGGGTCTCTGCCCTAATGGCAGGCACTTGCCTCAGACCCCAAACCAGTGTGAGTCCTGACTCCCTGAGCAGCGTGCTGCTTCCACCCAGATGCAACTGCTTAGGAAGGAGACTTCAGTAGAGGTGGTGGCTTGCAGTGGGAGCCCATGTTGGAGCAGGCTCCTGGCCAGACATGTGGCCTTAATGGAAAGAGGAGCTCACACTGGAGCAGGTTTGCTGCCATGACCTGTGACTCCATGGGGGACCCACTCTGGAGCAGGCTGTGCCTGAAGGACTGCATGCCATGGAATAAACTCACATTGCACCAGTTCATGAAGAACTGCAGCCCATGGGAAAGATTCAGACTGAAGAAATTAATGGAAGGACTACCTCCTATGGGAGGGACCTTGGTCTGGAGCATGGGAAAGAGTCCTCCCCCTGAGGAGAAGAAGTGGCAGAAACAATATGTGATCTGATTGTAAAACCCATTCCCCATCTCCCAGCACCACTGAGGGGAAGGAGGTAGCGAACCAGGAATAAATTTAAGCTGGGAAGCAGAGGGAAGTGGGAGAAAGCTATTATAAAGATTTGGGTTTACTCCTCATTATCATTCTCTGATATGGTTGGCAACAAATTCAAGGGATTTCCCCAAGTGCTTTACCCATGATGATAATTTTTGTGTGTCTCTTCCTCTCCTTATCTCAACCCGTGAGACTTTTAGTATATTTTGTCTCTCCTGTCCAGCTGAGGAGGGGAGTTGTAAAGTGTCTTTGTTGGGCATCTGGCATCCAGCCAGCATCAAACCACAACACAAAGACGAAAATGTTGTATCTCTAATCTGGAAAACTGAACTCAAAGTGGTAGTTATCCAATTTACTAATTTCCATATATAACCCCCGTCTGCAGTTTTCAGGTTAATGCCAAGATCCTTCAACTTGTAATATGAAAAATTCAGTTCAAACAAATAAGAAGCTTATTTGTTTTTGTTTTTTGGTGGTTTTTTTGGTTTTTTTTTTGTTTTTTTTTTTTGAGGGGATGGGGGAGAGAAGAATATTTTCAAGATCTTTTTAAAACTTGCCTTACAGAGGAAACCTATATGTAACTTTTTGGGGTTTGGAGTTTTTTTCTTCAGGGAGTCAGGGAGAGGTGGTAGCTTCCCAACCATGGCCAACTAAATTATGCATTCCTAAAGCAAAAAAGAACATTTTGGATTCTCTTACAAATCAGAATTACTTTCCTACATGTAATGGATTACATCATTTATCATGAGCAGGTAACAGCTGAGAGCTCTAGTTCTTGTGCGGACTCACACCACATAATTGTATATGCTGCAGGTGCTGTTCTGTGTCACAAATGTCTTTGCAGTCTGCACTCAGCAGTGAGACTTAACATAATGGATCTCATATATTTCTTTCCTTTTCAGAAGAATTGCAAAGAAAAACATGCAAATGATAAGTGTGTCAGACCTGAATATAATTTTTTCAGTAGTTTCTCACCATATGTAAAGCTGTTCACAGTCTTTTCCAGTTTTGGACTACCACGGTCACCAACAGTTCAGTTGTTGTCCCTCGTACATATCATTGCAGATGTATCATATGTCACATTGTATTTCATGCCCATTCCAAGGGGAAATTTTAAAAAATAAAACTGGTTTCATTTTAGGATTGCTAGAATTCCCACATTTTGTCAATCCATCCAATTTTGTATCTATGTTACTCAAAAATGGTAAACAATTGCAACAGTTGCATTTCTAAATACTGGATGCTGGTCTTTTCCTGAGGTTTTTAGAAAAGGCATCTTCTATATTTCTTAGCTGTATAATTTATTATAATCGTCAGATTCTATTGTAGGTCTTATGACAGTACTTCACTACAATAATACCTATATGCAGTGTGTATAGAAAATTCACAGATATGAGGCATAAGGAAGCTTTTAGACAAATAGGTAACCAGGAAAATTGTGTATAATGGGATATCCATTAACTCTTTAGGAATTACGAGATGTCTAAGAATGTCAGCAAAGACAGAAGCCCACTGTTAAAATAAACAATACTTAATCTAGTGTGTTACTCTGAAAAAACAATTGTAACCTAGTCAGAAAAACCGCATCGAGCATTATGGGATATCTACCATATTAGATTAACTGTGACAGCTACTCACTCTTTACCTGGATTTTCTTAGGGAAGAAATTGTAGAGGTTTTTTTTGAAAGGTTGTCAAGCTATACAGGGTAAGGAAATTAAAATTATGATTAATTTAGTACCAAAACTTAATATTTTCAATTTAGATTCAGTTAGACTTATTATATGATATCCATAACAGACCAAACACTGATTTATAATTTTTCCAACACTAGAGTGAAAATCCCTACTTGTATTACTAAAGTAAGGCATATCTGTTTTCATCCTGTTTGTGACTCAGCTAGATCTTTACTGAAGATCAAAAGTATCTATAAGTGCATCAAGTAGTTGTTGTAGATGATCTTTTATAGGTATTGAAATCCTGTTCTACTTATATGAAGTCTGCATGGAGCTGGGAGTGTACACATACAGCCTTCCATGTAGTTGTAAGAATGTGCAAGAAACCCACCAGATGTGGTATTCAGTTGCTCAGCCTATTATTCCATTGAGTCTAAATGTTTTTTGCAGAAGGTAGCAGAAAAATGACCCAATTTAGCTGAAAAAAAATCCTAAAAATCTTAAAATTTTTAAGTCTATTATAATGTTTGTTTACTTTTTTCAGCTATCATATCACTAGTCTTTTTTTTTTTTTTTAAGTTAATAACCTTTTCCACACATACAAAACACACACATGTGAAATAACAATGAAAGTAAAACACATTCCTCCTATATGAAAAAACCCCACAAATCATAAGTGGTAAATAAGGTCTATATATGCAAACTTTTATTGTATAAATTCAAAATTGTGATACAAAAAACAGTATTGCTTTATATCTGCTTATTTCTGATACCTCCATTTGAGAAATTTCTTCAGCTTATTTTCTGGACATGACAGTCACTGAAAGATCAGCTGGGCAATAAGATCTTTTGGGATTCAGAAAACACAGTTAATAGAATCTATATTCCTAGACTATATAAAATAACAAAGTGTGTTATGCTCTCTGGTAGCGTTCAAAGTTAAAGGCATCTTGAGCCATAATGTCAGCAGCAGTACCATCCTGTCATTTTAACAGGATATGAGCTGAATAACTTATAGTCATGTACTATAATCTGAAGACCTGTTAAAATTTATTTCATGGTTGAGTGCCCTGGAAAACACTCAAAAGTAAACAGGAGGGATGATTGTTATCACATGAAAGGAATAAATTGGTTAATGTTTGAATGTTCCCACATTTCAAGATACACATTTATTTAGGTTTACTGGTCTCAAAAGTCTACTGGACTGCTTTCTATTTTCAATTTGTTTCCTTTTTTTTTTTTTTTTCCTTTTAGTTTGTAAGAATGGAGAAGCAGGGAAGAAGGGAAGAGATCTATTTGATCTATAGTCAAGATTAAGTGGGTGTGAATGAATGGAAGATTGGTTGCTAGTGGTCAAATTGGACACATTAAATATCTGGCTTTCAGGTGTGAACAAGTTAGGTCCTCTATGTGGCCTTTATATTTTGTTGTTATTTCATATCATCATTAAGCTGAATGATCTTCCACTGTGATATATTCTGAACTGAGAAAATATAATTACAAAGTTTATTAAAATATACTTGTGGTATCACTTTTATAGATGCATGAAGTTAATTTTGGACATGTGTGCAAGAAGAGTCCAAGTTGAGGGTTAATATCCTGTGAAATTTGCTCATATCCTTGTTTTGACCCTCTGTACCAAGGATGCTTCTTATTGTTATCAAGGAAAAAATTCAGCAGATAAAAATGGGCACAAAGGGGCACATTTTCAGGAGTAACAGAGAGAGCAGCACTGAAGTATGAAAAGGGAAAAAAAAAACCCAAAGCCAGAAAGTATAATCTGATCTGAAGCCTTGGAGTAGCTTAATAAAATTACTTAATTGCTTAATAAGAATCTCAAGCATAGGAAAAGACTGCGTAAACTGATAATATATTAGGAAGCAGTGGGTAGCAGAGTAAGATGTTTTATCTCCATTTTAATTGTTCTAATATTTGCATGCATACTTATAAAAGCTGTTAACTGAGCTGGGACTTTTGGAATTTAAACTAGATGTATTTTTTTATTAAGGCTTTTAGCAGCTTATGTGTCTCAGTATCTTGGCTGTCCTCTCAGATCATCAAGCCTGAGGCAAGCACATACAGCTATACACTTTCACCAGCTTAAAAAACAGGAATTAAATAAATAAATGGACAAATAAATAAATAAATATCAGAAGCACTTTGAAACCTCTTTCATTTTCTTCCAAATCCATTTTTGACCTAATACAGTTCAGAAGAAAATGTCTTTCCAGAGGGCATTTAGCAAAGTGCCTTGGCAGTGGAAAAGACCTCTCACGCTCCATTGTTTTCCATTTTGGATAACAGTTCATGTATTGCTTCTATTTGTGCTTGGTTTTTGTTTATTTCTTGACACTAGGGTAACATGCTGAGTGTGCATTCCCCTTATCCTGTTTTTCTGCCATTTGTAAAAGGCCAACTATTGTAAGTAGCTATTACAGATGTTATTTGAGTTGCATTGGGCATTGCTAATGAAAACTGTTGATTTACAATGTTTTTGACATTTCTGGCAGACCACATTGAACAAAAGCTGCTTTTAAACAACTAATCAAAATGCCTAATTTTTCCCCCCAAAATTTGTATAATGACTTTCCATTAACTGTTTTTGGTTTGGGTTTTTTTTTTTTTTTTTTTAACTGAAGTAAACAAGGGCTTTATTAAGATTTATTCTACATTTTAGTTCATAAGTTGTATTTAACTCCCAGCCTTTAAACAGAAAATATTCTTTCTAGCAGGTTTCTAAATCCATTTCTCTGGACAGTTCTAATTTGTTGGTTCTATTTGTTAATGCAAATAAGCTGGTGAGTAGTTCATTATGTTACTTTTTCTACAGATGGATTATATGTCCATTATATTATGTGTATGTTGTATCTGTGGCTCACAAAGTCTAGAGTCTACCATCTCATTATTTTGGTTCAGATACAGTATTAATCAGATTTGTTATTCTTTTAGCATTCATGCAGCAGATACAGTGTGTCCAAGCTGGAAAACTATTTCCAGAACTTCCAGCATTGTCAGTGGTTGGATGATGGTATTTCTGACAGCTCTGGCACTTACCTGATAAATAAATTATACCACTAGAAAGTGAATATAAAACATACTACAATAAATATATATATGAATATGTAGCTTAAACAAAGATTTTTTTAATCCTAAAAGCAGGAAAGTTTGGAACAGGGCTGGAATAGGGCTAAAATAGAGCAAGATTTAATATGCAAAGAGTTTGCTGCAGAAAAAGTCAATTCTTTTAAGAAGTGAAGAGCTGAGTGTAAGGGACAAGCTTTGGGGCATAATGCCGTTTAATCTATTGTGACAAAGCAGGAAAAGAACTTCTTAAGCAACAAAAGGCCAGGCCACAGGTTTGGCATTTCAGGATAAGAAGCAAAGGATAACATTTCCCACTTCAGAACTTTGCCCTTTAGATTCATAAGAGCTCTTTTTTTTGTTTCACTGACAATAAAGTTCAGTGCAAGCCAAGGGGGAGATGTTACCATTTTTCAGGTGCTAATATAGTCACACACTTGTATTTATGATTAGAAATCCGTCAAAGATTTGTTTCAGTATAACACTTTTCTAATCTTAGTTTAGACAAATTTAGTTTCTCAATTACTACCTAAATTAATGCTTCTGGCCCAATGAGGATCTCTTACATTGCTTAAAAATTTGTAGAGAATTTCTTTTATGTGCACACATTCAACACTGCATTAGAAACATGCTACTTTACTAGATTAGTAAAAGTTATTTCATGATTCCTTTCTTAATTCCAATTTCCACATTTCTGCATAATACTTAATCTGTATAGACAATGCTACAGGAAAATGTAGAGTTTACATTTTCAAACAGAAATAGGATATATACTCTTACAGTCTTATAGATACGGAAATAACCTTGCAGTCTTATGGAAAGGCAACTTGATTGAGATCTAAACTGCTTACAGGTTCTTATGCAGTCTTACATTTTGTCTAACTACACCACAGAAAAAAGAGCAACAGCAAAAAATCCTTGCTTAAACCTGTGTTCTTTCCAGTGTCATTCACACCAAGAAAAAAATCTTTATGTTTTTAAAAACACTTGAGCATTCAGTCTCTCACTGTCTAACATCTTTGTTGACTCACTTGTTTTATTTTCAGACTTCATGTCTACATTTCTTTCCTTCGTGTTTGCCTAGCAGGCTTATGCCCACACCCCCACCTCTCTCACAAGGAGCTAGCTTGTGTCTGGTGTATTCCAGCAGTTGTGGTAGCTTTGGGAATAGCTCTGATGGAAATAGCTGTGATAAACAGGACTTCTTGTGGATTTTATGCAGTTCCATACACCATTTTTTTTCTTGACCGTTAGACTTTACCATACAAGAGAGGTCTGCATTTGATGAAATTTACAATGTCAGAGGTTTTTTTTGCATGGGGATGAGACAAAAAAAAGGGTTCCTACATATCTAAGGAGATGTCTGTAATTACACTGACTATCAGTGTAATGAAGTTAGCAACGAGCAATGTTTTTATAGATATGTTACTTTTCTCTTTTGTTTCTTTGTTCAGTGTTACTTAGCATAATTTTACCACTTGGTAATACTTCGGTCAAGTAAATCAACTCTGTTAAGAAAAACTAAGCCTGGAGCTATTAGTAGAATACAAAAATCTCATAATAATTTTAATCTATGATCTATATCTGAGAAAATGATCAGCCAATATTTCACAGTCTTGGCATTCTTGAGTTATTTGATACCTGATGAGAGACCACTGTTGGAGTTTACTGATCCTTTGTCAACCTGGAAAAGACCATCTCTTAAGTATAAATCCTATTTTTGGCTGCACCTAAGTGCTATGGAAGTGACGGAAGAATTTAAACATTCAGTTAAATGTTTACAAGTTTGTAATTTTAATTTACCTGTGCTGTTATATCTGAAAAGGCAAATACAAGTATCTTTAACTCATCACCTTGCCAGTCTCTATCTAATTTACAAAATACTGCAAACACTTATTTCATTTATTAATCATAGTATCACGGAATCATTAAGGTTGGAAAAGATCTCCAAGATCGAGTTCAACCTTTGACTGATCACCATCTTCTCAAGTAGACTATAGCATCAAGTGCCACGTCCACTCATTTCTTGAACACCTCCAGGGATGTTGACTACACCACTGCTATTGGACAGCCCATTCCAATGCTTGACAAACCTTTTAGTGAAGAAATTCGTCCTGATGTCTGATCTGAACCTTCCTGGCACAGCTTGAGGTTATGTCCCTGTCCTGTTACTTGTTACCTGGGACAAGAGGCTGACCCCCCTTTCTACAACATCCTTTCAGGTGGTTGTAGAGAGTGATAACCCTGACCCTTTTCCAGACCAAACAACCCCAGCTTCCTCAGCCATTCCTCACAGGACTTGCTAGAAGGCTCTAGAGCCTTCACCAGCTTCACTGCCCTTCTCTGGACTTGTCAGCGAGATACACTGTCAGTGTCCAAGAGTGCTATACTGTACCTGTCAAAGGTGCAGACCTCCTGCTGAACAGATGCAACCTACAAGCCCATTTAAATAGTCCTTAATATTTTACTACTCAAAACTCTTATTCTATCACAATTTTCAGTTAGAAAATCTGCCATTTGAAAAACATTTCACTTGTATTTGAATATACACGTTAGCTGTGAATAAAAATAGACCTCTGTTTTTCTGTTAATGTCATATGTGATGAGAGTAGGAAAGGAGGCAACCTTATGAGTTCAAACAGAGACTCTTCTCACTAAAATACATAGCTCAGTAATATGAATCATTGAGTTAAATATAATACAGACAGGTGTGTATCTCTAAGTCTAAGGTCTGAACAGTTAATAGAATAACGGTAGAAGTTTAAAGGCAGCATCATTATGCAAGTTGGTCCAGGGTGCATTTAATCTAAAACTTTTTTAAGACAAGAGTTATTGACCTGATTCTTCAATACCCCATAGACTCTTCTCTAAAGCTTAGTTTCTATATTACCTTTTGAAGTTGTTGAAGGATAGGTGAGCGATTTGCACTACCAACAGCCTAATTAGGAAGAATGATGTCCCTTGGGACAAGAAAACCTTCTTCATATTCAATCATCCAGTCCAAAAATATACAGGGTGGGGTAATGAGTCTTAAAAATGCCAATTTAGTGAGTTTCTAATCACAGATACTTCATCAGCTGACAAAATAAAAACCTCAGTAGGTATAGCACTTCAAAATCTGGGACAATTTACATGTAATTTCAAGAATCAGCAGGGATACACAGCTGGATAAAAATAAAAAGCTTGCTGTAATTGAAAATTGCCTTGCAGCTTGTTTGTGATTAAAATGAAGTTTGGTTCCTTGAAATCTTGTTTAGCAATTAAATCTGTTTTACTTAGGCAATGAAATATTGTCTATTGTCCTTGAATGATAAAACCAGTACAGGCATGCTTTAATATTTCATGCTAATTGAACATGTGTGCATACAAAAAATTTCTGAAGTCCCTGTTCAACAACTTGGCTCTTATTTGAACATATCCAGGAAATTCTCTCTCTCTCACTAGAAGAGGCTGGTTTCATCTATATTATTTATAAGGAATCTCACTGACAGACTTGTGTTTTGTACAAAAAAAAAGTTTGCACTCTTTATATTTAGTATAGAAGTTCTCTCCAAAAGCCAGGGTGACAACTTTATGTACAACATGATTTTTAAAGTTTGACTTAAATTTAGAGTTGAAGTATAATAAGAGTTCTTGTTTATTTTGATTTTCAATTTCTGTGTATGCTTGTTTTGTATGTTGAATAGATCAAGAAGTGTGAGAACTGATTCTCTTACAATAATACAGCCTTCAAGAGACTTCAAGTCTTTTATTTGCTTGTTTGTTCATTTGTGTTCTTAAATGGTTTTATTAGTTTTTGAGTTAAAATAATATTAAGAAATGATTGCAAATAAAACTTGTGATCTTACAATTCTTCAAGCCATTTTCAACATAAGGTTTCATCTGTTTTGTTTCTTTGTGTTTCACATTCAAATGTAATGAGTCCCAGTTCTCACTAGGTTTACATTGGAGAGATGAAACTTGAATTAATAAGGTAAAAAATTAAATAATAATTACAATTATTGAATCAGAAAGAAAACATTTTTAGCTTTATAAAAACAAAACCCCGCAAAAGCCAGAGGGAAATTAATAATGTAACTTCTAATCCTCAGCAGACAAATCACCTTCCTTATGCATATCCTATCCTAAAATATGTACATAGACATAGTCATACCCCAACACTCATTTCATTATTTTTCTTATGTGCATTTCTTCAGTATATACTTCCATAATTAGGACTTAGCTAATGCTAGAATTTTAATAGGATATATATTCAGAAGATAGAAATAATATTGAAATTATTTAAAGTACTTAAATTTGTAATTGAATTAGTAGATAAAAAGTTGGGTTTTTTCAACCTTTTGTTTGAATCCATTTCTAGGATGTATTTAGCTCCGGATAATTGACATATCATTCTAATACTTCTTCAGAGTAGATGAAACAAAAGATCAACCCATAAAGGAGAGTTTCCTGGCAAAGAACAGTTGACCTATGCTACTGCTACACTGACTGACATAATAAAAATGGCCTGAGAGGACAAGGGAGTACTTGTGGCTTAAAGACAGTAAATTTTCATTCCAAACTTGGAATCAGGGTAAAAAAAAAAATAAATAAGTGTGAAAAGGTTATTCAAAACAGCCTGATTGAAATGCACTCTAAGAGGTGATGAAAGGTTGCTTGACAGACTCAAGTAAAAATCAAGGAGGCTAAGGGAGACTAAATTAGAAAACAGAAATTACTTAGTTCATCAAAAATGGGATGAGAAAAAATATTTAAAGAATTATCCGAAGAGGAAGATACAGAAAAGAGAAAAACATGGACGAGCTTTAAAAAAAAAATGGAGTAGCTTTGAAAAAAAAAACAAAAACAGTATATACACACCCAAAAAGTAGTTGGGGAAAAAAGGTTCACTGGCTAAAAAACAAAGCATTCACTGCCACCATATTAAAAAATTAACAAACAAACAAAACCCAAACCTAACCACAAAAAACCCCAACAAACAAAAAAACCACAACAAAAACCAAACTATGGTTTTAATCTAGAATTATCTTTTCTGGGCAATTTGAGAAAAAAGTCTGCAATCCTAAATCTAATGAGTAACACTGAAAGTACAGATTAGTATGTACTCTTAGCACAAATAAAATGTGAAAAATAATGAGTGAACATGTTAATTAATATTTATTTTCTTTGTAGCTATTCATTCTTAAATTTGAAAAAAAATTGTCCTTCACTAATGAGCTTTTGGCATGAATAACAAATATAACCAATGGTTCTAGGAATCACACAAATCCAAAAAAGATAAAGTCTACATACATAAAGTCTAGAATACATCTAGATCTAGAAAATAATTCAAGCTATTGAGGGACTCCCAGGTGATATTTGGATACACGATGAGGCATGCTAACCTTATCTGCATTTACCTGATGAAAATGTAATGTTTCATAGTTTTCTCCATTTTTTTAAATTTTTATTTTATTTATATATTCTTTTAATAACAAAAGTATGAAGCTGTGTTCCTAGATGTAACAGAGAGACATTGCTCCAGGAAACAGCTCTTTGGGGTTTTTTTATTCTATAATGTGCTGGGACCAAAACTAATCCTTTGGTGTGAGGTAACACATTTTTGCATCTGCAGTGGAGCAGGGAAACTCAGCTTTTAATATAATGGTTCAGATCTTTAAAATATGTTTAAAATATTCTGTAGTTTTGCAAGAGTTTCAGTAGCTGTATGCAGAATATATTCTATTTGGTATTTTTAACAGTGATTGTCCTTTTAATTTTCAACAGTTTTTCACTCTGGTCATGTCCGCAGCGTATTCCCACAGCCAATAAAACATGCAATATTATATATTGAAAATTACTAATTATACATGTAATTTTACATTTCATATATAGTGTTTACACAGTTTTTTAAATACTGCATTTGTTCAGATATGAAGGAATGGTTGAGTATTAACAATTCTCTTCTTCTGTAAGGTACAGAAAAGAAAGCTACAGGACTGTGTTTATATGCATTTGTGAGAATTGGTGGGGAAAAGGTATGGCATGGGAGGAAATCGTGTACAGAAGACCCAACATTCATAGGATAAGTGAGCCATGACCAGAATCTCATAGAGAGCATGAGGTCCTGACTTATTTGAATGTGAGGAGACTGTATTTGACTTCCAAAATTTTCTGGTGCCTGGAGAAAATGAGAAACATTCTGAATGGGCTGTAAAATAGGAATAAAGAACATGGTAGTTTTCAAACAGCATATTGGAAGCCCAGAAGTGCTGTTTGTAACAAAATACTAATCATGAATCATGATAACACACCACAGGATGAACTTTTCTGCCTCAGCTGTTGCAATCACCTGTTTTAGTATTGTAGCATTCTCTGTCTAGATGTAAATCCTGAGGATGGATTCCACCATCTAGGTATTAGAATGCAGGAAGAGGTTCATACTCCTTGTTGAAGATTGATATGGTGAGGATGTTTCATCCTCAGGAAGGTATGATCTGGTATATATGGCATGGTGAGGGAGATATATGAGAAAGGGAACAGCCTTCTCTGCATCAGGAATGATAAACAAGAAAAAAAAAAAAGAATATTCACAAGAGGCTCTGCAGTAGCAAGAGTCTAGGACCACAGACATGAAGTTTGGGATGGTCACTGTTGAACTGGAAAGGAGAGGACATGAAATGCCCAATGCATGGAAGCTGGAAGCTTGGAATTTGTGGCAGTAGAAGCAAGGCTTCATCTCCCCATACAAGTGTTTAAACCCATGGTCTTGACACAGAGGCACAAAAAATAAATTCAGACATGAGGATTCTGGGCCAGACTTCAAGTTTGGATCAGTCCATAGAAAAGGAAGTGAAAGATGCTGGTGATTGCTGACTACATCTCGACTGGGACAAAAGCATTCATTTGCCAGATATGTCTAGCACCACTTGAAGCAGCAAGGTATCTCCATCAGGACGTGTAGCATTGCATAAGACACTGAGATCCGGGTGCTTCTGACTCCTCTACCTTTCTTCTCAACCATGGCACAAATGATGCAGCCAGAGAAAGTCCCAACATGACCATAGTTGTTGCAGGGACTTTGTGGGTGAGAGTAGGGGTACAGAGGCCCCAGTATTGTTTTCATCAGCCCTCCTGATCAAGGTTAAATGAAAGGCAGGCGTATCCAAGTGCTTGACTATGCATTTAATGTCGCAACTTTTTAATTTTTTCCATGATAGTACCTTGTTTAGAATGAAGAGCCAAATCATGATTTCAGCATATGATATGATTGATGTAATGAATGGAGGGATATGAATGTCATGTTGCAGGGACAACATAAGTATTTGGAGCAGGGATATTTAGATAGGTGTTGTGTTTCAACCCACCCAAAAACCTAAGTCCCATATGGCCACTCGCTCACGCTCCTCTGGTAGGATTGGGGAGAGAATAAAAAGGGTAAAAAGGAGTAAACTTGTGGTTTGTGATAAAGTCAGTTTAATAGGTAAATAGGTAAAAGCCATGTGTGCAAACAATGCAAAACAAGGAATACATTCACTTCACATTGCCAGGAAGATGCTCAGCCACTGCCAGGAAAACAGTGCACTTTCATGTGTGAAAGGGTACATTGGAAGACAAACACCATCCCTGCGAATATCCCCCACTTCCTTCTTCTCTCTCCAGCTTTATAGGCTGAGCACAACCCCATACTGTATGGGATATCCCTTGGGTCAGCTGCAGTCAGCTGTCCTGGCTGCATCCCCTTCCAACTCCTTGTGCACCCCCAGCCTCCTCCCTGGTGTATTGGAGTGGGGTGTGGAGCAGAAAAGCCTTGACTCTGTATCAGTACTGATCAGCAATAATAAAAGCATCCCTGGGTTATCGACACTGTTTTCTGCACAAACCCAGAACACAGCCACATACTAGCTACTGTGAAGAAAATTAACTCTATCGCAGCCAAAACCAGCACAATAAGAAAGATAAAAAGAATGGATCTCAGCACTCCTTCACTATGCAGAATTAAATATGAAGTCAGAGATATGGTCTTTTGAACCTCTCCAAATCATAATCAGAAGGGGAAAAAACACTTGGGTGGTCATAGCTGATCATCTGATCAGGAGAAGTTAGGAGGAGGTAGTACATGAGGTTTTCTAGAAATAAGTAGCAAAAGGCTTGGACTCAAAGGAATTAATTTTTGTGGCATGTACTTCTCCTGCGAAGTTAGCTGCAATGAAGCTATAGTGCTCTAGACACCATTGGTGATCACTCCTTAATGTAAATTATACAGAGGTTGACCACGGAAAATGTTCTGTTTGACTCTGCTCACAAATAGGGATGAACTGACTGCAAATGTGGCCACGAATGGCTGAGCTACAACAATTGCAAGATGACAGAGTTCAAGATATACACAATGACTGAGAAGGTAATCTGGAGAACAAGGACTCTGGACTTGTGGAGAACAGACTTTAGCTTATTCAGGGAATTGCTAGGCAGAATACCCTGCCAAGTATTGATGAAGATGAAGGAAGCCTAACCAAGTAACTTCCTGATGATTTAAAATACGAAAAAATGAAGGACTTTTTCAAGAAATGGGGTGAATAGTCAAGAAAATGTAGTATGAAAACTGCTTGAGTACTGAGTAACAAAATCAGAAAGGTCAAAGTTCTAGCTAAAACTAGCAAAATATAATAAGATTAATTATTTTGCTTTGAACCCTTTTTGGGGAAAAAATAATCACAGTACCCTGCATTGGTATAACAGTTTGTTAATCATGAATTACTCTCACAATGCCAGGTTCCTAGATGTCTTATAGGGCGACTAAGATTTTTACCCTGTGGTAAAGTATTGCAACATTACATTTCTAGATAGATTATTGAACACAAGAAGACAATCAGTAGGAGAAAATAGGGTTATGGTAACAATTACGTAGTGTTAATTCCTGTAAGGAATTAATGAACCTGCCCATAAGCTTATCCTATTTGATATTGAGCAAAACTAATCTTACGGGTAGACGATCCCATGGACTACTACCTTCCTACTTTTTCCCAGTATCTATTAAGCTAGGCTGAGAGAAAGGGCTCAGCATTGAGAATAGTTGCTGTTATGCCTGAATGATTGTCTGGCATTATTAAAAAATGTGAGTTTTAGCCCATCTGCAGTGCATTTTAGGACTTTATTAGGCACTCAGCATATTTTCAGCGCTAGTTTTGAGCTAAAAATAATGTCACATGGCAGGTTAAAGCTGAAGATTTAAGTTAGTTGAAAAATATAAGTTTCTGAAAAGCAAGTCTACTTGCAACAGACTCAAGAAAATTGCTGTTCTCGGTTTGTAAAATGGAGTACCTGGCTAATGCAAGAGATAGAGCATTTCTCCTTGTAATGCTAGTACACTACCCAGAAATGCAAACCCTGATTATTCCTGATTCAGTTAATGAGCTTTATTTCTTGTCTGGTCTCATTAGGGAGCTATCAACTCTGATGGAAAACAGTTCTCCCAGCATTTTCTTTGGCTCCACTTTGCATAAATAACAAGTAGATATCTGTTGGGTTCATTTCTAAGCTGGTACTGTGAACTAAAGTACCACTACATAAACTAAGCTAGAAAAAGGAATAATACATTCTTTACTGAAGAGAGTTTTCTGGCTTCTAGGGAAAATTGTCTTGTTCTTGTGGAATTAAAATTTCTTTTTAAGAAAGAAGGTGATTGCAAACTTTTCAGATGTTTATCAATAGTCTTCAGTGATAGTTCAAGAATTAGGCTTATGTACAAGTAAGTCTAAGTGACCAGTAATTGTTAATGCCAGTGAGGAAAACAAAGAGTGGTGATGTTTTTCAAAATACTCATTTCCCTAGAGAAATATTTTACCTTCATGTAATTTGAGTTATACTGAGGACAGACACAGATTGAGTAGTGCTTTTCAAATAATATGTTGAAGTCTAAATAGGCTTGGGCTGTGGACGTGTAGTATGGCATAAGACGACCTATAGAAAAAAGTCAAATGAGAGAAATGGTGTTGTTTTTAAAATACTGACCTCTTCTATAATGGACAGGTGTTTTCTGAATAAAATGGTAGAACATAGCAAAGTCAACACACTCATTATTTGAAACATTATATATGTTAAACGTAAAATGGATAACATAAAATGCAGCTTCCAAGAGGGAGCACTGTACAGTGTGGTAACGTGACTGGATAAAAATAAACTTCTGTATGAATAATTATAAGGATATTTTCATTACCCTTCTGTGTCTTTTGCAGATATCCTGTTTCTAACGCTGATAATTTAGTGTTATAAAGGGATAGAATTCAATCCCAAAAGAACTGATAAAATTACATTTGAAAAATAACAATTCAATCATACACTTTCCTTTAATTCTTAAAAAATGAGTAGGGCCATTTTAAATTCTTTTTTCTGAAAATAATTTCCCAGCTAATTACAGGTTTCTGATATTCCCTTTGAAGTGCAAGCAGCTCCAGGTACAACAGCGTGTTCATGAAGAGCTTGAGATTGCTCTGAAACTATTAAGAAATCCTATATACTATTCTAGATTATTGCAGAGTTTTCTATGTGATTACATTATTTCGAAATATCAGAAAATATGAAGGCTCCCTTTCAGGCAATTCTGGATTTTTCTTATTTTGGATTCAAACACTGCACAAAGGATGCCTCACATACAGGGTAGATCAATTGGCCCCCTTTGCAATCATAACATTCTGTGGACAGACTGAGGTGAGGATTACTGGTAGTCCTTTTTCTTTAAATCTTGCTGAAAGAAGAAAGATAGAAATTATAACAGTAACCCTTATGTTAAAAGCTGTGATTAATAGTTGGTGTTAAGACACTAAATGCTGAACAGAGATCCCTTTTATGTGCAAGTATTTTTAAAACCATTTTATTAAGATAGAAAGCATCAGACACTTTGTATGAATTAATTTTCTGTGGGCTATTACTCCAAAGCAAATTTAGTAACTGTGGTGATGTTGGCTAAGGAAGGAAATGAGGAAGAAAGAGACGAAGAACAGAAATATCCTAGGTTAAAATTCTTAAAAGTAGTACATAATATTGACAATGTATGTGGCTTCCAAAATGGTCCACACAAGTTGTATCGCTATTAAAAATGATGACATATGGAAACAGTTAATTTACACATGCAAAATGCATTTGGTGGTAGAGTCTACCATGCAGGTGTGATGTTCTGGTATTATAGTTTTTATAACTATTGCTGTTTCCAGAAGACTGTCAATTATTTCTCACAACGTGAAATTTCTACTAAATTTCTAAAATCGAATGTCATTCTCTGAAAGCACAGAGTAAACAACTGGGGCTTTTGTTTTGGTTTGGACTTTTTGTGAACAAATGTGTGTATCATACTGAGGGAGTTCTGTATGTATTCAAAATGAGAAAAATAATTTTGAAATTTTAAATTTAAATACACAGGTGTGTTAGCAAGCATTTTATTTTTCAGTAAATCTCACATTCTCCCTGAAAACTATCAGAAGGCAAGTATTAGCTAACAAATATATTTTTCTTTTAAATTTGGATATTTGTTTTTATTTTATTCTACCCATTTTTCAGTTAACTGAGCAACAGTATAATCCTTTTCTTTTTTTCTACCCACTTTTATTTCTAAAGGTGAAAAAGACATAGATGCAACTAGAGTCAGTTGTAATTATCTAAAATTTGCTTTTTTAACATCTTTTAAGTTCCAAAGATTGACTGAAAATAAGATGATTTAGCTTCATCTCAAAGGATATTAAGTGTATTTGGTCAATTCTAGAAATGTCTTGCTTGAAAAAACATTTGAACAGCTGTTAAAGAGAACAGCCCTCTGCATCTCCTTTGAAATATTTAATGACATTCAACCTGAAAACAGTCAATAAAAATTTTTAGAAAGCACAATTCAGCAATTCTAAGGTCTGAAAGTAAGGAATATCCAAAATAGAAGTGCATTGTTCCTTATGTCTTTCTTATTTTCAATATTGATTATGTAGGTATGCTCTCAATTCAGCAATACACTGTTCTTGTAACAGCTGACTACCATGGAAGGTTTATTTTTTGATTAAAACAATGGGATAAGAATGAACAAATGTTGATATCATTGCTAGCCCTTTCTTAGACTTTATTACATGACCTTGTTCAAGACAATGTAATCATAGTATAGATATGCATATAGTATCTTCTTCAAAAGTGGCACACATCTTCTTTCACTGCTGATAGGACCTTCACCTCATCATCATATCGACTCCTTTAGAGAATTCTACCACAAGGCAACATCTCTTTTTGACTTCTGGTGAGCAATGAAATAATGCTTTGAATTATACGGAACCAATTTTTATAGATGAAAATGTCTTCTTTTACTTAAAAGTTTTCAGATTGTATGAAAACTATAGGACTGTTAACCTTTCAAAAAACATTTTCTAGATTTTTTTTTTTTTTTTAAGAAAGACAGCAAGCTCAATAACTTTTGCCATAATGCAAGGATTTTGTTGCCCAGAACTCTAAACTAATAATAACTTACCATGGGGTAAAATACCTGGCTAGTTATGATCTGTTCCAAATAATCCTAATACTCAACCTAATAATCCAGATAATCAGTCTGATAGGTTGAAATTATTTATATTCATAAAATTTGAAAACAGGGGTTAGGAAAGACTTTATTTGTTGAACTGACCTGAATTTCAGCCCAATTTATTTAACAGTAAATCTGAAAAGCTTTCTAAACTATGCCACAAAGGCATAACCAATATTCTACTTTCTCAACACTTGTACTGGGCTTTCAAACCTGATTAGGGCATATTTTGCACCCATATCGTCTGGAAGTTCTATGACAGCTGTCATACTTGACATTCACAGCTGCTACAAAGCTGCACAATTCTGAATCCAAAAATTATGTCCAGGTAGAGTTCTCTGAAATCTATTTATAAGTATTTTTTATAGATTCAGTGCAGATACCAATTGCATTTCTTAATGCCAATGCAAATATTGAGAATATTACTAAAAAATCCTCTAAAGATTTAAACAATTAGATCAATTAAAAAAAAAATACTATTTATTTTGTTCTTTTCAAACTCAGTGTCAGAATTACTTGGAAATTTTATCCATAGTTCAATCCACTATAAATTATCCTATTGATCCTTATATTTCTTGAATATCAATAACATCAGAATGTCAGTGAAGCACAGCAAGATTGAATGTTAATTCAATTGGTTACAAATAGGGATATAATTAAAGTCAAGTAGCTATAAGTGTCTGGGATTTTTCCTTTGCTGTGAATTGTATCTCAAACTGGAAATTCAGAGAAACCAGCGACTGTTATCAGAATGAAAGGAAATTAGTAGTGGAGAGTTCATGTACTGCAAGGAGTCAATAAATGGAAAGTCACCTGTGATGATTTCAGCTGTTCAAGTGAAATTATGATTTCAATTGATAAAGGGGAAATAATTAAATATTTCATTTTAATAATTTTATTATGAATTATTTAGCATATTAATAAATACTGAATTTTCAAAGCAATGCTTGAATATAAAATTATTTAACTTTTAATTTTTGTTGCANTATGAAAAATACTTATACATTAATTTTATGCTTAATTTATTAGCATATGGAATAGGTAGCCCTTTTAAAAAAATGTTGTATGTTATACAACATTTCAACTCCCTTTTATATTTCTCTCCTTTACGTGACATTTATAGAGAAAATATTATTACAGCTCTCCATTTTCCTTTGAGAAACAAACACTTAGGCTGCTTTTGTGAGTTTTAAATAAGCTTTTGATAGTGGGGCTTAGTGAATATTTGCAACACTGAACTATCCTAAAAGGCATACAATTAACAAATTAAAGACACATTGCAATTCTGCTGTAATGATTACCAGTAGTTGCATATTAATACTATATAATTAATATTAATAGGGATTAATAAAAACCAACCAAACAACACTTTTTTTTACTAAACTTTAATCTAGATTCCAAAATGATTGAATTTTATCAAAATAAATAACTATATTTACCTGTAGATTTTTCTGTAAGTTCTCTACAATTCATTTAAACTCACAACTGATGAATGAAGACTAATGAAGACTAATCCTATTAGAGTTTTAGAAAATATTAATTTTTTTTTTATTATCATTGCATAATGGGGGCATGAATAAAGGAAAGGAATTTACTTTGTGAGATAGGAAACAAAAAAATGTTCACATTACTACTGTTAAATACAGGGTGTGGAACATAGGGTGAAATGTTAGTTAATTTGCGTTAACTTGCTGCTATTGTTTTCCGTAATTATATTGAATAAGTGGAGATATGAGACTGTTCTGTCTGCATGCATATGTTTGTATTTACACACACACATTTTGCAAAGACCAAAGAGCTCCTGAGACAGACAGAACCATGCAAAATATTAAGAACACCTGACTGCTGTGATTTTTCATAAGGATGCACTTTTAGATATATACATTGTATATAAATATGTGTTTACATACACATATAACTGCAGTTTCTTTTTAGAGCTTTAATTAGCTTTTATGATGAGAATTATAAAAAAAATGAGAAAGGAAATGTCTCACTTTTACTTCTTATACCAAGAAAAGACTGTAGAACAATAAAAGGTAACATCTCACAATATGCCCTTTCAAACAGAATTGTTGGAAAACTCATAACATTTCATTTGCTGTTGTCATGAGTCAGCAAGAGCCACTCCAGAAGTTTACAAAATAAAGGACTTAAAATTAAGAGAGCACTTGTGTGCATTTTTTTGCTGAAGAAGTCTGCATAATTGATAGAAAGAACTGTTCCTATTATAAATTCATAATGACATTTTTTAGATAGAGGACATGAGGTCTCATTATTCCTATAGTAATTGGCATTGATCTAATCTCACATCTAATAGAATGAAATTAAAATAAATTTCATCAAAGTCCTATAAGTCATTTGGGTTTCCATTTCTCTGGATTTCTTTTCTTTTTCTTTTCTCACAGAATCAGTCTTCAGCCTCTCTGTAGTTATCTGATGCCACACACAGAAACATGACATTCCAGGAACATTAAACTTAGAAAGAACATTAAACTACTCCTACCTCTTGCTCAAAGCAGGTCAGCTGTGAGATCAGACCAGGTTGCCCAGGGTTTTGTTCAATCAGGTCTCAAAAACTCCCAAGGCTGAAGACTGCACCACCTTTCTGAAGCCACCTGTTTGAGTTCCTGACTGTCTTCATGAGGGAAAATGCTTCTCCTATATGCAGGGAAGATGTCTATTGTTTAAACTTACAGTCACTATGTCTTATCCTCCTGCCCTGCATCACTGTCACGAGATGACTCCATTTTTCCTTCAGCAAGGTGTGTTACTGTTAGGTTCCCTCAAATTCAGCTCTTCTCCAGGTTGAACCAGCTCCACCCCACCACCAGCTTACTGGCTCCCTGCTGAATATACTCCAGTTAATCAATATCTTTATGGAGTAGAGGGTCACAAAACTGATGGCCTAATGACCAGTGAGGAGAATAACCATTCCTCTGCACCTCCTGACCATGCTAGCACAGCCCAGATTGCTCTTGGCCCATTTTGCTTTCAGGGCACACTGCTGGCTCATGCCCAACCTGCTATCGAGCAGAATCCCCTTAGAGCCCTCTCTGCCAAGCTGCCCCCCAGCTGGTGTGGTCCCAGACCATGTCATGCTGAAAGCAAGGACTGGCATTTGTTCTTGATGAATTTCGTGTGATTCTTGGCAGCCCATTCCTCCTCCATCTTGTCCAGGTCCCTCTGGTTTGCAGCTGTAGCAGAAAGTATCAACTGTTCTGTGTCACTTGATGCCATCTGCAAACTCAATGAAAGTGAATGTTGTTACATTCTCCTCTATTGGTCTTTGTTTAACAGTCATTCAGAGGAAAAAGCTTACTCTTAGTAAGAATAGAAGTGAAGATTGTATCTGATTATTGTCCTTTCATGTGCATGTTTATGGGGAACTTATATTTTGGTTGGCCTGGGGAATGTTCTTCTGATTATTTTTCTTGGAGAATGTTGCAGCAAAACTGGCTGTATACTAATTATTTTGTTATAAAATTCAATATGTTTGTATATTTGACAGAAGAGTCTTCTAAACATTAATTAGAAAACTATATAACAATATTATCTCTGATGAAAGGATGTCTTTTTGACTTGATGAGTCAATATTTAGGTTCATGGATCAAATTTTTAATCATCTATTTCAGCACTTGAGTGGCAGAAGTAATTGTGTTGCAGTTAAGTCTATATCTCTTTATCTCTATCTCAATTTCATCTAGATCTATATCGATATTTATCTATATCAGTGATTTAGATATCAGTGTGATGAGAGTGTTTAGAAGACTGGTAACACAGGCCAGTCTTTGCTTTAAATGATGCTTTACTAATTCCATTCATTAACGACACATTTCATGATAATGTTTGATTTTTATGTATTATGAATCACTATTACTACAAAGCTGTCAGTCTTCAAAGAAACTTTAAAAAATAGTAATTTAGCTGTGAGCTACTGTTGACATACGGTTAGTATTGATGTCTGTAGTCCTTGGTAATGCTCAGTATGGAGGTCAAGGTGATCAGATTTGACAGCTCCTTTGCTAGAATGATTGGAGCTGAAACAGACTTGTCTTCTTTCTTCTTCATTGCATCATGTTTGATATTCTTAGGATGTTTTCCTCCTCTTGAAAGGGGGATCTCTGTCGTTCATGATACTGCTTCTCTTTGTTTCAGTTCACTTGAATAAGACAAATTGAAAGAAAATAATATTTTATGTCACGCGAGAATCTCTTAATTTTTATTTAGTGAATAAGTTGTTTATTAAATGATAAACATATATATTTGTATAGCACACCTATACTTTGTTATTTGGTCTGAATATATAATTCACAGCCTGTAAAAAGAAAAGTACAAACAAAAAATGGGAGAAATATTTTTAACATTGTGATTCAGCACAGGTCATGGTGCTTTTCACTACGGATTCATGCCATTATCAAGAACCTTTTCTTTCTTGTCATATTTGTGCTTGCTAAGTTTACAAAAGCTGTATGACACTGATGTATTCCTCCAGAGATACTGACAAGTACATGTTTTTTTCAACTACTCAAAAGTTAAAAAATCTCACTTCTGCATCCAGATGTGACATGGTGTCATTGATTTAAGCTTAAACCTGTGGGGAGGGGTTTAGTAATCTGATTTCTACTCTTTTTTCTTACCAGCTGGTGTAATAATGCCAGAATCAAAGGTAATTTAAATGGAAAACTTTCAAAATTTAGAGGAAGGCATATATTTCTTCAGTATCCAGAATAATTCACAAAATTTTTAGTAGGCTTTTCACGGAAAAAACCACAAATTTAAAGTTCTGTAGCAAACCTTTTTTTCCCTTTCCTATCATGCTTAGGGATATTTTCTATACTCTAAATGTAGGGAAGTGTGCTACAAAGCCAACCATTCTCATCTTTTGTATGTCTTCCAGGTAGACAAATTTAAAAATTGAAGCTCTTGTATTCACTACCTTAAAGTCCAGTCAGTTTGCGTTCTAACTTCTTTTTTTTTTTTTTTCTTGACTTAAATTTTGGTCCATCATGTGTCTTTACATATGTAGATCAACTTTAATCTGATATAGCATAAAATTTGCTTGTTCTCAAGATAATCATTAGTTGGATCCTTGTATGATTAAGAATTATATTTCTGTAACTGTAGATGTAAATTAAGTTTCACAACTTTATTATTATACTGGAATTAATACAAACTGAACTGTAGATAACCTTGTTGAATGTATATAAAACAGAGTTAGAAGTATGAAAAATAAACATAGCTAATGGGTTTGAAGGTCAAAGTCAAGTTAATAGATCTCTTAAATTATTTTGAAAGTCTTGTTCTGAAACTTTTTCAGGCATTAGGTACTCTCTAGTTGCAGTTTAGGCATAAATGGAAATATAGCAGTAGGCTTTAAAGTATATTTTTAAGCACTTCAATGTACATTCCCTAATTTTGAGGCACCTTGGCTGTCTAAAAATCCCATTGAAATTGACACAAGTTGGAGAGTTGGAAAGGTGAAGAAAAACAGAAATTTAATTCTAGATATTTAAAATTTTACTTCCTTCCCACTGGCATTTCTTTTAATTCAGGACTGTATAGTCCTGATGAGATAGTTGTTAAATATGGGATAAAATATTAGAACACTTACAGAATATAATTTCTTCTAAATATTTTCCATGATAAGTTTCCGTGTATAAGTTTTTTTTCTGAATTTATAAGAATATTTATGTCTAGTTCATAAAATGAGCCCTATATATACTGACTTTCGTATGAAATTATCTACAGTGAGAGAGGTCAGATTTTTTATAATTGTCCCAATACTGATTTAAAACAAGCCTTCAGAGCACAAGTGTCTTGTTTATTGGCTTGTGCTGTTAATTAGATGAAACCAGAAGTCTCTAAGCAACCAAAGCTTAGTCACTCATAACTTTATTCATTAGTGGTTGTAAGGTAATTCCTAACTAAGCTGATGAGGCTTTATCAGTGTTAATCTACTATTCTGTCTATTCATTTTGCAGTATATTGAGAAATTCTAATGTGTGTTAATTAACCTCTTGAGTATTGCAATTTCCAGGTAACCAGATTAATTCACCCAACATATCTACCAGAAGTCTACCTTTCAGAGTGGTGGTTGGTTTTTTTGTTTGTTTGGGGGTTTTTGTTTGTTTGTTTGTTTGTTTGTTTGTTTGTTTGTTTGTTTGTTTGTTTGTTTGTTTNGGGTTTTTTGTTTGTTTGTTTGTTTGTTTGTTTGTTTGTTTGTTTGTTTGTTTGTTTTTTAATGGCTTTTAGGAGTGTGGGAACGTTAAAACTTTGAACATATTATGATAATCAGTAAAAATGAGGTTGCAGGAGTTATCTCAGATAATTCATGCAGAATCATGTCAAAGTCAAGAACTAAAAAATTAATGATTTCAACTGAAATAAGAATATGTTGTAAAAAAAATAATTTTCCACAATATTTTTCATAAGTTGCCTGTTTAAAAATAAAACTTAACATGAGATGCAGACAAGATTGATTTCAGATTACGTTTATTTTACAGGATCCAGAAGTTTAGTGATAGAACTAGATTCACATGAAGACTAAAGGACTTACGTCTTTGTATTTTGTGCAGGGGGAAATAATTACACAGTTAGTACCACCTGAACACAAGGTAGGCTATAATGATTGAAATTACCTTTGAATTAAGCACCAGGAGACCAAAGGAATGCATTTCATCAGAAAAAAAATACAGTGCCTGACAGATAATTAAAGCATGGATTAGAATTCTTCTGTACATATAGAAAAATGCACCTTATAAAAATCTTAACTTAAAATGAGGTCATAGATAAGAACTAGACTGTGCTTAAGAAAAAATTATAATTAAAATAATTGTATGACAAGCTTCCATAAAACTTCTTGATCATTGCATTTTTACACACTAGCTTCTCAATATTACAACTTGATTAGAAACATTTTATATCATAGGAGTATGGATGACACCCTTATTAAAATTTTAAGATCTCCTTGAATCCTGACCCCCAAGATAATATAAATACAGGTAAAATACTGAAGTATTTGAGAGTTTGTATTATCCACATAATTACAGGACTGCTGGTCTAGATAGCATTAAAGAAAATGCTTGGAAATGTATGTTTTCAACAATTCTTCGACATAATTTCTTTGTGGAAAATTTCAGCCATATTCCAGTGTTTCAATCAAAAGATACTTTTTAAAACATGTAACCAAGTATAAATTTGTCTCATTATAATGTACAAATACTGCACCAGAAATTAGTTAAACTGATGTGCGCCAACAAGATATTGCATCACCTTACCAAGTTCAGAAAATATCACCAAAGAAATTTGTTCTACACATGGGTACAGCATTAATAGATAGTTACAATGACAAGTAATTTGTCATTCAGAAACCCTTTTATACTACCAGGTACCTTTGCAATTTTTCAAGTTGATCAAAAGTTGCCATTTGCGACATTGATAAAGTTTTTAGGTACCAAAATCATTCCTATTCAACCTTTTCCTCCAGGAATATATTTGCCTAAAGGCAATATTAAAGCAAGTTGTATTTTCTTAAAAAAAACATATTATTTTCTATTCACATAAATCTTATGATACATTATTTTACTGGTGTTTGGAGTTTTAGATTGCAGTAATCATAGTTTCTACTCTCATTAGAATTTTCTCACATAATTAAAAAAAAAGAAAAAGAAAAAGTCTGCTGAGCCCATATAAGCACATCCCTTGATAATAAGACATTATTGTTGAGAATATTAAAACCCTAGACCATAGGGAAGTGCTACATAAAAAAACACATTCTGTACAGAAACAACCAAGGGTTACAACTGAATTATCCTTTTCTTTCATTTTTATTTATATATTTTTGGTTGTGTTTGTATTAAAATCATGTTTATCTACCGATGACATAAATTTATTATAAAGTGTAAGATAGATAAACAGCTTTCTGTGAAGGCAATGTCTTTCCCATTGATAGATTTGTGACATTCCCTGTCACGACATCTGCTACCTTTCTTCAGCCGTGTGTTGAAATAGATAGAAATGTCAGAGTGCTTTGCTTACACCCAAAGTGTCAGGAAAGAGAATATTGTTGTTATTTATTATAACAATATATGAGAGGAAATTATATTTAATCCTGTCATAAACTGTCTGTATTGAAAGATTTCACAGTTGCCAATTATTCTCTGGCTTTTATCCTTAAAATTTCTTATTACATACACTATAGTTATCATCCACAGTGTTTCTTGGCACAGATCTGAATATAAACTTTTCCTTACAGAAGAGGTACAGTTTTTATGGCCTCCTCAAAAGAATCATAAAGTGATGCAAACACAATCTGTTGTATTTTATTTTTAGTTATTTTCTAAACCATCAGTTTAGCCATGCTGTTCACTACTCAGTAATGATAGATAGAAAGGTAACGCCTTCCTGGAAAAAAAGGTAAAAAATAGTAGACTTGTATTCCAAACGAGTTATTCAGAAGATTCATACTTTCTTTATTTGTCTTCCTAGTCAGAAATGTGTAGAAACAACTGCTTTCGCTGAGGACTGTGGTATTTGGTCAGATGGCTCAAGAACAGGTTTAATTCTTGCCTAAAAACAGGACAAAGAATCTTCAAAGTCTTTGAAAATTTTTCACATTGATTTGATACAGGACTTCCCTATGAGAAAATTTACACTAAAAATGTTCTCTCTTGGTGGGGTTTGTGTGTGTTTGTGTGTGTGTGTGTGTATTTGCTTTTTCTTCCTTTTTTCCCAGTAGCAAACATAATTACCTGATGGCAACACTATTTCTTTTTTGGTGCTTTGTCAGGCAAGGCATTAGTGGTACTCGGAGCTTAATTTATACTACATCACACCAATTTCTATTGTGGAAAATCATTACTGTTTGCATTTCCCTTAATTTTCTTCATTTAATTACTGGTAAATTAAGTTTGTTTATAAGAAACAGCAAATTAAAAAGAAAACAGTAATTCATAATTATTTTAATACATAGTGTCTCTATTTAAAGTAGGAAAAAGGAACCAAATAAATAACTTGTTAAACTTTTTTTTCATACTCTATGCTTTCTGGATCAGTTTATATATTTTTAAATTCTCTGCATTTGATGTAAACAAAGGAATATATATAATAAATGCAAAAAATTGGCTCACATAATCTCAACAACTCTTTCCTTTTCAAACTCAAGAAAGAATTCAGCTTTCAAATAACTGTAAAACTACAAATAAATTGTTATAACTTGTTTTACTGTACCATTAATCACACAGCCATAAGTTTCTTTCTCTAGAATTTTTCAAGGTTAATCAGTTTAACTGAAATTTACTGTATCTCCAGTTCCCTTCCTTTTTGTTGTGCAATTACTGTATATTATCTTGCTGTACCTGATCTGAAAAAACAAGATAAATAAATGCAAAAATAAGACTAATAATGTCACTCTAATCTCAAATGGAAAAGGGATGTACATAGACGTTACACTAGAGGAGTCATTACATTCATTTTACAGATTACAAAGTTGCAGTAAAAGGCTACAAGTCAAGAATGCAATTAAGAAATTCTGAGTTCTGTTTCAGACAATTTTCTATTGGTAAATATTGCTTGACGATGTCATTTGCATGATATATAAATATAAGCAATACACAATATCATAAAAAAGTCTAAATACTAACAGCAACTTTGCCTCTGCATGTAAGGAAATATTTCTCGTTATAAAAATGAGGTGGTTTCTCCAATGATGGTTCTCACCTTAGGGACACAGCATTAGGAAGAAAAGTAGCAAAGGGCCATTTACTACTGCTTTAGACTACAACCAAATGGTCCCTTTTAAAAAATATTTTAGCTTCTTCCTGAAAACCAGTAACATTTCTAGACATGCATTCAGAAACTGGCAACCTGTAAATATTCAAAACCCAAAAATTTAGTTTAGTGTAGTCTTAGTTTAGGAAATTTTCCCAATTATATCTTAAATATATGCACTTTCATTTTATGCTCACTTTTCTTCCCACTCCTCAGTTTAAATGTTTATGCCCCTCTCAAGAGGAATGAATCCTACAGTAAGCACATCCTTGTTACAGTACATGTGCTTTCATTTTATCTTCAGACTTCTAGCTCTTGTAACTATTCTTTGTGTCAAAGCTTGTTCAGATGATGGTTTTCTCCATTCATGGGTACTATTGGTGTCATGTGGAATTATCTTTAGTCACAGATTTACAGATCCACTGAATATTCTGCATTGGAAGGGACCCACAAGGTCTGTGCATTCCAATCAGCTAACAAGATTCTTCTTGCTGACAAGTGAAACAATAATTTTGTTTAGTTTAGGGTCTACATCTTGATTTTCTTGAAACTACCTTGTGTATTTCGTTCTTATTTTCCTCCCTGTTCCCTCCCCACCCCATATCTTCAGAGCTAAAAAGTACTCTGCAGCTTTTTTTGCTGCTTAGTCCATTTCCCCTTCCTTTGTTAGTTCTCTTCTGATTCCCAATATCCTTCCTAATTGTGACCATTTCTCTATTTTTTTTCTGTGGATTGTTTTCTCCTAGATTAATTCCTCCTCATTTTATCTTGGTGCAAATTTCAGAAAATGTTTCTGCTTTTCTCTTACTTTTTTTTTTTTCTTCAGCTAAAATATTATTTAATTCCTTAAGCAGTGCTTTTGATTTTGCATGTTTGCCATTTGGAAAATAAAGTCCTATTTTCAGCAGACTATAACAGTTTGGGTTATAGAGTTACCTCACTTTGCTGCACCTGTTCCCTTGCATTTAGCTTACATTTATTGTTATAGACTGTCTTTTGTTAGCCAAATATCTGTTAAAATTCAAAAATAAGAGTATTTCTCATGTCTCTCTGACTCTATTTTAGTGAACCTGTATTTAATTAAGCATAAATTCGACTGTTTGAGCCTGGGAGGGAGTCATGAACAGTGATGGGTGATGCTTGTGGACACTAGAGAACCTGAAAAGCTGCATCATTAACAGCCTGTACCTACAACCCCAACTGCAGTCTCATAATATGCAAAATACGCATGCAGTGGTATTCCAAGCAGCATGCATCCTCACAGTAGAATAAAATGTTCATATTTTTCTGCAATACTGGCTTACACTAATTTCTTGAATACAAAGAACTGTGAAAACAAATATAATGCTTGTTTTCTGAATCTCTATTAAGTGTATGAAGAATTGAGTTTTAATCATCCTAATAGGTTCAGGCACACTGACTTCTTTAGGTGCTATAGGGTTTAATGTCCCAAAACATGCATTTTGTATCTAGTTTTTAGTCTACTAAAATGCCTTCTCTCCGGGATTGATGTACAAAAGCCTAACACATGACAAGTATAACTTTTTTATTACATTATAGATCGTGGGGTTGATATATCTTACAGACTGCCTATCTTTTTCCCTACTGCTGGGTCAATTAAGTCAAGGGTCTTGTTTTCTTATACCATTATTATATGTAGTCATTTTATTTTGAAGCAGTTAATCTGTTTCTACTTCAAATTTACTGTTTTCTCTTCCTAGCTTCATTTTATCCAGACAATATTTCCTGACCTTTTCCTAATCTGAAATCTAAACCTTAAACTCTCTTCAAGGATTTGATGACATGGCTCTAAAAGCTTGAGCTATTGTGGTAATACAGATAGAAAGCAGAGATCAGACCTGGCAATTTTGTTTAAGCTATCTACCCAGGTGCACCCAAAATATGGTTGACTAAATGAGGTGAAAAGAAATATCTGAGCAGAAAACAATCAATGCGTTGTTAATTTTCTTTGTGCTTTATGTATTCTTATTAAAGTCAGGGGTAATTGCTCTTAGATTTGTAGGACTAATACTCCAAGATGCAGAATAATCCCTTTGCCACGCTCTACCAAATGTCTTTTAAAAATCAATAAAAACATTATGTAGTTCCTTTATCTTTATGCTCAAGTAATTTCGCAGTTAGTTGTCATAAAATAAACATCTGCTTGAATCTCCTTGGCACAAACCCCCACTTGTTATTCTGCCAGTTGATTCCTGATGTGTGGTTTGAGTCCATATTGTATCACTCTTAGGAATTATTTTGCTGGCATAGCTTAACAGATGCACAGTATTTAATGTTGTGGGGTTTTGTTGTTTTTTTATTAATAGATGTTTCACAAAGACATAGAATAATAGAGTTCTCCCAAGTTTCACCAGATGTGTCATGGATTTCTTGCTATTAGTATATTTTATCCTTACAGAGCACTGTCTTCTGGGATCTTTGTATTACCAGACTATTATTTTTAAGAGGAATTAAATTGTATCTCCTATTCCATCTTTATAGCTAAAGTCTGCTGAGATTTATACTATTGCAGTTGAGAAAATATTTATATTTTATTCTAAAATATTTCTCACCTTGTAAGCTTTTACTTTTCAGACTTTGTTTTACTGATCTTTTCTACAGCAATATCTACATAAGTAAATTTCTTGCAGCCGTTCACTATTTACAGAATCACAGAATCAATTAGGTTGGAAAAAACCTCTAAGATCAGCCTATGACCAAACACCACTATGCCAACTAGACCATGGCACTAAGTGCTATGTCCAGTCTTTCCCTGAACACCTCTAGGGATGGTGACTCCACCACCTCCCTGGAAAGTCCATTCCAATGTTTAACCACCCTTTCTGTGAAGAATTTCTTCCTAATATCCAACCTAAACCTCCCTTGGTGCAGCTTAAGGCTATATTCTGTCTTCCTGTCACTTGTTACCTGTGAGAAAAGACCAACCCCTACCTGTTGCCTACAACCTCCTTTCAGGTATTTGTAGAGAGTGAGAAGGTCTCCCCTGAGCCTCCTTTTCTCCATGCTAAGCAACCCCAGCTCCCTCAGCCACTCCTCACGGGACTTGTGCTCCAGACCCTTCACCAGCTCCTTTGCCCTTCTCTGGACACGCTCCAGCACCTCAATGTCCTTCCTGATGAGGGGCCCAGAACTGGACACAGGATTTGAGGTGTGGTGTCACCAGTGTCGAGAACAGGGGAATAATCAATTCCCTGGCACTGCTGGCCACACTGTTGCTGATACAGGCCAGGATGCCACTGGTCTTCTTGGCCACCTGGGCACAGCTGGCTCATGTTCAGTTGGCTGTCAACCAGCCTCTCTAGGTCCTTTTCTGCTGCACCTCTTTCCAGCCACTCTTCCTCCAACCTGTATTCACTCACAATGTTAAAGTCATAGTGTTAAGAAATGATTAAATTGAAGAATCAGATGTTTCCCCTAAAGACACAGAAAATTTAGTTTCTTTAACATGTTTTATCTATGTTTTGTAAAATAAATTCTGCTTAGTGACAAGGAAATATAAGTACACTGCATGCAAAAAATATTCTTAGAAAAAAATCATTTTAGTTCACAGTATATGTGCAATATACATGTAAACTTCAGTCTATTGAAAATAACAGGCATGTCAACACCCATGGACATCATTAAGGTGCACCTAGACATATGCACCTAATGTATAAGATCTTGTTTTCCTCCATTAAGATGTTTTAAGAAATTTCATGCTGAAAACCACAAGGATATTAAAATCTACCTCTTCCCCTTCTTATCAGGATCCATCTTACTTCAGATTCATAGACTCTCATGAACAAAAGCCAACAGATTTTGAAAGAGGGACACAATAGCACTCCAGTATCAAACAACTTCACTGTTAGAGAAATAGAATTTTGAAAGTAAATATAGACGGTGATGAAATTTGAACTACAATCCCAGGCATCTGCTTTCCTCATCAGACCAATTAGATTATGTCATTCAAAGAATTACAGTCAACAGGCACTTCAGAGGCAACGTGTCACTGCACGATAGAGACTGCATTTGTATTGTTGAAATTGGATAAATTACTGAAGTACTGGTTTTTATTTATTTCTGTGTGCAAATAATTTATGAAATTTATCTTCCTCAGTTTAAAGGCCTTAGAGTATTATTCAGACTAGTAAATATCACCATCTCAGACAGGAATGGTAGTTTGGGGCAATACCACATCTATAGTCCTGAGATCCCACTTTTATAATAACCATTCCTCTATCAGTTACTTAGCTGGTAAAAACATATGAACATGAAAACTTGCATAACTATAGTTTTAGGATTCTGGGCATTATGGTACAGGTATCTTGGGCTTGGATTACCTTATGTATTTGAGCACAACTGTATTTGCAAAAATTTGAATGTGTGATGAACCGCTGACGGAGTCAAGAACTTAACAGTTTTGAATCATTACAACTGACACAATGGAAACTAATTGTTTCATAGCTCAAAAGATATACACAGGCATCATTATAAATAGGAGAATGTAAAATGAGATGAAGGTCCCTACATTATTACTAATGATCACTTCTAACAGAAGGAAATCTTTCATTATATGCATCTTTGCTCTTGAAATTAAGTTCATTCTGATACCATTTGAAATGACAGTGGAGGTGAAAGCTGTAAGTAGTCATTTTAGCTGATGCATCGAATTATTTTGCAAGTTAATTAATGTCTCCTGATTTAGTCCAGATTTTTGGTTTTTTATCATGGAAAAAAAGGAAGAAAAGAACCTGCAGTAATTGCATAGAGTATATTATTTACCTTGTTAGCCTGAAAAATCATCAGAGAGAATGTGTTTCTGAACCATGTCTGATGCCTGATTCAGAACCACTCACTCCAGAGGAAGTCTCAAAATACTAACAAATTTTCTGAGTACTGTGATTTTTCATATCAGGGGAAAGTCCTCCTATCAAAAGGACTGTGGACATGGAGATGCATGCACTTATTCTCACAAGCAAAATGTCTTTATAGCTTGAGAGATTTTATATAGAGTTTGTTTCTGGAAGAAATTCCAACATTTTTTATGCCCCTCTAAATGCTATTTCTACTACTGACTTCTGTGGTGGAAACACCACTTCTCAAAGGATGAGTAATGCCAAGTATGTGATTATGCAGAATCAAACAGACTAATTTATTAGCTCATTCTGCTTTTAGAATCATCAGGTTTTGTAATTCAGGGTTATGTTTTAAAATCAATGAACTGTGGTCTCGTGATTTCAGTTGCAACATCACCTAGATATAAAGGTATGCTTAAATGCCAAAACCTCATATACCTGAAAGTGAATGTTTTTTATATCTCAAAGAATCTCCATTTCTTATACGCATGCTTGTCAAATGAGAACAAAATCAAAATCAATTCGGTTTAGATTAATGAATTTTTGATCATTTTCCCTTCTGTGTTATTGAGCCATTGGTCACTATTTCCTAGTGGTGGATGGTATTGAAAAGGTATAATTGGATTTAAAGAGTTGCTCAGGCTCTTTTACAGCTTTCCAGGATAAGAATTTTTATGTATAATGTTAATCTTGTATTCTCTGTTTTGTCAGTTTCCCATTTTTGTTATCTCCAAGGGTATACCATAGCAATTTATTATATTGTGCAAACACCCTGAAATAATGCGTATGCATATATTTGATTTGGTTTTGCAAATCCAAATGCTATCAGAGACTAACAATGCTTTTAGAAACAGGAAGATATTTTGCCAGTCTTTTTACCTCACTTTACACTTAATTCATTCTAACATCAATATTCCAAACAAGATTTTATGCCTAGCTGCATCATTTAAATTGAATAGTAAATCAAACAGATTATTTGTACATTGTAGTTATGAAGCTAAATTGTTCATTACCAATCAACTACAAATGCAAGGTAAATTTTCATTGATTTTTTTGTTGCTGATGATTTTGTTTAGGCTAGTAACTTGTTGTGTGTTCTTGTGTAAACAGTATTATATTGCGTTTTATTTCTTGTTATTTTAATCTAAAAACAAGCTTAGAAGTTACTATGTGTCAGAAGAAACAAGCAAACAAAACCCCCTAGAAAGTCAGGAAACAATTCTGACTAGCTGCAGAACCTAGAGCAATGATATTCATGTACAGTCTTCTGATAAGATTACATAGTTTTCAGATTTAATGCTTATTGAATGATTCAAATATATTCACAATATCAGACACACTGTCTAAGTGTAGACAGTTCTGAGTCTGACATTACAGGAAGCTTTATGAATCATGTATTTTTAAACTGGTTTTGAGTTGTTTTAGAACCTTCAGGAACCCTAATCTATAGGACTGTACTGACATCTTGGATTGCCATCATGATGTGCTTATTGGATCAGCTGAGGTAGAGCTAAATTCTTTGGATACACAAATTATTTCTATATGTAGGAATTAAGATATTTGGGACCTTCAGCTATTTTTTTCTTCTTTTTATGGAAATGATTTCAGACTGTGTTATAGATACTTGCTTAAAAGACAGCATAATCCTTTTTTATCGATCCATTAAAAAAAAAAAAAGAGTCAAATTCGTGGAGGTCTATTTAGGAGAGACTGGATGGATTGTTAAGCAGATGATACTGAAGTGACAATGAGGAACCTCAGAAGTCTTAAGGCTTTTATGTGGCAAGTCTGAGAAACAGATTCTGGGGGAAAATCAACAGTAGTCATTGCTACTCTGTAGTGTTTAAAAGTTCTTGCTTTTAAATTCTAAGCATATATTATTTAACTTTCTTCTTTGTGGTACACAGTTTAATCAAAGCATGCTGGCCATGAGAACATACATAAATGTAAGCGTTCACAGTGTTCACAATTTATCAATGTATTTAAATATGACACTTCCATTTGCTATTTTCTCTGCTACACAATAAAAACCATTTTCCAATAGTGAATGGTTTGTGAAAAAAAATCTTCATCATTACTTTGGAAACATTCTTTTTAAGTTCTGGTTACACAAAAAACTATGACAAGCACTTACAACAGCATTTATTAAGGACATGTTTGAATACCCTATCCTTTGCTCATAGAACACTGCTTAAGGCAGGATAAAGCCTTTCTGTAACTGCAGTTACAACATTTTACAGTGCAACAGATATGCACTCCTGAGATTATGTAGATCTCAAATCAACCTCATAAAGTTACCTGCCAAAAATGCCAACCTCTCAAAAATTTTTCTGTAGAGCATGTCCCCTAACAGAAGCTAAGAATAAATATATCCAATGTATTCTGCTTTTAAAAGGTGTATGGATGAATCTCAGAGAAAAGACAGTTAAATGTGACATCATTTGAAGAATTTTATTTGTAAAGTCCAGATGTTCATGGTGACAATTTTTTCTCTTAATGTGGCTGGAGCATAACAAGAAAAGTATGTTACCAAACAAGTAACATTTCTTTTAAAAGAAAGGAGTCCATGCAGCACTGGGGGAAGATATGGGAAAGTTCTTTTAACTTTAGGACAATAGTGTTTGATCCCTATATCTGTGATTAATGCTTCGTTTTGTACCATAAAGTGCTTAGTACAAATGTCAGAGATTAATGTAATTTTGCGTTAACTCCCTACATCTGTGCCAGCAAGCACTCTTCTGTTTACCTATACCAGCGCTTAGTATGTACAAGCAGATATCTTAGTTTTAAGAATAAAAATTTTGTGCCAGACCAAAGACGTTAAGAGAAGTGCATAATGACCTGACCACATATTTGGGATATTCTCAAGGAGAGAAGATTCATTAGAAGATTCAGTACCATAAAAGAAAAATTTGAGGAACAGGAATGTCCCCCAAATGATAACCAGAGACCCTCAAAAGACCCCAACTCATACTCAAAAAGTCCACAGGAATCATTAGCATATATGTGTGTATTCAGGAAATGTAATGAATATGTATTAGTTCCATGAACATAACCTGGTTTACTAGGCTGCTGGGTGTGCATATTAGGTGGAGCAATTCCCCTTGCACCCAGTGCTGCAATAAACTAATGTTGGCTTTCTAACCTAATGAACTGGTTGGAGAGTTTATTTCCTGGTTTTTGGTCACAGGTAGATGAGAAGACTTTTTTCAGGAGAGAGGGAATGGTTCCTAACATTTATCAGCTATGACTAGAAAGAGAAAGATGTCTTGCAGAATACTTTCATGCAGTATTATCAAGATTTTGACTGTTTTAATGAACTGTTGGCCTACAGGCTGTTTTATCACAATGTAGTATGTGATTTATTGTTAAAAAGAATCTTGAAAGATATTTATGATTTTATTTTTGGTGGTTTTGGGAAGAGAAGTTCTGTAGAAGGGGTGGGAAGCAAGGGAGGAACATGATGCAGGGTTCTTTCTGGATCCTGATAAGAAAGTTTCAACAACAAATGGTTTCATAAAATTGCTGTTTTAATAAGGTAGAATAAAAAGAGGAATATAGATAGCATGTAAATCTTTCTTCAGATGGTGGGAACTCCACTTTTGTGCCACTCTGGATGCACCCTAAATAAGTTTTCCAATGGCACGCTGTACAGAACAGGTGCAGGGAGAAAAGGTCCTTCTTTTTGTTCACTCCAGCTATTATATAATTTTCTTAAAAGAAAAGAATTTCATTCCTAAAGGCTGGTCTCACTTTTAGGTAAAGGCCAGGCCACACATGTTGCATAATTGTCAGTAACAAGTGGGAGCTGTCTACAGGCTCCTTTTTTCCAACCAGCTGTCTGAGGTTGTCCTGTGGCCAAGTGATCTGTGCAGCAAAAGGCCATACAGAATATGCAGCACAGCACAGGACTGGGACTAATAACTGTGTTGTAATATCAGCAACTCATGTACAATGGTCTCCCAGTCAGGATCAATGCATTACACCCCTTGATCCATATGCAGCTTACTCTTCCCAAAGGTATTATAAGTTAGCAATTGTATTAGTATACAGATACAGACTTCTCATGCCCTAAGTACAGCCCTAATACAGCATACATAGACTGATCAAGTTAATTGACTCCTTAAATACAGTGTCTTCTGCATGATCCCAGTGCAGTATCATTGCACTGAAACAGTAAATTAATTTACCATTTCTGAAAGATCTGCTCACTGAATGTGCTGGGTTTGGCTGTGATAGGGTTAATTTTCTACAGTGTGGCTAGTGTGTGGCTATGTTTTGGATCTGATCACTGAGCATGCCTCTCTGAATAAAGAAATATTCTAAGTTGTTTCATGACTGCATGATTTCAGCTAAGCTGAGGAATAGATACTGACATCAGACAGGAAGCTTATTGAAACAGTGAAAAACCAGAAACAAATACCACATTATGCTTTTCCCAGCTCAGACTACAGCTGAGGATCTACTATTACATAACTACTAAGTTCTGATTCTGAACTGTAAAGTTGTTATAAATTTTATTTGATGTAACATGCAGATTCATTCCTATGCTACATAAATTCATATTAAAATAATATCTAAAGTTTTCAGAAAATAAACATTGCCCATTGGTTATATAGTAGTATATATACAATATCTATATAGTCTGGTATAAACTTTTCTTTAATTATTCCCATTAAAGGCCCATTTGATTATTTTTAATACCTTTTATTTTATGGTATCTTGTTTCTAAACAAACTTGGGGAAAACATGTTTTTCAGTTCTACCGTTTTAATAGCCAAAGAGGAAAAAAGTAGACAGCTTCATAAACGTGAATTAATTTTCTTTAGTTTGTCTCAAAAAAAAAAAAAAAAGAAATAAAAAAAAGGTAAGCATATTAAAGTATATTTATTGCAGTTTTTCATTTAAAAAAGCAAAAGCTAAACTTTGATATTTGAAAGTACCCAGGAAACTAAAAATTAAGACACTGATTTCTCAAAAACTGCTCAATAAATGTTCTACGCATTTATATCTGGCTACATTTTCAAGGACTTTTTTGAAGACTAAAGATCGAATGCAACTCTTACAGATAAAAAACTTCAAAAATTCTCTGAATTTCACTTCAATAGCTTTCATATTTCCTTGTTTGTTTTTCCTTTGGCATAATGTCTATGGCAATTATACTATTTAGAGAAATTTACTGCTACAGAAACAAAAACTGAACACCAAACTTCAGGTGTTAATACATTAAAAAGTAAGGATTTTCATAATGTCATAGTAGCTTTCAGGTTTCAAAATCCTAACAGAGGAACCTTTTGCAAAATGTTTGTTTTCTTAGTCTTTACTTTCTACATAAACTAGAAAAAATAGTGAAGGCCATCCAGAAATAAGTTATACAGTACTGCTTAGCAGAAAACTGCTTATTTATGTATCTTACTGTCTCTACTTTTGCTGTCTCTTTTATGTCTCCTACTTATTGTACAGGTGCACAAAGCATACCAGGGGTGAGTCATTTGCCATGGCTTCTCANGTTTTATTTTTAAATACATCTCTTATTTTAAAATCATAGTAGAAATATAGCTCAGTGTCTTGGCAAGGATTTAAATCACAGACAGCTTTCAAATTCTACTGACTAGAGTAGATGAATTTGACTTGGTAGAAATTATTACACAACAATCCAGAAGCAGATTTTACACCAAGAAAAATATATATGTGAATAAGTGGGACTTTTTATGACACTAAGGATTGTGTAATTACACCACTTGAGAGACCCTGAGCTTCATGATCAGTCCACAGAAAGACAGTCCTTTTCTCTTTCTTTACAGAAAGAAGGCAGTTCCAGAACTCAGTATTAGAAAATATCATAATGCAAACATATATGGCAACTAGTTTTTAGAGTGACATGTTCAGGGAAAGATGCTCTAAGAATGGCAGAGAAGTTTATGAAGTTTGTTTTCTGTCATTCAGCAACAGCAATAATTTTGATTTCCCATTCATCTGAAAGCTTTGCATACAATGCTATGAGCTGCCTCAGGGTGGTTTGGTAGGTCTCAGGAGGTTATAAAAAGGTAGGTAGAAAGCATTCTGTGAGGCTGAGCATGAAAGTGACAAAAAGGGTAGAAAAATCTTGAATGTGCCAAACACTGGGTAGAACAACCTGCTTGTTCTGGGTTGTTTTATGGGGCTTTTTCCATTCTTGTTTAAGAAAGGGGCATTTAGGCATTGTCAGGGGCAGGATACTGGTGATATATGTGATCTTTGACCTAGGCCATTATTGATGTTATAGTCTCAGACTGTTAGGGCATTTTCAACAAATACTTTTTACACTGCCAGTGCTTAAGGTTTTATTCCCACTGCAACAAACTCTGAACCTCACAGTGCAAGCCATACAAACTCAAAATCCTCTCCCTTTATTATCCTATAAATCTGCAGTTATTATGGAGGGGAAGAACAATAAATACAGATTTCATAGTCTACTATGTCTTTCTTAGATCATATAATACAAACCTTGATTAAAATCCTAAATTAAGATACTAAACGTGGCACTTCAAAATATTTTGAAAAGATGGAAAGATGAGAATATAAAAATAATTTTGCATGCTTATGGCCCTGATCCTTCTTTTCATTTTATTCAATGCTAATAATCTGCAGACTTCAACAGAAGCAGGACCAAACCTCTCAAGAGCAGTGGCATTTTGATGTATTACACTAATACATCACCCTATGCAGCTCCTTGATGATGTATTGCCCTAGTGCTTTATCAAAGTGTCACTGCTCCGATGAAGGCATAGCACCTTCTTGCAAAGCCCTGGATAAGAAGTTATGTTGGAGAAGAGGTTATGTTATGTTATGTTACATGCTATGCTATACTAAGGTATGTTTTACGCTGGTATAAGGAACAATATCAGAAAAAGAGAGATGAGGTTCCAGGATTAAGTGGCAGAGGTGGATACACCCAGCAATCGGACAGAATTCAGACAATAAGACTTTGGGCTGGTAATGTAAAGCTAGTTGAAAATTTTGTCCTTTACTTTTTTTCAACACCTTGATTTTTGGTTTTGATAAAAAACCCTAAAATATGAAAAGCAGTGTTGAATATTTTCCCTCAAAAATGATGTCTAAGTAAAGGAGAATCTTTACACTTGGCTCAATTCCTTATCCCAAACCATCATCAAGACACCTATTGACTGAGAAGACAGGTGAAACTGGCTGCACAAAATAGTTCGATAAAATTGTTAAATCCTCATCTCCATTCTCAACATAGTAAGAATTTTCTCAAACTGTTTTACTCATATTGTACATAAAAATCTAAAAAAATTTAAAAGACCCAGTAAGACAAACAGCAAAGATAGCAAAATCATTCACTATAGCTCTAAGCATATTTTCATTGCAATAGAGGTACCAAATAAACATCTAAAAAAATCACATAATGTAAAAAAAACCACAATCCACTAAAATAAAAAGAGTATATTTGATGAGAGATGCATTATAAATGTCAAATAGCATCCCTATTGTTACAATTCAGAATAAAAATGGAGGAAGGATGCCTAATAATTAAGTTTTTTCAAAGTTTCAGTCCATCCGGCCAATCACGTAAGACCTGATTCTGCCATCATGATGCACACTGATTTCAGCTTTATTTGAGCAGTATAAATCTATTCATTCTGGTTTTTTTTACTGTTCTATGAAAGTAATATTACTAATGCCTTCAGAAAGGATACAGTTAAGCCTAAAAATAATTGATAACTAGGTGATACTTTGCCTCAATTTGGATTAGGTATTTGTGAGCTCAATCTGCTTGAGCATCACAAAAATCACCTTTTGGGACAAATTTTTGCTCCTTGTATCTAGGACACCTCAAATATACTGCCTTACATATTATGAATGTTTTTGGTTCTCTGTAAAAAAAAAAATCATAATAAACTTAATTATATGGAAACAATCATTTATCTCTGAAAACCTATGAGTTAGATCTGGCAAGTAAACTGTCATGGTTTTGCAAAGATTGTATTGAGTTGGGCTGTCAAGACATAATTTCATAAAAGAAGATTATTTTGACACTGAAGCCAACATAATTGTATAAATCAGATTCTTCAGTAATTGTTTTTTATTTGATGGGCTTAGATTCCTGTGTGTATCAGGAAGCCTGTGTCAGGACTGTGACATGGCCAGAGACAGAGAGAGTGAAAGGCACAGCACCAGTGGTGAGGGGCAGTCCAGGGTAAGGTTGGTCATGGCCATCAAGGCGTTGGAGAACTCAGACCTGACATTTCCCAAGTATGCCCATAAGAAGCAATACTTTAAGAGTTTGAGTTTATGACAATCTCCTGCTAATGCTCAGTCATCTGCAAAAAGACACCCCATTGCTTTCAGCTATCCAAGGGTGAGATCTGATTTACAAAAATTATTGCAGTAAAGACAAAATTACTTCCTGTAAATATTTTCTCTACACCTGTAAACTATAATGGATTGACAGTGACCTCCCCTTCCCCACTGAGCTGGTGGCTGTTTGCATATTTTCCCTCAGCCTACTTTTCACTTGAAAAAAGTAGCTGAGAGAGAAAGTCAGTATTTTGAGTTGTCTCTGTCAAGGTATGAAATGTAAGGGTTCTCTAATACAGGAAAAGAGCAAATACATTATTTTTTAGATATAAAATCACTTGGATTTTATGCACCCAAGCTGTCAGACAACAGTGGTTAAAGATATTTCTGTTTGTGTGTGTGAATAGATCTCCTTTCTTATTAGGGTTGTGTAAGGTTGTATCGGAACAACAATCATCACTGCAAGTTATTCTAAAATTTCTTTTTATTTATTGTAGATTCAGAGACTATAAAACCATAAACAGTCATAGCCATAATGTGAATAAAACAGGTGATAGTGCTTCCCTGGATTTACTTCTATATGACATAGGACTAGATCTTTTGGAAAAGTCTAATTTAATGCCCTCAAAATATGTTAATAGTTTAGAGTAACCTTTCCATTCACTAAAAGTTGTAGCCACTAATAAAGCTATTCATACCAAAAGATTTTGGTTTTAGTGTTTGAAACCCTGATTTCTTTGCCTTACTTTTCTATTGTGCTCATTTCGTCCTACTTAGTAGGACTGGCTAAACTTCAGATGCAAATTTATTCTGTTTTGCACCTAGTTCTTCTACATAATATGAATCATGCAACACAAATGTTTTACGTAACATAATGCACTTATTTATCAACATATTATTTAATAGTTAAAACCGTCATTTAAAAATGTCAGACATTCCTACTTCAGAAAAAATTTGAAATATTATGTGTCTACACATTTTTAGAAGGCATACAAATTTCAAATCAAATTAGAAAGAGATCTTCAGAGATTAAAANACCTGATCTGGCACTTCCCCTTTTTTTTCTTGAGTGTCTGCCTTCAGCTCTTATCACTATTGAATTGCTCTATAATCATATTTTCTGGTTAGTCAGAGCCCAGTGTCAACCCAGGGGCTGAGAAAGCATGTCTGTAATAGGACATACAATTATTATACCTTGATCATTTTGATGATAAATTTTACTTTTGTTTTCTGGAAATTTCTTGAAGCCGTCTGTGTAATCCTTCAGAATCCATTCAGGATACTGAAGAACACATGGATCACTGCAGGCACAAAGTTTCCATGGTCATCCTCACAGATTCATACCATATTTGTTACTAAAAGAGAGAATCCATTACCGTTTCTTAAGAAATAAAGTTCCTAAAGATTTTAAAGATAAAATAAATGAGATAGCAAAATGGCTAATTACTATAAAGTACTCAGAATGGTTGCTTTCATCCTTCAGATGGGGATTTGGTTCCAGTATAGGGAGGATTAAGTGAAATGGAGACTCAGATTCCTGTCCCTGAATATTCTGTACCCAAGAAAATGAAGATTTAAAGGAAGAGGAAAGCATGATTTACATTTCACAGCTACCGTCTTAAATGCTAAAATAAAACATTCAAGTATACCTTTCAACTCTCAAATCAATATGTTTTTATCAGCTTTTGCCATTTTCTCCTTACTTCCCCCGTTAGATCTTTCCAAAGCCTTCATATGTTTATGTGCTGGTAGAGTTTGTGCCTTGTGCAATAAGGGTTCTTTTCTGGTACAGACCTTGATCAGAAAAATGCAATCTTTTTGCATATTTTTATCAACAAATACCAATATTTTTCTGGATTTACTGTTTTTATAGCCAATTTCTAACTTATCATATTAAAAGAAGTACAACTACCTTTATCGTCTGACCATATACATACTCTGGCCATTTATTTTAGGATGTTTTGCTAACTGTTGTCAAAAATTTTTTTGCAAGTTCATTGTCTAAGGTAGATGTACTAAAGTCCCACCAAAACCCATTCAAATTCCTTAAGAGCAAGTGGACAATTAACACAACAAAACACACATGAAAATAGCAGGAAATGAGAAAAAATATATTAGTACGTGTAAAATAGATTATTAGCTACTAAATTAATGAAGTGATATATAATCTAAGAGATTGTCTTGCCTCATAATACTTTACTCAATCTTTCGTGGCTATACAACATTCCCATAGCAACCATTTCTGATATTACAAATAAAGATTTATAACTTAAGGGGAAATAAGCCACGCATGAAGATTAACTTGAGAAAGAGAAATAATATTTTCACAAAAATATGCATAGTATACTAACAAAAATAGGAACAAAAAATTAAAATATGGGAAGCATTGTTCTGAATTTTATGCTTTCCTAGAGATTCTTTTTATTTTGACTCACAATATCCTGGGTTTTAGAATTTACGGTGCACCTCGAATTACAAAGAGGTATCTGTCAGTTGTAACGGTGAGTACAAAATGGTTGTTTATATATGGAAAAATCTAAGCTCCAACATTTGTTACTAACCAAAATGGCTAATTCCATGGAGTCTGCTGCTTCACATCTCTAATTGAGACACATATAGCAGTGTGGCAATGTCATATAATTTGCTGAAGAATCTAAACAAAGCATAAGCGTACAACCTTTTTTATATTGTGACCTGCTGATGTCTGGTACCCTGAAATTTTATTTTCTATTGTCATCTGTCAAACTTCATCTCTTTACTGAAAAGACTGAACAGATAATATTTTTAGTGATTCCTTATGACATTTCAGTGTATAGTTGGAGGACCAAAAGGTTTAAATATGAGAAACTTCAGAGAAATAATATTATAATAGAAATAATTATTCAAATTAATTTCTATACTAAATTCTGTTTCAAACATGAACATGGTTGTATCACTTCACCTTGGGTGGAGTTTAGAAATGTTTCTCTCAAAATCTGCTAAGTTCTTCTAGCTACATGGTTATGATGAACTCCCCAGACTTACTCTTCTATGGACTAGAAAAAATTTTTAAGCAAAGTTTATAATTTCATTTTTTAGTGACACTGCTTTTAGTATTTCCTATTGAATTAAAAGTGTGAAAAATGAAAGTGAAGACCATGTTTGAACTGTTCTTTAATATTAGTATTCGTAAGGTTTAAGTTGATTAGAAACCTGCTGTTTTCCTGAAAGTATCAGTAACTCTAAACAAGACCATTTTGCCATTCTTAAATTCAGTGTTTGTGGGACTGGTTCCTGATGTATTTCATAAAACAGAATAATCAGGTTACCAAAATCAAAAAACTAGATGTAAGGAAGCTGTCAAACCAATAGGTTCTTGAACTCCTTCACTGTATGTGCTAGTTTTCCTATTCCAGTCCTTGGGTTAGCTTTGAAAGGGAATTCATAGTTTTCCGGACCTCTGTTGGTACTATAGTTTACATTTTTATACTACTCTTACTACTCTTTTGCTTCCTATACTACTCTAATTTAGACATTCAGGGGATATTTAGAAGAATATTTACAACACAAAAAACGTATCAGTGTCCTCCCATGAAAATATAATTTCCATTATGACATTGGTTAAATTATGACATTATGACATTAAGTTAAACCCGCTTAAAAGTGGTGGAGTACAATTTCCAAAAATCACTAAGATATTATTACTTGGATTTCTCCCAATAGTCTCTCCACTAAGTCATGTCAGAAACAAGAAATAACTATTCGAAGTTTTCAACAAGTCTTGAAAAATCCTGTAAAAAGAGAAAAAATACTATAATAATTTTGTATCGTACATTAGTTTCACATCAAAATGCCCATGAGGTGAACCTAACTCTCATATTAACCTTTGACATTTAATATAGATCTAGATAGCACTTAGGGTTTTTGTAAACTGATTTTCTTTAGAACAGAGGAGTTCTAATTACTCCTTAAATAAGCTAAAACTAATTTAATGCAATTTAGATGTATTCAATTGTGTAGCTACATTTTGATTAAACTGATTGTTGGCCTAAGTTTAATCACATGTTGATTTTTTTTCTTCTCTCTCTTTAGAGTTAAGGATCAGTTGCATTCTTTTTATCAGCTTACGTTTTAGACACCCATCACCAGTTAAAATTCTATTTCCCTAGATTTTATTTACAAGTCTATGACTCAGAGAGGAAAAACACGAAGAAATTCTCCTAATTCTATGAAACATCAGTACATTACAATATAGTAATGAAAGGCTATTATGTTTCAGATTGGTCTATACACTCAAGCTCCTGAAAGAAATGGGTTGCTGAATTGATTACAATTTGTGTGGAATGGACTGTACATGCATGTTAAGCAATTTTCTACAAAATTACACAAAATTGGAACATCACCATAGCAATATTCTATTGTATGCAATTTTAACTAAATATTCTAATCTTAAACATAAACTTTTTTGATACATATCATGCTCTGTAAAATCCAGTTTTACTGAAAGAAAATTTTAGAAAGTGCAAACATTTATGCAAAATAAATTCTGTGGAATTTGCTAGGAATGCAAAAAAAGTCCAAGCAAGTTCAAGTGACTGTTTAGTGAAAACACTTAAAGGTAATGTGTTTAAGGGCAGTAGTAGAGAAGATGAGGTGGATTTTATTGTTCTCTTCCAGGAGCATAGTACCTTTTCTCCGTGTCTCTGTGGAACCCAGCAGTGCTTTAGACAGATGCACTCAGCCTTTCATGGCCAGCTGCAGGATCTTAGCCACACATTTCAAGCAAGAATTATGAAAAGGTTCATTCAGCTTCCTTGATCCTGCATAGTGAAGACTTTTTAAAGTTAGTATTTTTGCTTCTTTCCATTAAAAAAAAAAATCTTAAATAGGAGCTCTTCCATTATCCCAAAATAGAAAGTCAACAATACTTCAGCTCACTCCAAACCATCTGTTTACACTCAATTCTATCGCAAACTTCTCAGTCATTTGCATTTTGCCCAAGCTGTCAGTTCTTCCTTTGCCAACATTAAATAACATCCTACAGTTGTGGTAATTCTTTTCAGTCGTAGTGCTAGAATAAATTTTCATCAACAGAACGAACATCTTAAGATAGCTGTATGTATATCTGAAAATTATGTAAAAAGCAAGTAGGGCAGAAAGGCTATGTTGTTTAATACACCATTTTTAAAATTTGTGTCATTAACAATACACAAGTTATACAATGCAAATACAGACATTCCTTTAGTATAATTTTGCCATGTAAATAATGATATCTCTATCCTCCACACAACATGAATTTATCATTTCCCTTCAATTTGTTAGAAAAAGAACTCTATTACTAGGACTGAGACCATTAGCATCTAAAACCAGATTAAAATCTCTTACCTTTCCTGGTTTAATATTTTTAAGTAGTTTCCCTGTCTGTCGTGGGGATATGCTAAATAAAAAGAAAAAAATAATCAAGCAATGAAAACCCTCTTATCAGAATACATAATATTCTTTTTTTCATGTATTTTCAAAAACACCTCATCCCTTTTAACTTCAGACATACTGAAGTATTTTGCATTACTTTTCAGTGTCATTAATGTACCCTTATGCATAATGTGCAGTGAAAACAGAACTTATATGAAGAAACAGGAAGAAAGATAATTGACCCAATATAAATGAAAAATACTTTGCTAGTCACTTAACAGCAATAGGTCTCTTGAAGATTGTTTAAAACAAAGCTGGTATTGACCAGGTTTTGTTGTAGATCTTTGAAACCTGGGGATGATAATATCAGGGATTGATGATGATAAATACACGAAGTTGTGCCCAGAAATATTTGTCCTCATAACTAATTTTACAAACTGACAAACTTGAAAGGATTTATAATGTAATCAAATATGTTTTCCCATTCATGTTCCATCTACCATTTGTTGTCTACAGTAGTTTAAAGATTAGAGAATTAAGCTGACACATTTGGCTGTATTCATTTAAAATCCAAATCACTAAGAAATGAGAGGATTCTTTATTCTTTCCTTTTTCATAACATGATCTAAAAAAAGCAGGAAACCGCTCTTCATAACAAGTTCTAAATTGTTGGCTGAAGCAAGCAAAGTCATTTCTTATGTAGATAACAGACTGACAGAAACAGCCGCAATGCAGTTTCTCAACACTGCCTTACTAGTGTGTGTTTGATCTCACAAGTACCTCTTTTGGGAAAAGAGCTCACTCCCCTTCTATTAAGGATAAATTTTGCCATTCTAAAGGATTTCCTAAAATAGATGTTTCTTACTGTGGTGGTGGTTTAAGGAAAACAAGACTGAAAACAGATATATCACCACACATCTAGAATAACTTAGTTGGTTTCAGTGCTGTGATTTCATGCTTCAACAACAGAACAAAGATACGGTTTAAAGACACACATTATGGAAACATCGTAAGGGAATGTGAGCCAGAAATGTATGATTATAAAAGAGTTTTGCAAAGGGATAAAAAAGTGAGAAAAGAGAGTATAAAAGCCAACAAATACTCAAAACAATGAGAGGCAGGGAAAAATTCACCAATCATTATTTGCTTTTGACTCATTCAGAAATCAGTAAAAAATTAACCTGTACATCTAGTCATGAGTTGTAAACTGTTTTCAGAAAGAGTCTGGTGGTCTAAAGAGGCAATATAAAGATTCTTGGTTATCAGCCTATGTTAGCAGGCTGCTGCATTTCCGAAGGATTAGATACCTAAAAGTTTTAAAGATTATATGTTTGAGTATCACAAAACTTCTGCTCCACTTTGCACTTTTGTAAACTGAAACTGCAAAACCAACAAACCTGGAAAATTATCTTTCCATTTATATGCAATCATAATTAACAAAATTTGAGCAGCAGGAAGAAGATACTTGGAAGTTTTGAGAGGTTTCATTTTTTTCCATGTTCTGAGAAATAGTAGTCTGGGTGAGCACAATACCTTTTATTCCAGTACTGATCTGTTTGTGATTTATGAAAATTTTATTTCTACTTGCTTTAAAACCAAAAAAGAGAAAATTATTTTTTCAGGTAGTGTTCTGGTTTGTAGCTTTGCAAAACAATTGTCTACTGCAGGTTCTGTTCTATAGTCTCTTATCTATATATATTATTTTTTAATAACAGAAACAAAATACAGAGCTTTTTTTGTTTGTTTGTTTACAAATACCTCTTTCTCAGTTTAAATCTTAGGAACTAGAAATCAGTCTTGAGTTTCAAGGTAAAAAAATTGTCTTCTCAAAAGTTTAATATTAGAAAAACTCACCTGAGTTTAGATCATATAATTAATATGCAATCTTCCTATCTGAAACGCTTAATACAGGCAATACAGAGCATCTGAACCTTTCAATTGTAATTTCTGAAGTTTGTCATTTTTTAGTCAGGTGGGTCAGTGGTCTGAACACAGAATTTTACAGTGCACACACAATTAATCAGTTCATTAAATATGGAAAGTCACTGTGAAAGCTAAAATGCAGGTAACCTATTTATAAAAATAATTTTGCCTTTGAGTTGCTGATGCAGCAGCTCTTCCTACATTTTGTGTCTATCATTCATGTAAAGAAAGGTTAGTATCAGGGCCAATATAGCAGTTAACGTGTGTGTGCATATATATATAGAATTGAAATAGGAAGACCTATTTTATTTATTCTTAAATTATTTAAATTACTCAAGCTAACGGTTTCCTTGATAATTGATAAAGGAAATTGATAAATTGATAATTTTGAAGAGAAATCAACACAGCTCAACAGATTTCAAAGCAAATATCCATAGTACTTTGGTTTGCAGTTTCTCAGTTTGATAAAATGTGAGGGCTTATAATACCTTCTGTCTTACTGTTAATTGACTAGATTTTGAGGAATCTAGTAACATTCACAAGAATAGGGACTTACTCCTTTTCTTTACAAAGACTCTACTTCACAGAGAAAGAAAAGAGAAAGAAAAAAACCCCTGTCTTTAATGTGGCCTAGGTAAATGGACAACAGGGATAAGATACTGCAAAAGAGACCTCTTGAACAACAATCAAGATAGGAAAGCCATAACCAGTAATCACAGAACAATATTTTTCCATTTTCTTCATTCAATTCAGTGAAGTAAAAGCAGCAAGCAAAATCTGTACTCAAATCCACATGGCATTTCTAATTTGTTGACCCAAAGTATAAGGCAGCCTTATGTTAAGATCCCATTATTAGAGAGACGCCTCTACCCAAATTAAGGTGCAAATGAGATCATATGCTGAAGTCAGTAGTATAGATTTTATTTCACTGGAAATTTCAGGTAGAGAGAGAGAGAAAGAAATAGGAAAAGGAGAAGGGCAACAGAGAGAAAGCGAGTGATAGAGAGACAGATGAAGTAGAAACATGCTCACCACTCCTGTGGATCCAGCTGCATCCTGTTGGTCCTCTTCTTCGGGTCTTCTCAGTGGTGAGGGTCCCATAAAACATAGAATTCAATGGGTTCAACGGGTTAGTATATGATCAGATACGTGTGGGAATGCCCCAGCTCCTCTCCTGTTGGGATGGGGAAAGTTCAACAGACACTCGATCTGTTGCAACACTTGTGGATCACATGCAGTCCTCTGGTGGAAGGCCTCAGAAAGGAGTCTGGGGAGTGCTTCAGGAGTTTTGACGGTTTATGACTCATAAGACGTGACAGATGCCTCTCGTGTGAATGTCTGGTATGAACGACCTTCTTGGGACAGGGGTCTAGTTTTACAACTGAGCCAGTTGTGTAGGGGAGGACCCTCTGCAGTCTGTCCTTTATCTGATTTGTAGCCTCCAGTGCTGGGTGTTACCCCCTCTGGTTTCACCACTGCCCCCCAAAAACTCCTTCCTCTCAGTTGTGCGGGAGCGTGTGCAAACCTGGCCTCAGCAAATGAGCCTGTGGGATACGACCTCCCCCAGCTGAAGCCAACCAGAGATGATTTTCAGGACAGCTGCTGCGTTTGGCTTTCCTTATGGATACATTCCTGTCCCTCAGCCTTGTTTACTTCTCCTTGGACCTGAGATAATTGGACAACAAGAAAGATACAGACCTGTTGGAGTGAGTCCAAAGGAAGGACACCCATGTAGATGATGAGAGGACTGGAGCACCTGTCCTAAGAAAACAAGCTGAGAGAGTTGGGGTCGTTCTGCATGGAGAACAGAAGGCTCTGAGGAGACCTCGTTGCGATCTTCCAGTACTTAAGGGGTGTTTATAAGAAAGAGGGAGAGGTGAATTTTTACACACTGTAGTTAGACACTGGAAGAAGTTGTCCAGAAAGGTTGTGGACTTCTCATCCGTGGAAGTGTTCAAGACTAGATTGAGATTGGATGCAGTCATGAGCAACCTGATCTAACAGGTGGCACCTTCCCTATGGCAGAGGGGTGGAACTAGACAATCTTAAGGTCCCTTCTAACCCAAGATTTTCTATGATACTCTGATTTACATATGCACACATTTTAAACCTATGTCTAGAAATCTTATATCTAATCTATACATAAGAAGATATTTTTATTAGTAATATTTATTCTAAAGATATTTTCTGTATCATAGAATATTCAGACTGATTTGCATATGGATATCAAAAGCCAACCCCACATAAACTTAGAAGTGAGAACATAAAATAATAATTGCTAATAATGCTAGTGGAAGACATAATCCAAAGCTGTGAATCATACTGTGAATGCTCCAGAAGATTCATGGCATGTTAAAAGTTTTAAACTGGGTCTTAATTTGTTTTCTGTTGCTTTAGTGAAAAGATATGTCTTCTAACCTTATTCAGTGAAAAAAGTCTGGCAGGTTTTCAAAACTGTTAGATCTTTTATCTCAACTTTCTATTTTGTATATCTAAGCAGGCATTTTTGAGAGGAAGCACTGGTTTTACAACTTTGTTGTCAGACTGTGTTGCATTTGCCATCTAATCATTAGAATGTTTTTCAAAAAGACTAAAGATAGTTCATGAAATAAGAAAAGAAAATACTAATTTCCATTAGAGGCAGTTGAAGGAAGAAGGAAAGGACATCATTATTGCAAACACTTTAGTGAATTTTTCCTTGTTTCATTTTCTACCAGCTGTGATGTCAATGAATATCTAGTCCTGCAAAATTTGACACACATGAGTAGTTCTCATTGCTTTTAAATTAATTACTGTCATGATAGAACTATCAGCAAGAGACAGGCTATTTGGGATGGAATCTATACCTGTTGTTTAATTTCTTCCAGGGAATGTAACCTCCAGCTGGCTATGTGAAATGGAGCTTAAACGTCTTTTTGACTCTAAAAGTTAGCAGAGTATTTTGTGTTTATTTTGAATTTCTTAAATACTATAATTATGTTCTTGTTTTTTTCCATTCCTTCTTATTCCTAAATGAATTTTACATCTGTGATATTTCAGATTTTATTCCCAAAAGAAGAGATAAATTACATGAAATGGTAAGAAAAAAGACTAACAGCTGAAAAATATTCTTCAGCAATGTTACCAAATTGCTAAGTGGGTAAGAGTAGACTTGAGTGTCAAATATTTAGGAAGTAAACAACTCTTATCCCATTCTGTCCTCATACATATGAAGTTAATTTATCTTAGCAGCAGAGAAACAATTTTCCACAGGTTTTCTCTACAAACTCAGGCTGTCTGCATACCTAAAACTGCCAGTGGTTTGGAGCTTTTTTCTGAAGAACACTTCTCACACTGTCTATTCAGTTATGAGGCAGGAAACAATTTAGAAAACAAGCTTTTGAAGATTTTTTCTTTTTTTTTTTTTTTTTTTTTTTTTTTTTTTATT